>JARYHS010013631.1:190376442-190495593 GCA_031002005.1 Vandiemenella viatica | reverse complement strand
CAATTTAACTCAAATTATAGTAATCCCTACAACCAAAACAAGTGGGAGATCTTGTACTATTTACTTACAAATCATGAAGGAAGATATAAACACTCATTTGTTGCCTGGAGTAAAACGTCGACGGGTACAGCGTACAGCAAACGAGGCAACACAAACGACAAAGACCGAGCCGGGATAAAAGCGACGAGCCATGCCATTACGAATTAATCAAGGAGAAAGTTGGAGTTATAAGCAACCTAATAAACACTTCATCTGAAAAACTGACACAACTACTTTTAGGAAGGAAGACGAACGAATACTGGAATCTACCGAGATGAGACTGTGATTCAGAATTGCAGTATTGAAATGGGAGATAAAGTGAGAAAGTAGAACATACTGAGAAGGGCGGATATATGGAATCCTTAACAAAGAGATAAAGAAGTGACTATGGTTATGAGAGAAAGACATATAAGTAATATTGTCCTAATTTAGACGATAGAATAATGTATGTCGATATGAACTCATAAGCAGTAGGCAGATGAATGTTGAAAAAGGATATAGCAAAATATGATGCACTCTCTAATCACTTCCTTTTTGTAATAGTTTTGTATAGTATACTTCCAACGCTCATTATCCAAATCTTCCAGATTTCACAGTGTGTTTCTTTGATTTTAGTTCTCGCAACAACTAAGATTCACTGCTATAAAATCTACATCCCACTAGTTTCTTTACGAAAGAATCATAATTCTTAAATAAATAAGCCGATGTTTATTTTTACGATAGATTGATGCTACTGACAATGAAGTAACATTTTATCATTCGCAGTAATTAATTCTCACATAGCGAACAGAACTGAACACAAAAATTAATTTTCGCGTTTAATTTATGTTTACTCGTATTCACACTGCTGGTTTGTACTGCTGCTTGTTTTTGTGTGATTTGATTACAGATTGCAATCAAAACTGGTTATTAAAATGATTTACGCAAAGAAATTAATGTATGTAAATTACTACGATGCACATGACGCGCATGCTAATAAATTTCTTCGTTGATACAACGGCTGGGTACTAGAGCTAACTTTTTCGATACAAAACATGCAGATCCAGTGAAACGGAAGAATCACAGCTGTCAGACGAAGGTCCGCTATCTGTAAATAAACTTTAAATTACAACAAATTTTTGGAAGACCGATATTTAGGCTAAGGTGTAACTTCTTAAAAAAAAAAAAAATTCTAAAACTAGACATATTAAGATCATCACTTTATGAGAGAGAAAATTGGACTATGGAAATACAAGAATTGGAGCATTTGAAATGATGTGCTGTAGAAACATATTAAAAAGAAAGTGTTTTTGAAATTACAGGTCAAGAAAGCAGATTGTTGAAGTATGGAATATAAAATTCCATTGGATTGCAGAAATTAACGAAATGAGTTTCAAAATTTTCTTTTCTACTAAGTCCAGAGTTTCTCGTGTCCGAAAGTCTAAAAATAAAATTAATGTTTTTGTATTTCTAAGCATTTATTCTATAAATCCAATTTCATAATTTGATTCAAATGTTACTACAGTCCGTCTAATTTCCATATTTCTAACATTTATATTTCCTTCATCCCGTCTACTTCCTGCAAAATCTCTGACATTATCAAATAAAACCAAAATAAAGTAAACCACAACCAGCATTTGGTCTCCATGTAAAAGGAATTGTTTGATTTCATTTCCAAATTACTTCTTTATAATACCAACAAAAAAACAATAATTTTTAAATGAATTTAATATTTAATTTGTCTCTTTTACAGCTTCTTATTATTTATAAAATATTTACGTTCATACGAAATAGCTTCATCATAACATCACGTCAAATGATATAAACTTGTAGAAGAAATATTTAGATGTTCAATTACTGAAATAACACTATATTATTTTCTTAATAACTGACCAAAGAAAAAAGTTTCATTACGTTTGAGTTTCACTCATAATTAAAATAAGCTAATCTATTTACATAAGTTACATCAAATACAATGTATAAAACAAATATTTCTTCTCAATTTAACCATCACCAACTATAATATCAATTTCTGAATGTTTGATAGGTAAACTTAGGCTCACGGTGGTTGAATCAACAGCGGCACTGCCCACACTTTTGCGAAGCGTTTCGGGACATTTTTGTGCCTTAATAGTTTCGAACTGGATGAAGTTACTTGCTTTAAATTTCTTTTATGCACAGATTTCAGCAAGTTAAGCTAACACGTTAAATTGTGTTTCGTTCCTGTTCCCAGTTTGAAAGTTACTCAAATGGAAATTTCATCGATTTTGTGACGCACTCCAAAACTCACTCACTGATGCGAATCAAAACTCTGAAGTACTTCCCGTAGTCGTAGAAAGCTGAATTTTTGTCAACAGAAAAGATTTACTCTCAAATTATTAGAAAAGTGTAATACTGGTTAATTCGCAACTTTAAATAGCTTTCTGCTGTAGTATCTTTATACCATACAGATTTCTAAGTAGAGCTTACTAAAGAAAGAAATTCTCAAAATTTTGCAAATTTAAAATTGTTTTTATTGATTTAGTTCACTATTCGAATACTTTAAGATATATCGTACGTTTCCAAATGCGGTTGTGATTAAAAAATTATTTCACCTAAAGAGGTTACTGGGAAATTAATAGCCTGTCCAATTTTGGAAACATCAAGATTCAAAGTTTTTTTTTTTTTTTTTTTTTTTTTTTTTTTTTTTTTTTTTTTTTTTTTTTTTTTTTTTTGTGAGTCAGTAACGAAAGGCTACTAATTCACTGAAAATTCGGAATTTCGTGATTGTGTACCGACATAGCAAAAACAACTCGACTGTTTTTTCATTAAAACTGTAATTATTAATCATTTTAGCATCAATGGGATCAGTTACTTAAATCAGTTTCTGTAATACAAGCATCACGTGAGCGGTGCCTATGTCCATTGTTTGGTTACTGTGTACTCTTAGCAAAGATGATTCTATTAATTTTTATGTTGAAAGAGGGGGAGTACGGATCAACATGCAGCGGGAGTAGTCCATAGCACGAACATGAGACATTTTAAATTTTGGAAATGCTGGGTAGACGATAAAGGGAATTAAATGAAAATCATGTCCAAATAAGTAAGAGTTCTTGTTGTTCAGTTTCCAAGACTATTTAAATGTAACTAATAGATATTTTTCTTTCTTAGAAACTGCGACCTTCGAGAATCAATGACAGATTCGAATTAGCTGACATATAGGTACGTTTTGTTTCCGTTGGGCATTAAGGTCATTTTCACCAGAGACCGTAAACCATATGCTGGAACTTTAAGTGAACTAGCTATTTATGTCACAACCCCATCTGGTAACGCAATATTTTTTTCATTACTACATTGTACGTGTTACAGCTTTCATCCTCAATTACTATTTTGAAATGCTCCAAAGTTTCTATTCCTTCCACAGAAATTATTTTACGATGTCGAATAAAAAAGTGTTACTGCCCTTCTCGCAAATTTACTTCATCCTTTCTGGGTTTATCGTTTGTACAACGGTTGATTTTGTACTTTTAAATACTTTTTTAATATCCCAATTTCAAAGCTTATTTTTCAATTAAATTCCCTTTTAGAGTCTGTAATAGGTTTTCTTTTCCCATCCATGTTTATTTGGGTGCACGGCAGTGTACTCGCCACATCGAGTCAACGGCGGCACTGCCTACACCATTCTTGAACCTCAATTTCTTCGGTCATATTTCTGCTACATATCTCAAATATCTTTTATGCATAGACATCAGCAACCTTAGCAGACGTAACAACGTTACTGTTCTTAGTTCTGATGCTATTCGGATGCAAACATCAGCGACTTTATCACTCGCTCACTGACTGACTGATGATCATCAAAATTCTAAAGTTCGTAGCCGTAGAAAGCTCAAATTTGGTGCACATATAATACTTTACCCACATGTTATAAGAAAAGTGTGAAATTCGTAAATTTCTGTATATCTACTCCTTACCTACCCCTAACATGAAATCGCTTTTTACCTTAATAACTTTTATATACCTCAGATTTTCGTTGTAGAGTGAGCTTACTAAGTTTAACTAATGTGTTAAATTTCAATTCTTTCGTTTTCTTACTTTGGAAGTTATGTTTCGACCGCGAAGCCCGGACATCACAAATCCACTGTATTTCCAGTAATCCTAGAAACAAGTACATAGTTTGGCACGCATTTATGGTTTCATCCCTAAATCATAAGAAAAGTCTAATATTGGAGTTTTTCCCCCTATTTATTTAATTACAATCCTAAACATGGAAAATTCTGTCACATATTTGCGGCTTAATAGCTTTGTTGCGGATTAAGCTATATGCCAGAGAATTGTTTAGTGCACAGAGATCAGAAAGTTTAACCAACATATTAAATTTTACTTTGTAAGTTACTCGTTATTTACTTATGGTGGTAGTTAAACCAGCGGCAATCTGTATTGCGCAGCTACCGCGCACACCCATTGTTTTAAAAGAGTGGCGTGTTGCTGGAAACGTATGTTGATATCATCAGTTCTTAATCACCGATTTTCAAATGGAATCATTACATTTGAGCGGCGATTCAGAATAAGCGATAAACTTACAAAAAGAAATGAGATCCCACAAAAACAATTCTTGTAAAAATAGGCCAAGTCTCGTGTTCGTGTAGTGACAAAAAGTTATGAGATCTTCTTCTGAGCCAAGTCTACACTTAAGAGTGTGTATTCACTTCATTTTGTAAAATAAAATGGTTTCTCTCGGTGTCATAGATCGTTTATTTGACCAATAATTCCTTCAGCTTTTTCTTATCGCCTCGTTATTTCTTTCGAATGTTCACTCTTACTCTAATAAGGGAAAATGAAACAGCCACTTCTTGTCAGTTCTAAACAAACGTGTATTCTGTGTGAAAAACAAGTGGAAGGTGGGTTCGTATCATCTTCTCCTTTTTTTTTGGTGAGCTCAACGTATCATATTTCGAAAATTATCCAGAATTTTTGTTTTATCTTTGACTTATTAACTGCCGTACATCGTGTTTTAGTCCAAATGAAATATAACAGGCATTTTTTTTAAATTTTATTTTAAGAGATGATCGTAACTATGTCATTATTTCTTTTTCATTAACAGATTCTTATACACCTATATTATTAAATTTAATGCCGTAGTTGGTACCCGGTCATGCCATTCACCGTGGTGTTATCGCTTGGTTGAGTGTGAGAGAGAGTGAAAGTAGATACCTGCCCATCCAGGCCTATCCTTCCCAAAGACACCAGAGAGTGCCCATCCGACGTACGGATCACATTAACACTCACACCATACTCACCATGGTGTGATGTGGGATTTAACGCAGGATTTGGTACTCAAAGCTGTGGTTTGGAATCGTGCAGCATAGCCTCTGCTATTCGGGCGACCAGGTCCGGATGATGAACATTTCTCCCACTTCCAGGGCTAGAGGCGGGTAGTGATGTTCCGATACCATCAAAGTATCGATACCTACTTAAATGAGTAGTACTCAAATTGTCTTACGATACTTACTCATATGAGTACTGCCAAAGTATCGATACTTACTCATATCGATAGTTTTTTAAATTAATTTCGAAATATAATTATATATGTGTCATGTTGCTAAATTTTTTATTTTATTTGCCTATTGTAACAAAATCAAATAACACTCAGTAAACATTTTTATTTATGTATTAAAATTATAATGAAGCTCACATTGTAAGCAAACTTTGAAGGTTTTGTCTTATCTTTAAATAATTATTTATTATAGTTTTAACACTTTTAAACACTAAAAGTCCGCTTTTGGGAGGTTTCCCAAAAAAGCAATTGTTCCAAATATTTTGGCGACAGCTTGTTTCTTTTGTTTGTTATTGTTTCACCCGCATTAGAAAACAAACATTCACTTAATACTGACTTTGCTACAATAATAAGATACTGTTGTGCGTATTTATACAGACAAGGAAATATAAGTTTCATTTATTCCCATTCTGTAAATGGATTGCTTTTTAGAGACATTACAGTGTCTGAAAAGTAGAGAGATAATTTGTCATTACGGTGAGTTTTCTTTTTCTTTGTGATGTTTCCAGAAGTGATATTCCTAAGAAACGCTAGCTTAAGCATCTTCTTCTTCCAATTTCGCAGGCGCGACTGAGTGCCGCAGCCGGGATTTAGAATTTAACACCGGGTGCGTTTCGATTCGATACAAATACTTTTCTTCCGATACCGAGTAAGTATCGAATGAATTAATGAAAATACGAAAAGTACTCGGTATCGAAACAAATTATCGAGTACTTACTCGTATTTAATTGTATCGGAACATCACTAGAGGCGGGGGACACCACCATAGTGCCAACGGGAAGAGCACGAAGCACATTAACACCAGTAGATGTTAAAAAGTAATGCTTTCTCAATATCTCTAAGTTCGGAGAGCTACACTACCAACAGATATTATAAACTTCACTGCTTCTAACACCACTGAATAAAAACTGTTATCATCAGATATTAATCAATATTCCTTCTTGAAATAGTAGCTCCGTGCTCATTCTGTGCTATTTGATGTCAGAGGGTAATATTACCAGCAGGTGTCTGTCTCCTCAAATCCGTAAGTAATCCTTTACTGGCAGTTTTTGACTTCAATTTCAATAATACCAGCAAATGTTAATAGAAAAAAATTTTCCTTCTTGATACACCGAGCGTGGCGGTGTAACGGATAGCGTTCTCGCCTCGCATTCGGGAGGACGGCGGTTCGATCCCCGTCCGGGCATCCAGATTTGGGTTTTCCATGGTTTCCCAAATCACTCCAGGCAAATGCCGGGATGCTTCCTTCAAAAGGCCATGGCCGAATTCCTTCCCATTCCTTGCCCCCATCCTTGCCCCCCATCCTTTCCCGTCTCTAAAGACCTAGATGTTGAGAGACGTAAATACAATAAAATAAAAAAAAAAAAAACTTCTTGATACAGTGATATCTACACGAGTCTAATATTAAATTTCAGATGACAATCCTATCAGCAAACCTTCAGAAAGACTTTGTTTCTTCCTGAGTCAATTACTGGTCTACGCCTAGTGGTTTTTCCTGTTTCAACAGATGATGCTATCAATAAATCTGTAACGAATAATTTTTTTCTAAATAATTCCTCCGCATCTCTGCTCGATGTTCTTTCTCCCAGACTCGATCACTTAGCCGGAGTCGCATCTCATAGAGCGGATATCCCCGGGTGCTGTTCGGGGTTTTACGACTCACTCCGGCGGTATTTCGCCCGCCGTAGAAGTCCGTCCCGGCTCAGTGAAGTCGTGAAGCGAAGTCACGTGCGCGCAGGGTTCAAAGGCTGCAAACACCGAAACTATCGGCCGGCCATCTGCGCAGCTAAACGGCCGCGCAGATGAAATTTTACGGCCGAGAGTAAATCCGGGCCGGCAATAAAATTCTGTTAAACGCGAGGAAAGCAAAAAGGCGCAATCACTTCCGCCGGCTCACGAGCGAGCGAGAGGTCGTTCGTGCGCGCTGCGAGGTATCGATTGGCGTGACTGCCCAATGGACCGGAAGGCCAAACAAGGAGATGCCATCTGGCCGGCGAGGCCTCAACAGCGCGGAGTGCGTTGAAATCCTGCCGTCGGCCTACGGGCCAGGACGCAGCGGGCAGGTGCTATGCACTGCGCGAGTTAGGAAGCGGAGTTGTACCAAGAAGGTAAGGAAACAGGACTAGGAAAGGTTGAACAAGAATTTGTTTGACTATCAAGAGATAGTATTGGACTCATATTAAGGGCAGGAAATCGATGGTGCGTTTATTTGTGGAAATCAGCGCAGAGCACATCAGGCAGATGACATCGTTTAAGAGCTACGTTGAGGGACACTGGAAGATAGTAGACGCTACATAACAATATGAATGACGCATTGACGATTAGGGCTGATGAATAATGGTCTATCAATTGGAGTTAGTATGTGCAATGAAGAGAATACTATGACTATAATGTACTAATCCAGTTAACACATTAGGAAATGGAATGGTTTTCTGTTAAGGGAGTTGCGGAAGATGTTGTGGGAGGCATTCAAACATTGTAAATTTTTTTAATAAAAATGCGTTTAAACCATAAACAGATGCGTAGGTATAAAGTTCTTACGATTACTAATCATAATAACAACAGCAATATTGCTTGTTTTACTTAAACGGTCACATATTTCTGTATCCAAAATGAGCTTTCAACATAAAATATAACACTTCAGATAGGTATCAATAATATTACGCCTGTAGGGATATTAGCTGGGAGATCACTAAGGCAATACAGAATTTCAAACGATCCTTCAATCCGCCCCTGTCTCGTATTGCTTCGTGGTGAAGGGGACCTCAGGTTTAAGATGGAATTACGATCGCTTTGATTTTGTAGCGTGTTTTACATATGCATGGAATCCCTGCGAGAGGGAAAGTGCGCTTTAATGGCTAATAAAAATTACGGTTGGGAGTAATATTCGAATCGTAGTCCAGTCAAATAACGATTAAGCCTCGGAATGAAAGATAACAAGCTGGAAATTTGTACAAACCTTTGTTTTGATATTTTATAAGTTATCTCAAAAGTCTCATAGAATCTCGTGTACGCTAGTCAAGATTTTCAAGGTCAAAGGTCACAAAAAACGGGGTTTTTTTCAACAAATATTTCGCTTCCTTTACTTTAAATGTTATTTTGAGTTATTATAAAAGTTTTAGAGCTTAAAATTCTCTACAAATTTCGTCATAGACAATATTTCATACATTTAACTAACCCTCCTTGAGATAGAGCGCTTAACCGCATAGACGATAACGCTACTGTGCAATGCGTCACCTGTAAAATCCAATAGACAGTACGATTAATAATGTTATTTATTTGTTAATTTGGCTATGAAAACTGTAATAATTTACTAATTAATAAATTGTATTTATGGACATTATATTATTTATAAATCATATCTTAGTTTAATATTAACTTAATTATTATTAATAATAAGATATTTAAATGAAATAGCTTAAATGCACTTAATTATTTTTTAAATTTCGCGACAGTTTATCACAGCTCTATTACAAATCAAGATAATACATAGAGAATTTTGTTGTTATTACTGCTTATGTTAAGTATACAGCTCAATATACTTCATGTTCGTCGTCGTATTTCTCTTCTTGTCGCTCAACTTGAATTTCTAATTCATTATCATCATCGTCATCATCCGTCAAATTTGGTTCTAAAGCTTCAAGGATTTTAGTTATATATTTACATTATTCATCCAGATCATCTGGTTATAATGCAGCGTTGAGGCATGCTTGTCCATTACAATGACCACAAACTGAGGATCATTACAACTCTACTTACCTGCATCCGCAATTTTAGCCACAGCTTTCATTGCAATTACAACTTCATTTTGCAGTACGATAGATCTGATAGTAGACATGATTGATGTGTTGTCGAGTTGCTGCACTTGTAGGTGGAAGATTGGTTAACTGGACCGGTTTGTTGAATCTAGCTAATTTGATAAATTGTGTATATCTAAAATAGTCTATGCTGTGTTCTGATTTTGAGCATTATACATTGATAAAAAGACAGGTACTCCATTTTCAAACAATATTTCTAGAGGACAATTGTCTTGCTGAAAAACGTGAGTTGATTGATCCAAATCGGAATGCTTCTCCAACATTTTAATAATTATAAATGAATGTAATTTTTCTCGGCGTTTTTTATTTATAAACGTTTCTTGGGAAACAAACCGATTAATATTGTTATTAATGCACAATATTTCGGCGACTTTAACTCCGTCGCCATCTTCAGGTGCAGTTGCAAGTCTTGAAGTCTGCCTTGAAGTCAGCCTTGAGCCTTGTTTACAAACAATAATTGATAGTTTTCATTTATAAAAAGTGCACATGTTGTGTCACATCCACTAAAGGCGTGCAAAAATAATTTGTTTCTTAGAACAAGGATATAGAATATATTTGTGTTTCCACATTACACTTTTTTTTTTTTTTTAAAGTTTTGCTGATGTGATTGAGTACCTCCTATTAAAAGAACTAGAATATCGATATCTTCTCCTACGATGTAGACAGTGTAGATGTAAGAACGGAGACTTTCCCGGCGTGTGTTTGAAATGAAGTCTTCACGGGTATACCGCCGGATACTGACAGTATTCGACGGTCGGCCGACCTGTGCAGATGTCTCGACACCTGATGAAGACGACGGAGCTAGTCGTCGGAATATCGTGTTTTCAAAACACTATCCGGCGGTACACCCGTGAAAACTTCATTTTAGACAGTGTAGATTCTGCAGTGGCTGTTTTGAACATCAGCACATCTCTGGCTTGTTTTGGAGCAATGTTAACAGTTTTTATTTCTTAATAAGCATTTCAATAAAGCTATTCATTACATCGGTTCTATAAAAAAAGTTCTTGGTTGATTGGCACAATCATTTTTTTATACAAAAAAAATCTTTTTACTTTAAAACGTGAATCGTAATAGATTTACGGTAAAAACTGTTGGGAGATAAAAATATAATCAAAATGCATTTAAACTATCTCATTTAAATATCTTATTAATATTATTGAATAAATGTGTCATATTCATAAATAATATAATATCCATAAATACAATTTATTAATTAGTAAATAATTACAGTTTTTCAAAATTACAACATTATTAATAAATAATTAACATTATAAATCATACTGTCTATTGGATTCTACACTTAACGCACCGTAAGTAGCGCTATCATCCAGGCAGCTAAGCGCTCCCCACTCTCCACGCTCTATCTCAAGAAGGGTTAAATCTATGAAACATTGCCTATGACGAAATTTGTAGAGAATTTTATGCTCTAAAACTTTTATAATAACTCAAAATAATATTTAGAGTAAAGGAAGCGAGATATTTGTAAAAAAAAAAAAAAAAAAAAAAAAAAAAAAAAAAAAAAAAAAAAACCGTTTTTGTTACCTTTGGCCTTGATTATCTTGACTAGCGATATTATATGAGACTTTTGAGCCAACTTATAAAATCTCAAAACAAAGGTTTATGCAAATTTTCAGCTTGTTATCCCTCATTCCGAGGTTTTCCCCTTTTTTCACCTTATTTGACAGGATTAATCGGTCAAGCGAATCTTCGACCGCACGAGGCAGGGGCAAACCTAAAATCTTAACTACTACTATACAAGTCTCATTTTACAAGGCACATTCAAACATTTTGTGCTTGACACCGACGTTCGTGACTCAAAGCTGAAGCATATTTTTCAACTTAGCCACCACTGAACTCCACACAATTTCTCCAATGATTCCAATGTTTTTTATCATTCTCACAAAATTTATTCCACTGATGTGGAAAAATGGAATTACCGCATATGACAACATCACCTCGCTTCAAATATGTGTCAGACACATAATTTTTAAGTTTCGGAAAGTCATGGAACTCTACGGGGATCAAATTGGCCGAAATGTGGTTGATGTGTTAGCGGTACCAGTTTAAACACACACTAATGAACTTCAGGCGTGCCAATAAAAAATAATACTGGAAGCACTGTCTCGATCAAACAGCACCTTTCTCTCTTTTGCTTCACAGTTGCTCCATAATGTTATCGTAATATCAAAAAATTTAGAAGAAGTAGTACATCTTAGGGATAAAAAAAAGGAAGACTTTGTTGCTTTCCCAATATTAGCAACCGCTATGGCCATCCGATAATGCAATTAGCCCATGTTCACAATTCGTTCAACAAACTCTTCCGGATTCGCTTCAGCGGGGACCAGATTTTTTGCATACCTTGTACACTCACTGTCTTTTGGTCTGCCGTGGAAAGGTTATGAACGCAGTTGGCGGAAAAGTTTCTCATGTGCAAGTATTCTGTATAAATACGATTTATTGTTTTTTCAGAATGCTTGTTGCTCCTCCGTCTGGCGAACTGTCTGTCATCGCCAACTGACCTATCCTTTACCTGCAGCAACAGTAGCTGGGTACATGTCAACAACACTGAAATGCCTCCTTGGTTAACATTCCACGTCAAACTGTCGGTGACATAACCCGGTAATCACACCGGGTTTGGTTAGGCTGTTACGACAGAAGCGGACTGATTTTTTTTTTGCTGCCATCAGTCTCTCGACAGGTTTGATGAAATCCTCCATCCCTTCCTATCTTGTGCTAACCTTTTCATCTCAACATACCCGTACCACCCATGTCCTAAATTATCTGCTTCACATATTCTAATCTCTGTCTTCCTCTACGGACTGTTCCCTCCACTAACAAGTTAACCAATCCTCCATGTCTCAAAATATTACCTACCATCCTGTCTCTTCTTTCTGTAAGACTCTTCCACAAACCTCTTCTCTTACCCATCGTTTCCTAAACTCGTTCGTTTCGTACTTTACCTGTTCCCTTAATTTTCAGTATCCTTCTATAACAATACATTTCAAATGCTTCAATTTTCTTCATTCTGGTATTCGTAAAGTCCATGCTTCGCTGCTAAAAAGTGCCTTGCTCCACATATAAAGTTTTAAATCATTTTTTGAGTCCTGGATTAATTTTTTTTTTTGGTTTGATGCAATCCTCCATCCCTTCCTATCCTGTGCTAACCTCTTCATTTCTACATACCCCTTACAACCCACGTCCTCAATTATCTGCTTCATATATTCTAATCTCTGTCTACCTCTACAGTCCTTACCTTCGACTGTTCCCTCCACTAAACAAATTAACTAATCCAG
Organism: Vandiemenella viatica; assembly: GCA_031002005.1. Taxonomy (NCBI): domain Eukaryota; kingdom Metazoa; phylum Arthropoda; class Insecta; order Orthoptera; family Morabidae; genus Vandiemenella; species Vandiemenella viatica. The sequence continues at coordinate 190,482,931 of JARYHS010013631.1, read as the reverse complement.
CATGTCTCAAAATATGACCTACCAGCTTGTCTCTTCTTCCTGTAAGCTTCTTCCATAAACTTCTTTTCTCACCCATCATTTCCAAAACTCGTTCATTTCTTACTTTGTCTGTCCACCTAATTTTCAGCATTCTTCTGTAGCACCACATTTCAAATGCTTCAAGTTTCTTTCTTTCCGGTATTCCAAAAGTCCATGTTTCACTACCATAAAGTGCTGTGCTCCACACATAGAGTTTTAAAAAGTTTTTTCTAATTCCTAGATCAATATTTGAAACTAAAAGTTTTCTCTTTTTCATGAAGGCTCTTTTTGCTAGTGCTATTCTGCTTTTAACATCATTCCTGCTTCGGCCATCGGTTGTAATTTTACTTTCCAAGTAACAGAATTCACTTACTTCTCCTATTGCATCCGATCCTATTTTTATATTTAATCTACCAGTATTGGTATCATTTCTGCTACATTTCATCACTTTTGTCTTGCTTTGATTTATATTCAGTCCAAAATCCTCCTTCAGTATTTTATTCATGCCATTCAGTAACTTCTCAATATCCTCAGCCCTCTCTGCTACCAAGACAATGTCATCAGCAAATCGTAGCATACTGATTTTTCTCCATGAAAACTTATGCCCCATGGAAATATTTCTTTGACTTTCTTCATTGCTTCTTCTACATACAAGTTGAATATTAACGGGGATAGACTACAACCTTGTCTCACACCCTTTTTAACTGATGCATATCTCTCGTGATTCTCTACTTTTCTACTGTCTTTCGGACCAGATCTCACCAGAAAGGGGGGGGGGGGGTTTGGACCAGATATCACGAAGTCTCACCAGAAAGGGGGGGTCCGGAAATCTGTAAAAACACCTCACGTAATTTATGGATGCCCCCTTACTCTGCTTCAGAGGAAAGGCACCCCGAACAAACACTACAAGCTTTCTCAAACAGGAAAAATTAATTTCTTGTTTCTTTCCACCAAGTGTATGCATTATTATATATTCTTAATATTTAAATAAAGATCATTTTTAGTTCCAACTGTATTTTTTTCTTTTGTTGCCCCTGTATTGGTAGTACTTTTCTCTGCAACAATCTCTTCGAAGCAGTCCATTAAAAATGAGTGAGTACTCTGACTTTGACCCGACTCTTCTGTCCTCATCCTCTTGGACTGAATAGGGGACGAATTTCCGCTGCCGTCGCTGATTGTTTCACAGTACGTCATTAGGCCATCGATCAAAATATACTGCCTCACCTTCCCTCTTCGCAGTTGACTAGTGAAAACACTCATTTTAAAGTGTTGACCTAAAGCTGTTTCCAACTAATAATTTTTACTTGTGCTAATGTCTTCAGATCGTTCGTTCAACCCTTGTTGCATGACAAGTCTCGCTTCGTGTTAGCTCTGATGTGCTAGTTTTATCGCAATATTGCATTAGACCAGCAACATACGCAATAATTTCAGAAATGTATGCGTATGCAGAACTATTAATTTTCGTTAGTTCATCAAATGAACTATCGCCACAAAGCTTTGCCATCTTCACACCTCATGGAAAGGGTTTTTAGCGCTGTAACCCATATTAAAAATAAAATAAAAAAAGAATCTGTCACATATAACTCAACGTCGATATTTGAGGCTATGCTTCAGGACTTGCACATAGTGGTTGGGGGTAACTATACCTGAGCAGGTGGTCGAGAGACAAGCGCAGCAACACAGATTCTGGAGCCAAGTCGGCCGAATATTCGGCCAGGAAGTCTGCAGAATATTCGTTATTCGACCTATGGCCGAATATACTATTCGTTGCAAGTCTAGTTAAAATGTATATTGCAAGGTATATTTACAAGGGTAGAGCTTAGAAATTTGGAAAGAAATCGATGGTGACGAAAATAAAACTTTTATAAAAAAATTAAATTGCTAGCACGACCGACATGGAGGATTCATTCAACCTCGCCCACATAGCTGATCTGTTCCTGGTCTGATATCCGCTGTGAGTTGTCGGGCAGGTAAAATCAATTTTGACCGATTTTTTTAGTTACTATTCTCATTCCCCCGTTATCTCCTTCTTTGGAGTTCTGATTTATAGGAATACCTTAATTGATGTTTTAGCTTAAATTTACTCTGAGGCAGAATGTTTGCTTCTTAATGCCCTGGTTGTCAGTTTCTTAGAATACTGACTGGAACATTCTGCTTTCTGGGAAGCGAGCTATTTCAAATCCCTGGTGGGGCGCCATCTAGATTACACTGGTCGCGTGGCTCGGTATCTCGGCATAAATCAGCTCGGCCTCTGCTGCACTGGCAACGCTTCATTGGCAGGATTTGACCTTTTCATGAAATTAAATGTTAACACCAAATTAATCAACATTTTGGAAGGAGGTCATATTTTTCTATAACATTTTAATACTTATGAAAACCAACGTTTTTGATGAAGAAAGTACTCCACAGCGGTATGATTAAGTATAGATAGTATTTTTCTGCAAATAATATACGCAATTTTGATGAAGGTCAATTATATCCGATATCGTGAAATTAGCGCAGAATGATTTCGGGAACCGATGGGGGTTTTAAACCTGCTTGCCACATCGGGACTCAAACCTGAGTCTTAAACAGTACCTCTCGTCCACATCCCATAGGTCCTGAGCTGTTTCTGTGTGATTAGGAAGTAATATTGCATCGCATTACACAAGTAGTAAATACGCTGAATACGGTGAACACTGGAAATTCACGAGTGCGCTGTGTCAGCCAAGATGGCAAGCTATCATCTGCTGATTCTAAGACTATTAGCAACTTTTTGCGGGAATGATAGTCTTAATTCTACTGCGATTGAAAGTAACGAGGTGTCTCAACATTAAATTTGGAACCAATGAATTCAGTGATGTGATCCTCGTGTACTAAATTCCCTCCACATTGCAGTCCTGTTGAGCCTTTCAACTATTGGTGCCTTAAGATAAGAATATTTTGGTTAATGGTTGATGCCATTGCTATTTACGAGCTACTTAAAATTCGAATTGTATAATTCCATTCTGTTGTTACGTCTGTGGGCACTTGTGTACTTTGTTATATCGAAATAGTTTTCCAAGTGCTGTGCATGAGGGTAGGGTTTTTTTTTTTTTTTTTTTTTTTTTTTTTTTTTTTTTTTTAAAAAACGATGGTTCTATCACCCTGTTTTCTTTCATATTCATTATCAGGGAGTACAATAATATTTTCAACAATGGTCTGGGGCAATTTCAATTAGTAATAGGTGTTTTTCTTTTTAAAACCGTTTAATAAATCAGAAACTTTCACAGTTTGATTTGATGATTTCAAATGCTGTTTAATTAAGCTCGAAGATTGCTGCTGATTTGCGGAGGCTAGAAAATTTGTTCAACAGTAACTTTCACGATTTTTAATTAATCCTTAAAAAATATATGAGTCATTCTTGCACATTTCCAATTCGAGCGATTGCATTTTTGGACTTGTGATGTCACGTTTATCTCGTGACGCTTCCATGTTTATACACCGGATGAGACTTACGAGCGTCTAATGCACTTATTTTGTATCTAATTTATATCTATACTATTATAAATCTGTAAGCAAGCTGTGTGTGTCTGAGGGGAATCACCAAAAATTATCGCAGCAATTTGTATGTAATACACGCACTTACAACGATGGGTGAAGGTCTATATTTAAAACATTACCAAAAGTGTGGATAGGAATAAATAGGAAAAAATAGTAAATGGGATCGTTGGCAGGTGTGGATTTACATTAATAAGTAAAGCGCTTGCGTATACCTTGCGTATTGATGTGTGATGAGCGTGAATGTGGAATCATCGACGTGGATAGTAGTGGAAGTGTTTGGAGGCATACATCATGTACGAGGACGGTCTAGTTAAGTGTTTCGACAGTTTTGGTTACTACCGTCGGAATTGCAACCTTGCGGGGAACCGGATATTGTATAATTTGCAACAATACCAGACATTTGACACACACGTACGTGGACCTTTTTGTTTATGGTTCCCATATGATAACAGTTTTATCCGAACCTACGTTGGAATAAACCATATGTTTTACATGTTGCTTGTCTGGTAAAAAAAAATCAGTCCTAACCTGTGATTTATTTCCGCCGCATGGTGTGAATGCTGTCTAGTTATCAGACTTCCAAAGTTACAGCTCGGTTCCAAATATGAAGTCGAACTGTAAATTATACTACACGAAGAAGAATAAGGTGGATGATATACCCATTCGATCTTTCTGAAATTAGGACATGGTGAAAGACTGAACTAGCTAATAACGAGGAGATTATTATTAGAACAAAGAATAATTTGCCCACTAGTGAGACACAAATATAGGGTGAAACTTATTTCAGTAAACCAGTGCTTCCAGCCTTGTGGCTTTGGATATCCGGAGACGGCCGCTAAAATAATATTATTATTATTATTATTTTAACTGCTTAACGTCTCCTATAACAACTAGGTCTTTAGAGACGGGAAAAGATGGGGGCAAGGAATGGGAAGGAATTCGGCCATGGCCTTTTGAAGGAAGCATCCAGGCATTCACCTGGAGTGGCTTGGGGAAACCATGGAAAACCCAAATCTGGATGCCCGGACGGGGATTCGAGCCGCCGTCCTCCCGAATGCGAGGCCAGAACGCTAGCCGTTACACCACCACGCTCGGTCCGTTAAAATTTCCGTAGATTGCGCACAAAAATCAGGAGACTCAATAATTGAAAGACTGAAACAATAATTATTGAAGAGAGAGTCAAAACGAAGAATACTTTTTATATCCAGGTCTTTAAATTTCGAAATACAAAATGATATTCTACATTGAAAATAATAAATATCTCTGAACATGTTTTATACAGCGTAACTTTCATCACTGCTGCTCCTGTGCCTACTTTTAAGCAAAAATACATTTTTTTTTGTCGAAATTAAATTTAGCACAAGTTCTGTAAAGAGAAATGGTAAAAAGCCGTGTGTAAAGAGTGCGCCGATAGTTCTGTATTACGGTCCTTTAACATCTATAAAATGTATAATCAAACAAAATATGAGCTTTATTTCATTTCAATCGTTGGTTCACACGAGCGGTTGCAAGGAAACTATTTAAAATTATTAACAATTCTGTAACGCATTAAAGGCGGCACCGCACGCTTGCTCGTCAAGCCGTCACAAATTGAAACGTGTGGATAGGGCGTTTTTCTTGGCTTGTGTATGCTTGCTAGCACTCGTGGCTGATCCGACGGAGTGTCGGTTTTTTGTTGCAAATCAAAGGAAGTTTGCGGCAAGCGCTTGCGAAGAGGCTACACGTTTGTGCGAAGTTAGCATCGTTTAAGCACTGACGGCGGACAGACGTGCGTTCCTGTTAGTTGTGATAGAAGTGCTGCAGGAAAAATGAGTAACTGGTCCAACAGGGATATTTTACAATTTCTCAAATGCTGATATTCAAAATCAGTGTAGCTCATGTGGCAGAAGTTATCAAAAAGTTCAGATGTCTCATAAAGAAGCCTATTAAATTTTTCTTCCATAAATTCTCTGCAGTGAAAAAATAATTGATATAGACATTATAATACCGTTAAAACAATAATTATTATAGAATTTTAACTATAAACAATAATTTCATATACTTATATTAAATGAAATTCATACATGAAACTATATAGTAATCATAGAGTTACATTAAAGAAATTATAATATAACATTTACATGATACGGTTTTTACGGATTTTTAACATACACCAATTTCTTTGCCATCTTTATAGGTTTTTTTTTACATTTATTTTATATTTTTATGATAAAAGTAGGTTGAGCCAAAAGTTATGGGCGCGACATCGCCGACGTCCGCCATGCTTGCTTCTCCAAAGCATACAGGAGCACTCGCAAGCATCTGTATGTCGATAGCTGAATCCCCAAAATTAAACAAGCGTTTGTGGATGCTTGGAGTTTACGGCCAGCGCCAAGCGTGTGAACCCGGGGTAACACTATACGCTTAAAGCTCAACAAAACACGAATATAAGCAAAAATCAACAAATAATAAAAAGTAGCAAAAATCAGTAGATATTTTAACAAAATCCGAAAAACCTAAATTTTTATAAAAATCCGTAGAATTGGCAGCACTGCATTAAACCTAACTCAGTTGGGTCAATGCTCTGAATTTTCGAGTTCCAAAGTTAGTGCTACATGTATATAATGTTGTATATGTACGAATAATTACATTGGCAATAAACTGGGACACCCACTACATCAGTTTTTTCAACTGTACGTCCAGGGTATAAGACTATAGAAGACTCAAATCTAACTACCCCGGTGAAAACACACAGCAATTTCCTGTTATATGTGGTTGTCAGCCAGTACGATGAATTGGTGGATCTGGGAGACGAAATAGAAGAAACTGGCGTAGTGACGTGCTCGCTATTATACACCGCGTTGATGGCAAACACTTGACAGTCTTAGCAGGCACTGAAGTGGTTAACTCCTGATAATAGATCTTCCTATATTCTTCAGGATATATAGTCAGAAATGGACGTACCTGATATATCTAGTAGCGTCGCATTTGATGAATCGGTGACCCTCAAACAATATTTTTTTTCACGTCAGCCATATGCAGGGAACACGTTTAATAACACTGATGAGATACGGGTACCTGTCCGTAACCAAGCTATGCACACGCTGCGATGCGAAAGCTTCCTACTCGCCGAAGGAAGTCGGATACCGCAGGACTTGTAGGTTCGCACCTTTCAGCGAATACAGTTGCGTTTCTAATTGACGAAGGAGTTTCAGAACTTAATGAAATTAAACTAGACAGGATTAATAACGTCAGTTTCACAAACGTAATGAAGTCATATATGTCAATCAGTTCTGATACTGAAAAAGGTTGTTTTAATGGATATACATATAGATGTAGTCTTCTCGGGAGACTAGCCGAGTAAGTAAGATGTTTCCACACGATATTTCGGCGATCTCAGTCACCGTCGCCATCTTCAAACAAACAGATACTTATAAATGTAAAAAAGGCAATCCATATTCGAAAAAGAGTAAAATTTTCAACAATAAACTTGTAAGGAACATGCTTCGCGAATATTTTGTTGACAGAATCACTTGCTTTGGTTAAAACTGTTGACAGTGGGAATCTGCTTTACATCAATTACAGATTATCTTTTGCCTCCTCTCACCAGTTAAACACACTTGGCCTTTAAGGACAGCAGTGCATTTGGAGAAACCAGGCTTTGTGAGGCTGTGATTTAAACAGACAGGAAAAACAACAAAGAACGTAGAGCGTTTAATCCCTTACATGTCACCAGCGTCAAGGTGTAGGCCTCATGAAAAATGACTGTTGTCTTACACGACATTTATACAAGTTTTGCACCGCCTTATTATGAACAACAGCTTTACTAAATCGATATGGGTTTATGCCAACTGCTGCTTTGGCTGCAATTGCCTATCAGATCATAATGAATCAGTTAAGATGGGTCCTGTCGGTATTCTTATGAAATTTATTAGCAGTGAAAATTCCCTGCGTGAATGCTGTGGTATACTGCTGGCGTGTTGTGGAATACACGATTTTGACTAGTTTTTTGCGGAATCTAACATAAAAAAATGTATCACCAATCATTCTGAATCATTATCAAGACAACCAACTTCTTGGACGCGAATTATGGTTAATTTGTTATCAGAGATTTCGCCGTGTGTATAGAATATAGACAAATTGTCTGGTAGGTCGGTGGTTAAGGCGCTTGCGTTCAAAATTTTGCTGCCTCGGTCCCGGGTTCAAACCCCCGATGAGTCTGGGAATTTTTTAGAGTTGTGTTTCATCATATGGGCTATGTTAGGTCATTTCGTAGTTTGGATTCCAAGTTAAACAGTAGATTCCAGAGGAAAGGAACTGGCCGTCCTAGCTCTGACACAAAGGCTGAGTATGTCTCCTTCATCTACATCTACATATACAGGGTGTTACAAAAAGGTACGGCCAAATTTTCAGGAAACATTCCTCACACACATACAAAGAAAATATGTTATGTGGACATGTGTCCAGAAACGCTTACTTTCCATGTTAGAGCTCATTTTATTACTTCTCTTCAAATCACATTCAACATGGAATGGAAACACACAGCAACAGAACGTACCAGCGTGACTTCAAACACTTTGTTACAGGAAATGTTCAAAATATACTCCGTTAGCGAGGATACATGCTTCCACCCTCCGTCGCATGGAATCCCTGATGCGCTGATGCAGCCCTGGAGAATGGCGTATTGTATCACAGCCGTCCACAAGTCGAGCACGAAGATTCTCTACAATTGGTACCGGGGTTGCGTAGACAAGGGCTTTCAAATGCCCCCATAAATGGAAGTCAAGAGGGTTGAGGTCAGGAGAGCGTGGGGGCCATGGAATTGGTCCGCCTCTACCAATCTAAAATGAGCTCTAACACGGAAAGTAAGCTTTTCTGGACACATGTCCACATAACATATTTTCTTTGTTTGTGTGTGAGGAATGTTTCCTGAAAGTTTGGCCGTACCTTTTTGTAACACCCTGTATACTCTGCAATTCACAAAATTGTGGGTGGCAGAGGGTGCTCAGCACCAAAGCCAATCTCTTTGTTGTGCATTCCAATCCCTAATGGCACGAGGGAAAAAAGAATTCATATAAGAATCATTGCGGCACCTTGTTTCTTTAATCTTATCTTTCCTGTCATTCCTCCTTCAGGAGGATCCAACCAACCTTTGAATTATGGACTAAGTAAATTAACAATACAGACATCATCATCAGTACACATTGCATCTCTATATCGTCATAGCACGTGGTAGTAATGATCGGACAGTTAGATAGCTGACAAAATATTTTCGTGGTAAACCCTCCAATGTTACTTCAGTAGACTATGTACTATTCTACACTGAAGAGTTAAAGAAACTGGTACATGCATTGAAAATGCAAACACAGAGATACGTAAACACTAAGAGTACGGCGCAGCGGTCGGCAACATTTATAGAAGACAATAAGTGTCTGGCGCAGGCGTTAAGTCGGTTACTGCTGCTACAATGGCAGGTTATCACGATTTAAGTGAGTTTGAACGTGGTGTTATAGTCGGCGCACGAGAGATGGGACACAGCATCTCCGAGGTAGCGATGAGATGGGGATTTTCGCGTTCGACCATTTCACGGATGCACCGTGAATATCGGAAATCCGGTAAAACATCAAATCTACGACATCGCTGCTGCCGGGAAAAGATCCTGCAAAAACGGGACCAACGAAGAATGAAAAAAATCGTTCAACGTGACAGAAGTACAACCCTTCCGCAAATTGCTGCGAATTTCAATGCTGGGCCATCAACAACTGTCAGCTTGTGAACCATTCAACGAAACATCATCGATATGGGCTTTCGCAGCAGAAGGCCCACTCGTGTACCCTCACCGAGTGCACGACACAAAGCTTTACGCCTCGCCTGGGCCCGTCAACACCGACGTTGGACTGTTGATGATTGGAAACGTGTTGCCTGGTCTGACGAGTCACGTTTCCAATTTTATCGAGTGGATGGACGTGTACGGGTATGGAGACTACCTCATAAATTCATGGACCATGCATGTCAGCAGGGGACTGTTTCAGCTGGTGGAGGCTCTGTAATGGTGTGGGGCGTGTGCAGTTGGAGTGACATGGGACCCCTGATACGTCTACATGCGACTCTGACAGATGACACGTACGTACGCATCCTCGCTGATCACCTGCATCCATTCATGTCCACTGTGCATTCCGAAGGACTTGGGCAATTCCAGTAGGACAATGCGACACGCTACAAGTCCATAATTGTTACAGAGTGGCTCCAGGAACACTCTTCTGAGTTTAAACACCTCCGCTGGCCACCAAACACCCCAGACATGAACAATATTGAGTAACGTGCCGTTCCGAAGACATCTCCACCCCCTCGTATTCTTACGGATTTAGGTACAGCCCTGCAGGATGCATGGTGTCTATTCCCTCCAGCACTACTTCGGACATTAGTCGAGTCCATGCCACGTCGTGTCGCGGCACTTCTGCGTGCTCGGGAGGCCCTACACGATATTAGGCAGGTGTACCAGTTTCTTTGGCTCTTTAGTGTACATGCAGTTTAAAAAATCAGAGTGATTGCGTTATATACGTGAAAAGTCTAGAGAAGACTCAATTGACCCAAAAAAATTATTCGAAAGAAAGTTTGCTATAACATTTAAGATGTAGTACATCCTCCACTACGAGAACTCAAGCAAAATAATTATTTTAGAAAAAATTGTAAAGTACACATATTTTATGTGTGCTGTTGAAAATGTATTTATAATTGCAGAATCGTGGGATAAAATAAACAAGAAATGCGATATATTGTCTCTTAACTTAACTTGTTATATACAAATATAAATTTTGACCTATCTTGGTGATTCCACATTCAAAATATGCAGATTTATGGTACTCAAAATGTTTACTAACTCTACACTTCTTCGTTTATTATTAAATTTTAACAATAGTTCATGACGAATTAGGGATTAGTATCACTTCACTCCTGGACATGCCATAGCTAACTAATTGAAATGGCACAGGTTCTGCCATGTACATTCAGAGAAGAATACGGCATCGGCAGTAATCGTATTAAAAAACAACAACAAAAACATGTTTTTCACCCCATAAACAGTTATGCATCAGATGTGTTTGCCACGTGGAACGTTCGTTTGGTCAGGAATATCCCTAAATAAATCGGACACTCAGTATAACTTACGGATCAGCATTTCCCACTCTTTGTATGTTAGTGTAACTTTGTTATGACTAATTTCTTCAAGCGCCATAACGGAGGACCAATCTTATTACGATCGACAGTCCAATGGTTAAAAGTTTTGAATCACTGGAATGGCGAAGTGATCCAAAGCAATTGGTAGGCCATTGCTACAAACAGAACCAGAATTTGTAGGGACGAGGTGAAGTGATGGGGAAAAGAGATAACAGACGCCCATACACCAGTAGCTAGTCGTTAGTTTAGTCTAATAATGATGTAATAAACAATATTTTTTTCTAATGGCGTTCGGCTTCGAAGCGGCGACCTTCAGCACGCGAGGCAAGCACCCTAGCTCCTACGCTACCGACGCCTGCAAAAAATTGATGGTTGCGATAGTAATGCTTGACGTTGGCTGGTCTTACCATTTTGTCTTGCTTAAAAACACGGGTAGTTATATAATAATTTTGCTTAATTGAAAGATAATTAGTAAGTAATGTTATTAGATAAATACGAACGGCTGGCTCAAGACTAACCTATTCGGGTTGCCGATCAATCTGCCAAAGTTAGTTGTGCGCTGCATTAAGAAGACAAGCCAATCAGACGCATGTATCTTAACCATCTCATCTGTCGGTAAAGCGATGATGACAGCGTGGGAGCAGCCGCTCTTGGTAGAAGATGGTAGCAGATTGTGAAATAGAACGAAATTCCTGACTACATACCAAGGAACACCGCGGTCGCTATCTTCAGGATGATCACCGGCCATTTTTATCTTCAGGCCTACCGCCTTTCCAGTCTCCGGGCGCTGGAACCAGCTGAAGACAACGTGCAAGGACGAGCCAGGATCTACTGGTCGTCACGACATCTAAAGGTCGAGTAGCCACATACATTGGATGAATGTGTAAATGAACGAAAGAAATCTATAATCGGATATTGTGGAAGCTCGAGAACCATATAATGTTGTATTTAAATATAATTATTGGGATGCAACAGCCGAGAATGTGATCACCAATACGCTACAAGGAAGAATTTTTTACCAAGGTATTTATCTTTCGGTATGAGACAAAACTGAGGCTAGAAATGTCAAATCAGTGATTTTTTTTAACCATATTACATGGATGTAACAACATTGACATACAGTGGAGTCATAGACCATCATGGAAGACTGCAGTAAGATGCTTGGGATCACTACGTAATAACATGGGTGGAAAAGAAAGAGAGAGAGTAAGAAACGTGGAAATTATGAAGGAAATGGGAGTGGAGAATCTGGGAGAGGAAATCATCAAAAGATTTTCAAGGCAGACGGAAGAAAATCAGAGTTTGAGAAAAAATCTCAAGAATAAGACGGCGTGGAAGACGCGGGGATGATGTTAAAGGAGAAGCTGAAATCCGAAATGAGAAATGCGTTGGGATCCCTGTGACGTGGGATTTCGGTTGTACAGAGGAAGATGGAGAGACAAATTCAGATCAACGACTCAGTTAACAGGAATGTGATTGGATTTATATGTGTGTATACAAACTTAAAACAATAATATTACTTTTTTTTATAACTATGTTTTATTTAAAACGTCCAGCAATTACATTTTTGCCATACAATTTTGTGATCTTAAAGTGATTGATTACATCGCTGATTACATCGCCTGTCCTGAAGCCAGTCCAATTGGATTCCTCTGTATCTGAATTATTACTATATAACATGTTTGAGGTATGAGTTAAGATATTAATAATAATGGTAATATAGTTTAAAATGTTTTACTAGTAGGATGACAGGGAAAAGGGTATCAGAAGTTTATACAGCGTTCAGGGAGAGTCAGAAGGCATCTTACTTGTCGTCGCTTAAGATGTCTTGTGGTATTTTTTTGTAACAGTTTAACGTCCCTTTTTAACAACGTGGTCTTTAGAGACGGGAAAGGATGGGGGCAAGGAATGGGAAGGAATTCGGCCATGGCGTTTTGAAGGAAGCATCCCGGCATTCACCTGGAGTGATTTGGGGAAACCATGGAAAACCCAAATCTGGATGCCCGGACGGGGATTCGAATCGCCGTCCTCCCGAATGCGAGGCCAGAACGCTATCCGTTACACCACCACGCTCGGTTTGTGGTAGGCGATACGTTTTTAGACGTGGTTGTGTCGTTGATCTGTGGCCTAGATTGTAGTACTGTGCTCCAGGAGTTGCTTCTAGGCTATTTGTAAAGAATTTTGCAGAGTACGTAATGTACGTTTTAATAATTTGGAATCCAGTTTCCCTGTGAAGTTGTGAGTTTCGAATAAACCAAGGTGCTTTTAAAATAGTGCGGAGAAGTGTGTTTTATAGGGACTGCATTCCTTGTAGTTTGGATGGAGCGGCTGGGCACCATAACATGGCGGGTCGGATCAGTGATTTATAGAGTAACAACCCACTGGAACTACATTGTCGTATCACCCATTGTTTATAAACACTTCCCAGAGATGATTCAATAAAACAATGCGAATGGGTTGCGTGGCAACGTCATGGAAGATGTTCCTTGCGGAACCAAATCGGTGAGTACAATGAGGTTTCAGTCAGTGTTTCGAATATAGCATTTATTACCATATAGGAATTTGAGGTATTTGAAATGTGGTGCTATTAAAAAACGAGTAGTCAAATGAAGTAATAAAATTAACATTTTCTAAAAATGATGGGTAAAAAATACATACATGATGCTTGGCCATATCTTAAATCATGTGATATTTGTCAGTGGAGAGAAAAATGAAAATTACGAGCAGTAGAAAATGACTATAATATTCGAAACAGATAATTAATGAGTTGAATTATTATGGCCCGCACCTGTAGCTCCGCTGGCTGCAGCACCATGAGGCTGCTCGCCGTTGACATGGGGTTAATTAGTTCGAGTCCTGGCGGCGGCAAAAATCTACATCCTCAGGTCTTGGCTTCCAAGGTAGGAGAGGTGGTGTACACTTATTGTCCTGGCTTAATTCCCAAACCTCTCCGCAGCGCATATTATGTGAGGGCATAAACATTGTTATCCGTCCGGTGGGTGTCTCTGGGAAGAGTAGGCCTGACTGGGCTGGCACCGGTTTTCGTGCACTTACTTCTTTCTTATCTCATCCACAACACAAACAACAGTCTCACTGAAAACACACACCATCAGTTACATCAACACCTAAGAACACTGTCACTCTGGGGAGGACGACAAGGGAAACCACCACAATTAATCTTCTCAGAAGTCACCGTGCAGCAAAAAACCTCCCCAGTGTTAACAGCGGCAAGGCGTTCATAAGATGAAGAAATTATAATGGATTCGTTGAGATGAAGAGTGAAACTCAGGATAGGGAGAGATGAAGGAATGCTGAAACTAATTGAAATAATTATAATGGCTAAAAGGATATCTTGTGCCTTCACTAGGACGGTGGCGGCTTTAAGATCCTCCATCTCCCAGGTAGGTAACATTACACACGTTTTGAGCGCATCAAAGCTAAGATTTTTTTTGTACATGTCATCACTCTCTTTACTGTTTTGATGCAGTCAGCTAATTCTTCGTATCCTAATATCTTCGTCTTTCTGCACCCCGAGAACTCACACTGTTTTCTCAGTCATATTTATTTACGAGATACTAAGAAAAAAATTCTGTCTGTGGGAGGAAGCGATCCAAAGGGAGATCGAGGATAAGGTGTGAAGGATCTAGTTAAAAAATACCTCGTGGACAAAGGACTGAAAGAAGAGGACGCTGTAGATCAGGAAAGGAGGAGGAAACTCATCAAGGCAGTTGGGAAAAAGTTGTGTAGAAGAAAAAGAAGAAAATTCTTTCATGGTTGAAAGTAGGTACGCGATCTGGATTTAAAGCTGTTAGGTTTTCAAAGTTAACATTTTATATGCTGCAATATGATACGAGCCCTTTCTATGCTATTGACAACAAATTTGTGAACGTTATGTTTATTCCTAGCATTAAAGTTATGTAAGTAAGCATTGTATAGAACGGTTGGTCCTGAGGGGGGGGGGGGATACCATCACGTCCTATACTTTTATTGTGAATATTAATTTACTAATTTGTTAATTGGTGAACTAGAACCTTGAATGCAGCAAGAATTTAAGTTACACAAAATAATATTCAATTTATTCGGTCTTCTGGCTTATACAAGGCCGGGCATATTTAACGTTACATTAAACACAATATGTTCAAAGAAAATAAACAAGCAATACCCGGCGTTTACAATCTGTCGGATAAATGGAAACATAAACAGATTTTAAATATTTCAAAGTTTTTGCTAAAGTTACTATACAATAAAGTGGCGTCACAGGCCAACAAATTAAAGTTAACATTTACAAAAATCCGAGGGGTGCCATTTTAAAGTGAAAAGCATCATTTGAATTAGTTATAAAGAGCAAGATGCTTAAAATTTACCGAGCGTGGTGGCGTAACGGATAGCATTCTGGCCTCGCATTCGGGAGGACGGCGGTTCGAATCCCCGTCCGGGCATCCAGATTTGGGTTTTCCATGGTTTCCCCAAATCACTCCAGGTGAATGCCGGGATGCTTCCTTCAAAAGGCCATGGCCGAATTCCTTCCCATTCCTTGCCCCCATCCTTTCCCGTCTCTAAAGACCACGTTGTTAAAAAGGGACGTTAAACTGTTAAAAAAAAAAAAAAAAAAAAGCTTAAAATTTGAGTTTAATGAACATGGATAGTTGGTTAGCTCACTAAATATTGTCGTGATGAGAGTAGAGAGTTTAATTTCAGAAGTCGCTTGCGGGTTTGTAAGCCTCGTTAAAACCCTATGGAACCATGGACCTTTCCGTTGGTACTTTACCGTTGTCACATCTGCTCGACGAGGTGTGACACGCTCTGTGTCACTGTTGAATGCCAATTCGCGGACCCATCCGCGCTAGTACATCTGCTGATGGCCTTTACCAGATGAAACACCTTGTTCCCGGCCACACCTGAACCAGAAAGCGTCTAGCTCCAGCCGTGGACCAACAGCTAGGAGAGTGTGTCGGACGACACGTCTATACTCCAGCTCGTCTGACCAGCAAGTCCTCTCTCATGGCGTCCTCTTCTCCCGCCACGGAAAGCCAGCTTTCCCTCTCTCCGTACATGGAACAGAAGCCTTCGATTAACAAATGTGAACCCTGTAGCCATGCACGATTGGTGAAACGACGCAGCACCACAATCACGTGTTTCGCGCCGTAGCTAGTATTCGTCACTCGTTTCGCGCACATTTTCCCTGACCTTGCCTCCCTCAACGGAGAGTCGCGGCGATCGCCCTCACAACCTTACGGGATTTAAGCGTCCTCCACAGCCCGGTCTATTGTGTACGGGCGCCTGGTTGTCGCCAAGCGCTAGGCATTGTCCAGCTGAACGCTCAAAACTGCAGTTCCAACAATTTTACACATTTAATCCTTTCTTAACAGCAATTTTGCACTGAATTAAATTATATAATAATAAATTTGGTCCCCCAGGCTTAATACATACTTATTTACGTATCAATTAAACCTACAATTTACATAAATAAACAAATATAATAAAAATTTGAATATTAATTATTTAGGGGACGACTGTCATACTACAGCATTTAGACTAAAGTGTTCAGGATTTTCCACAAAAGACAGTAGGGATTAGATTTCTAAACTGATTTCTGGACGATGTCCGTGGACTTGTTCTGCAAGTAACTTTCAGAGCCTTTATTTGTGCCTTCTGTGCTTGTGAGACGTTCCCCAGCAGGAGATGTGGATGTTGCCTTATGGGACGCTACATGCTTCGTGGAAAGCATTCCTACGTCTTATTTCTTTTTCTTTGAGTTAAATTTAAGAAAGAAATTCAAGTTAATCCATATTTACCTAGCAGCTTGGCCGTTTTACAACCTCTCAAATCAGTATTTCTGTACCCAAAACGTTCTAACACAAATTAACAGTAGATTCATTGTCAGATATTATTTCTGTTCAGTGGACCCAAGTGGATGGGTTAGTGCAACCTATTATTATCTGCGACAATCTCGTCGCTTGAAACATGTCATACTGCTACAAACACATCGTCTGGCCTCGCATTGGGCAGGACGCCGGTTCGAATTCCCGTCCGGGCATCCAGATTTGGGTTTTCCACGGTTTCCCCCAATCACCCCAGGCGAATGCCGGGATGCTTAGTTCAAGAGGCCAAGTCAGAATTCCTTCCCGTTCCTTGTCCCCAGTCCCATCCGGCCTCTAATGACCTCGGCGTCGACGAGGCGTAAAGCCATAAGTAAAAAATATAAAAAATATAATTAAAATAAAAAAATCACAAAGCTTCAAAAATGTGTCTGCATATTTTAGCTGCTAATATTTTTGTCACATTCACACCAATTCTAACTGAAAAAAGGTTGTTCCATTTGCATGGCTAAATAGTAACCACCCCACTGTAAATCCGAAGCGCGCGCCTAACCTTAAAGGCGTGTTCACACTATGCAATAAGGCAAGGCATGGCAAGACCATGTGGCATAGCATGTATAGTAAGGCATGTCAAGACCATGTGGCATAGCATGGATAGTAAAGCATGGCAAGACCATGTGGCATAGCATGTATAGTAAGGCATGGCAAGACTATGAGGCATAGCATGGATAGTAAGGGCTGGCGAGACCATGTGGCATAGCATGGATAGTAAGGCATGGCAAGACTATGAGGCATAGCATGGATAGTAAGGGCTGGCGAGACCATGTGGCATAGCATGGATAGTAAGGGCTGGCGAGACCATGTGGCATAGCATGGATAGTAAGGCATGGCAAGACTATGAGGCATAGCATGGATAGTAAGGGCTGGCGAGACCATGTGACATAGCATGTATAGTAAGGCATGGCAAGACCATGTGGTATAGCATGTATAGTAAGGCATGGCAAGACTATGAGGCATAGCATGGATAGTAAGGCATGGCAAGACCATGAGGCATAGCATGGATAGTAAGGCATGGCAAGACCATGTGGCATAGCATGTATAGTAAGACATGGCAAGACTATGAGTTATAGCATGGATAGTAAGGGCTGGCGAGACCATGTGGCATAGCATGTATAGTTAGGCATGGCAAGAACATGAGGCATAGCATGGATAGTAAGGGCTGGCGAGACCATGTGGCATAACATGGATAGTAAGGCATGGCAAGACTGTGAGGCATAGCATGGATAGTAAGGGCTGGCGAGACCGTGTGGCATAGCATGTATAGTAAGGCATGGCAAGACCATGAGGCATAGCATGGATAGTAAGGCATGGCAAGACTGTGAGGCATAGCATGGATAGTAAGGGCTGGCGAGACCGTGTGGCATAGCATGTATAGTAAGGCATGGCAAGACCATGAGGCATAGCATGGATAGTAAGGGCTGGCAAGACCATGTGGCATAGCATGTATAGTTAGGCATGGCAAGACTATGAGGCATAGCATGGATAGTAAGGGCTGGCGAGACCATGTGGCATAGCATGTATAGTAAGGCATGGCAAGACCATGAGGCATAGCATGGATAGTAAGGGCTGGCAAGACCATGTGGCATAGCATGTATAGTTAGGCATGGCAAGACTATGAGGCATAGCATGGATAGTAAGGGCTGGCGAGACCATGTGGCATAGCATGGATAGTAAGGCATGGCAAGACCATGTGGCATAGCATGTATAGTAAGACATGGCAAGACTATGAGTTATAGCATGGATAGTAAGGGCTGGCGAGACCATGTGGCATAGCATGTATAGTTAGGCATGGCAAGAACATGAGGCATAGCATGGATAGTAAGGGCTGGCGAGACCATGTGGCATAACATGGATAGTAAGGCATGGCAAGACTGTGAGGCATAGCATGGATAGTAAGGGCTGGCGAGACCGTGTGGCATAGCATGTATAGTAAGGCATGGCAAGACCATGAGGCATAGCATGGATAGTAAGGCATGGCAAGACTGTGAGGCATAGCATGGATAGTAAGGGCTGGCGAGACCGTGTGGCATAGCATGTATAGTAAGGCATGGCAAGACCATGAGGCATAGCATGGATAGTAAGGGCTGGCAAGACCATGTGGCATAGCATGTATAGTTAGGCATGGCAAGACTATGAGGCATAGCATGGATAGTAAGGGCTGGCGAGACCATGTGGCATAGCATGTATAGTAAGGCATGGCAAGACCATGAGGCATAGCATGGATAGTAAGGGCTGGCAAGACCATGTGGCATAGCATGTATAGTTAGGCATGGCAAGACTATGAGGCATAGCATGGATAGTAAGGGCTGGCGAGACCATGTGGCATAGCATGGATAGTAAGGCATGGCAAGACCATGTGGCATAGCATGTATAGTAAGACATGGCAAGACTATGAGTTATAGCATGGATAGTAAGGGCTGGCGAGACCATGTGGCATAGCATGTATAGTTAGGCATGGCAAGAACATGAGGCATAGCATGGATAGTAAGGGCTGGCGAGACCATGTGGCATAACATGGATAGTAAGGCATGGCAAGACTGTGAGGCATAGCATGGATAGTAAGGGCTGGCGAGACCGTGTGGCATAGCATGTATAGTAAGGCATGGCAAGACCATGAGGCATAGCATGGATAGTAAGGCATGGCAAGACTGTGAGGCATAGCATGGATAGTAAGGGCTGGCGAGACCGTGTGGCATAGCATGTATAGTAAGGCATGGCAAGACCATGAGGCATAGCATGGATAGTAAGGGCTGGCAAGACCATGTGGCATAGCATGTATAGTTAGGCATGGCAAGACCATGAGGCATAGCATGGATAGTAAGGGCTGGCAAGACCATGTGGTATAGCATGTATAGTAAGGCATGGCAAGACTATGAGGCATAGCATGGATAGTAAGGCATGGCAAGACCATGAGGCATAGCATGGATAGTAAGGCATGGCAAGACCATGTGGCATAGCATGTATAGTAAGACATGGCAAGACTATGAGTTATAGCATGGATAGTAAGGGCTGGCGAGACCATGTGGCATAGCATGTATAGTTAGGCATGGCAAGAACATGAGGCATAGCATGGATAGTAAGGGCTGGCGAGACCATGTGGCATAACATGGATAGTAAGGCATGGCAAGACTGTGAGGCATAGCATGGATAGTAAGGGCTGGCGAGACCGTGTGGCATAGCATGTATAGTAAGGCATGGCAAGACCATGAGGCATAGCATGGATAGTAAGGCATGGCAAGACTGTGAGGCATAGCATGGATAGTAAGGGCTGGCGAGACCGTGTGGCATAGCATGTATAGTAAGGCATGGCAAGACCATGAGGCATAGCATGGATAGTAAGGGCTGGCAAGACCATGTGGCATAGCATGTATAGTTAGGCATGGCAAGACTATGAGGCATAGCATGGATAGTAAGGGCTGGCGAGACCATGTGGCATAGCATGTATAGTAAGGCATGGCAAGACTATGAGGCATAGCATGGATAGTAAGGGCTGGCGAGACCATGTGGCATAGCATGTATAGTAAGGCATGGCAAGACCATGAGGCATAGCATGGATAGTAAGGGCTGGCGAGACCATGTGGCATAGCATGTATAGTTAGGCATGGCAAGACCATGAGGCATAGCATGGATAGTAAGGGCTGGCGAGACCATGTGGCATAGCATGGATAGTAAGGCATGGCAAGACTATGAGGCATAGCATGGATAGTAAGGGCTGGCGAGACCATGTGACATAGCATGTATAGTAAGGCATGGCAAGACCATGTGGTATAGCATGTATAGTAAGGCATGGCAAGACTATGAGGCATAGCATGGATAGTAAGGCATGGCAAGACCATGAGGCATAGCATGGATAGTAAGGCATGGCAAGACCATGTGGCATAGCATGTATAGTAAGACATGGCAAGACTATGAGTTATAGCATGGATAGTAAGGGCTGGCGAGACCATGTGGCATAGCATGTATAGTTAGGCATGGCAAGACCATGAGGCATAGCATGGATAGTAAGGGCTGGCGAGACCATGTGGCATAACATGGATAGTAAGGCATGGCAAGAGCATGTGGCATAGCATGGATAGTAAGGGCTGGCGAGACCATGTGGCATAGCATGGATAGTAAGGCATGGCAAGACCATGTGGCATAGCATGGATAGTAAGGTATGTGAAGACCATGTGGCATAGCATGTATAGTAAGGCATTGCAAGACCATGTGGCGTAGCATGGATAGTAAGGCATAGCAAGACTATGAGGCATAGCATGGATAGTAAGGGCTGGCTAGACCATGTGGCATAGCATGTATAGTAAGGCATGGCAAGACCATGTGGCATAGCATGTATAGTAAGGCATGGCAAGACTATGAGGCATAGCATGGATAGTAAGGCATGGCAAGACCATGAGGCATAGCATGGATAGTAAGGCATGGCAAGACCATGCGGCATAGCATGTATAGTAAGACATGGCAAGACTATGAGGCATAGCATGGATAGTAAGGCATGGCAAGACCATGAGGCATAGCATGGATAGTAAGGGCTGGCGAGACCATGAGGCATAGCATGGATAGTAAGTTTGTGATGTCATAACATGTGACCTGGCTTCTCATTCCCGACAAGTTTCTGTCTTTTCATAGGAAGTCATGCCATTTCTTAAGGCGAGACCACACTGTGGCAAGGTAAAACAAAGTCATATGGCAAAGTCGGCTAATAAAGCCGCATGGCTCCACTGAAAATCGCTTCGTCCAGATATGAAAAGGCACTTTACGAAAAAATGTTTACCGGCGAGGATTTGTTTGTTGCCGCCGCTGCAGCAATAGTAGTGGAAATCGAATCTCGTCGTGAACCACGCAAATAATGGTTCTGGATACGTCCCACTCTCAAAGGTAGAGCCAGATATGAATGGTTTATTACTGGACAATTCAGATTTGTTCAATCTCGAGTACACAAGTGAGGGTGGTTTCCGGAGCATTTTCCAAATATCAAGTAGTGTTTTGAGACTCTTCTCAATTTGATAGGCTCGAAAATCAGCAAGAGTGACACATCGATCACAAGAGCTATTCCAGCCAGTCAACGTTTAGCGCTTACACTGCTGTTTTTGGCAACAGGGAACTTTTTTAATCTCTGTTGAAAAATGTCCAGTCAGATTCATGATTTTTTAATTAATTTCTTCCTTACCAAAGCCAGTCCCACAAAAGAGCGGTAAAGCTCTATTAAAGCGTAGAATTTCTCGTTAGTCCTTAGGGTGGAATTTCAACAGAAGTCACCCAACGGCAAGCGACAAGTCCCGCTAGCTACGCTTTTCATACATGGCATGGCTTCCTTTGAAGTCGACCGACACTTGTCGGATGTGAGATGCCACGTGTTAGCACTAGGCACAGGCCATCACATACGCTATGCCATAGAGTCTTGTGAGCTTTCATCCCTATGCGCTTATTTCTGTCCGCTTTATGCGGACACTCAGCGTGCTAGCATGACGTCACAGGGGGCGATTTACAAGCTTAACCACACAAAAACCATTGTTTCTGTTAACGGTGCTGCAGAACAGAATTCACTGGTAAGCCTAATACTTCTCTTATGTAGAGTTGAAGACTGTGGAACCACCAATATTGTAAGCCTAAAAAGAAATTAAAAATTAATCTCTTTGGGGTTTTAAGGATTTTAACAAATACTCCCATCAGCGCTATTGTATTTTACTGAATGTAATATATTAAAGCTGCAGAGTCAGCTGTATGTTTATATTATATCGTATCATGTGTGACTATCAAAGTGAGGGACCATATACCAGACACATACCACTTAATTAAATCCACACATGTTCGCGGCCGACTCGAACATAATGACGAATAATATATCACTACAATTTAAATCGAGAATAGTAAATGAAACACATATTTTGATAGTCACCCTGATACAACAGGTACAATAAATAAAATAAACTTATTAGTCAAATTACTTTACTAGTAAACTATAATTAATAATATTCTTTCTACAAAATATAAATAAATAAAATTATTATTATTATAAATAGAATAAACACAAAATACAAATAAAATTTTTGTATTAAGATGTCTTGAATTTATTGTAAGTGAAATATTGAACTATCTTCCTAGGTACACTTTCCATTTCACCTACTATGTTACGACTAGTCTGATCTATAATAATGAGAGCGACGGGCGATGTGTATACATTTAAGTGCTTAAATCATATTAATGAAATTATTAATATTACTTTTAAATCCACCCTCAAATAAAGATTAAACAATATTAACCATGTAAATTGGTTTATTGTAACCCGTCTCTTCTGTATCTTGGCCAGAAATATAATTCAATTAAAATAATGTAAGATTAAAATTCTAATAAAATATTCTTATAACGGAGATATACAAACCAATAAATAAAGAATAAAAAATCGTGTAATATGAATTACAGGACAGGTTCCTCTAAATAGATAAAATACCTCCAAATTCTTTGAGTTTCAAGAACATAACTTATACTACTCTAGTAAATTGATTAACGTTTAAAATAATAGAGTATCTAATCCTAGTTCATAATTTAAATTTAATTGCCTCATTTATAGAAAATAAATAAAATTAAAATGTATAATATATATAAATAATATAATTATATACATAAATTTAAATAACTACTAACTAATAATTTAAAGTGCATTTATTGTATAATCGCGGCCGAGCCACGCAAGCTTGTTAGCTCACTTTTACGAACGCACTAAGTTCTGATCGAATAATAGGATTTGTTAAGGATCTTTGAAAATTGCAGAAGAGACACAGAAATACAACTGAGAAATCCAGGAAGACATCTTAACCACTGGGCAACTAGTTTTGGTGGAATGTTATTCTCGAACCACCATGTTGCACAATATTTCCTATTCATTTGTATACTTGATATTCAACATACTTCAGTTCACCAAATTTCGATTTTTCTTTTTACCATTCTTACTGTTAAATTTTTACTTTCATGAAGCACTATCACTAGTTCATTCAGACTTCCTACGTTCGTTGCTAGTTCAAGGTCAAAATTTAGCACAGAAAATTTCTTTTCTTTTTTCTTTTTTTTTTTTTTAGAATAATGTTTTTTTTATTTTTTTCAATTTTCTATGAAATTTTGTTTTGTTTAATATCTTACTTGGTTCGTCAGATTTCAAGTAATTTTCGTAACTGATGACTCGTTCAAAATTCAGTAAACCTCTGAGATAAAAAGAGGTGGTGGATTAGTTTGGTTATTTAACACCTTTCATTTGCGTTGAATGGTACATTACGTGAGTTGTTATAGAAAAGTGTCAATTTAGTTAACCAGTCTGATCTAAGAATTTAAAAGATTGTTTTCCCTTTGGCACGTCTTTTTTTAGTAAGTATGAAACATAGCAAAAAAAGTGCGGCTAACTTTAATTTCACAGCAGTTAAGCTGCGTGTTGTTTCCTTTCCCCGTGCAAGGGAACGCTCCCAAGCGCTTTAAAAGTTGAAACCTTCTGTTTGAATAGTTGGCGCTATCTCCTGACAGACACGCGAAGGGAAGACTTGATTACACCTAATTACTTTCATCACTAGAGCGTAATGGAGTGTATGTTTTGCGGGGTTCAGCTAACGCCACCTTATGTGAACTAAAGATATCAAATCGTTAGTAAATTTAACTTTAATACTGCTACCATAAGTTTACAACTATTGGTTGAGCGATTTTTTATTTTTCTTTCCGTCGGCCGCGGGCATCTATGTTCGCAGTGAATTACAGGTCAGCTGGCGTAATTCAGATATCCACTGCCCTATGCAATATTTGCCTACCTTGTTCCTCAAGGAAATTATATATGTGTGACTTTTCTTTTTTTATGAGTTACTATTGTTACGCTCACTTCCACGACGGTTAAGTTTGCGTGCATAAACATTGTAGCGAATTAAGCTTCTTATTTAACAGTCGGCGAGTTATGCTAAGTTTGTGAGGATTATAATAATAAATAAAATTACGTGTGAAGAGTATTTTACAGCTCAGTTCAGTGCATCCTAGTTACATCTTGCTGAAAATAACAGCCGGTGTCACGTTATAGCCTGACCATGCGAATCGACGCTTCAATCATAAGGTGAGTGGATTTCTGTTTCTTGCGCTATTGCTGGCCGAATCGCTTCTGCCGAATTTCGGGTGCCTGCGGTCGGCGGGAGTGAGGAGAGAAATCGCTCACCAATTAATTACCCACGATTACGTTCCCTGCGGGAAGACACTATTTATACGTGGCTTTCCCAAATAGATTATCCATCATCTAACTATATTTTGTTGCTTACAGCTTCACTTTAATTCTAGCCTAAGCAGTGGATTCTTTTTCAACGTTTCGTAGACTATTAAACTCATAACTTGGCTGACAAAGGCGTAAGAAGTGCAGACTATACATTTTCCTACAACTTCAGGGATTGAGGTTTGCGACTCCAATAATACATGTATGGCATATAACCAAATGACACCTGAGGAAGCGTCCATACTCGGTGGAGGTGGTGCGAGGGTAGCAGAGAGGGGCTGGATAGAAAGCTGCGCTGGGCTACGTGAGGGGCACAACGGTACGTGGATATTTATTTCCGTCATTTAATTATCTCCGCATATAATTTGGATATCCTGTATACTAACAGCGCTGCGCACAAGCGTGACTTCAAGTCGCCTCAGATTTGGGATGACACGGTTTCGAATCTCCGTGCGGACATCCAGATTTGGGTTTTCCAGGTTTCCCATGATTACTCCAGGTGAATTCCGGGATGGTTCTTTGTAAAATGATGGCGGAATTCCTTCTCGCTCCTAGTCCACACTCCTTTCCCGCCTCTAATGACCT
Organism: Vandiemenella viatica; assembly: GCA_031002005.1. NCBI lineage: Eukaryota > Metazoa > Arthropoda > Insecta > Orthoptera > Morabidae > Vandiemenella > Vandiemenella viatica. The sequence goes on along the minus strand of JARYHS010013631.1, from coordinate 190,457,545 downwards.
CGACGTCGACGAGGCGTGAAACCATAAGCAAAGAAAGACTTGAAGTCATAGCGTTGGGTTGCACGCGTCTGGCGCATTTGAAGTAACCGACACGCGACGGCGCATAACTAGACTCAAATACTCTTACAGATGTTACCCGGAATATTCCAAAGCAGTGAAAGTTTCTATTGCTTTGCTGGTTTGAAATAAAGCTGTTTTTATTAGGATCGCCCGCCTGGGACCACACCGCTCATTCATAAAAATAACTAGTTTTGTTTAGTCAACTGGATTTCGAGTTGAAAGTGTCGTGTGAAGTGGCGTTGTAAAATAAACTCACGAGACTTATTATAAATGTTTTCCAACGACTTTTCATTATATAATGAGTTGTATAAATCTTTAAGGAACATCAAATAATCATTCCCTGGTAATGTAGAAAGGAATGTGACAGAACTGCAGCAAAAGAAAATAAAAAATGCAGCTCTTCTTCTTATTATTATTTTTTTCTTATGCGGCAGGTATAGTTTGTTTAATTTTATCAATAAATCAATAATAATTAATGGGATAAGGAGAATGTTTTTTAATAATACCTCAAGATATAAAGGATCGCTGATTGTACCTAAGAAATAGTTTTTTCCCCAATAATTAATCATTTGCAAGAGTGGCTAATGTCAACATTTCATTCAGAATATTTATAATTTTCAATTGTGTTCAATATATACGCAATAATTTTAATGATAATCTGTCAAAATAAAACAATACAAAAAGTCGTCTGAAAATAATAGGGAAAAAGCAACGTTCCGCTAGGGAGGGCTGGGTGAGGGGGTGGGGGGGGGGGGGGGAGGGTGCCGATGCAAAAGTCACGTCAGGCTAAATGGGGGTAGGGGGTAGTTTATGGCCGCTCCCCAAGCATTCCGGTTCTCAACAAACTGATACGAGAACCATCAGGTCTAAATTTAGTGTATGAGGTATATAGTATTTTTGGTATTTAAATGCAATTGATGCTAAGTTTTTACAATGGAGTCAGAAAATTAACAACCTATAAATTATATTTGCACTGTCAAATTGCACTGTACGCTCATGACCTGGAAGGCCTGCAGTAGCATGATAGAGGTATTTTGTTTGTTCTGGTGTATGGAACAAATGGGAACTAGCTGCTAAGAGAAGTGGGAGTATTGCATAACTAGTCCGTGGGGTGTATTATTATATTTTTTTTCCGGGAAACTGCAAGGTATACATTACATGTGATTTACTCTGAGGAATCCTGTTGGAAATACAAATTCGCAACAAGACTTCCGAGAGTGAACTTCAGTATAAAACATTTTCACAACAGAGAGAGGCATCAACAGTTGTTACTATTAATGAACGGACCGATGGCTTTACTCATATAATATAAAACGTATAACGCAGGCCGTCCTCATAATTAAATTGCTTACAATTAGCACAAATAAAAAGAAGTTTATTTCTTTATATTTTTGGGTAAGTGAAATATCACAAAAAGAATTCTTGTAAAAATAATCTTGTTGTCGTTTAGTGACAAAGTTATGAGAGCGAGTTCTGAGTCTACACTCTACAGAATGCTCTCACTTCACTTCTTGCAACAGAATAGTTAAGAATTGTTGGTTTAAATTTTTTAAGAAGAGAGAGTGAGAGAAATCTGGTTACTAGGCCACTGTGCGCAACATATTTTTATTCTGAAATGAAAGGCGTAATAAACACGATTTATTTCAAGACTTGTCAAACCATCCTAGACAAGCAATGCCGATTACCATAGATTTAACAGCCACTATAAGCAAGTTCTAAAATAAGCATAAGAACAAAGTAAAAATTAATGTGTTAGTTTGGCTTGTTGTTGATTTTTTTTTTTTTTTTTTTTTTTTTTTTTTTGATGTCGGCAGTCTTTCGACTGGTTTGATGTGCAATCCTCCATCCCTTCCTATCCCGACTGTTCCCTCATCTAACGAATTAACCAATCCTGCATGTCTCAAAATATGACCTACCAGCCTGTCTCTTCTTTCTGTAAGCTTCTTCCACAAACTTCTTTTCTCATCCATCATTTCCAAAACTCGTTTATTTCTTACTTTGTCTGTATACTTAATTTTCAGCATTCTTCTGTAGCACCACATTTCAAATGCTTCAATTTTCTTTCTTTCCGGTATTCCTAAAGTCCATGTTTCGCTACCATAAAGTGCTGTGCTCCACACAAAGAGTTTTAAAAAGTTCTTTCTAATTAATAGATCAATATTTTAAACTAAAAGGTTTCTCTCTTTCATGAAGGCTCTTTTTGCTAGTGCTATTCTACTTTAAACATCATTCCTGCTTCGGCCATCGGTTGTAATTTTACTTCCCAAGTAACAGAATTCTCTTACTTCTCCAATTGCATCCGATCCTATTTTTATATTTAATCCACTAGTATTGGTATCATTTCTGCTACATTTCATCACTTTTGTCTTGCTTTGATTTATATTCAGTCCAAAATCTACTTCAGTATTTTGTTCATGCCATTCAATAACTCCTCAATATCCTCAGCCCTCTCTGCTAACAAGACAATGTCATCAGCAAAAGTAATCTGATTCATATAGCCTTACCCAGAACAAAGCATTAACCTGTAAATTGCGACGAAACGTTTAGGGATGCAATTGGATAAATACAGGAAAAATCAACAGTACTTTACTTTCCTTCTGATTTGAGGGTGAAGCCACATATGCGTACCGAGTTACCTGTTTCTAGGTACACGGGAAGTGTAGTGCAATTATGGTGACGAGGTGTCGTAGGCGATAAAAATCTTTGGAATTTCCCTAACTTCCAAAGCAAGGAGAGAAACGAAGTAACATTTAACACCCTAGTTAAAACTTGGTAAGATTCCTCTACAGGTATAATGAAAATCTGAGACATATAAAGATATTTGCGTAGAAAGCGATTTCACATTTGGGGTAGATATAAACACGTAGATACACAGAAATTAACCAGTTTTAAACTTTCTTTTAATATGGAGGAAAACTTTAACTACATACCAGATTTCAACTTCCTACGACTACAGAAATCGCTTTGGAGTTTTGATGATCATAAGTCACCGTGTTAGTGAAAAAATTAGTGAAATTTGTTCATGAATAACTTCCAAACTATGAACAGGAACAAAACGAAATTTAATATGTTTTTTAAGATTGCTGATATCTATATATAATAAAAATTTGAGGAATTTAGCCTCACTAAGCAAAAATAGCAGGAATGGCTTCAAGTAAAGGTTAGTCAGTGTGTTGACTCGACTTAGCTAGTGCAAGTTCGATTTCTCGTCTGTTTACTTTTTTATGTAGAAGACGTTCAGAAAATTTAAAAGTTATCGGACAATACGTGTGGGCTGGTAAATACAAGTTCTCGATGTGAGATGAATTACAAAATATTCGTATAAATCAATTTTCTATATAGGTGAATAACACGCCAATGCAATTGAATTTTGTTTTTAATTTGGTGTCGTACGCGTTTCGCTCTATTTCAAGAGCATCATCAGCGACATCTGTTTGGTATTTATTCATTTATTTAGTTACATTTGGTTTACAAAACAATATATAAAGTTGAGGTGAAATTAAATTTACTTACATGTTACTTTTTTCTCATGATCAGGGTTAGCTTCTCTGTGTATGTTTTCAATAATTTGCTGAAGGTTTGAAGCACTACACTGAACTGATTAAATTTCATATTAACACTATTATTTACAGTTTTCGAAACATGAAACAGTAAACACCACGCCATGTTTTCCACAGGTCCATAGAGTGTGTGTTTGTTTATATTTCTGGTTTCATTGTGGTTTGAGGTCCTTGGTTTTTACAGACTGCTTTGTGTTATCTTTGATGGTAGGCGGGGATTTGAAATGGTTGTCTTTTTGTGAATATTTATTTCTTTTTTAATATTGCATATAGTGTTTGGTTAGTCAAGTTTGTATAATCATTTATGAGCTGCTTTCCTTCAACTAGTGCTTTTTGGATGTAATAATTTTCCTGAAATGTTAATGTCTGTGGTTTGTTATTGTTTATAGTGAGTATTAAACATCTATGCCGCCTTTATTGACTTGGAAAAAGCTTTTGATAGGGTGCAATGGAAGAAGCTGATGGATATCTTGAAGAGCAAAGGCGTAGATTGGAAGGAGAAAAGGTTGATACAGAACCTATATTTACAACAGAAAGTACGAATAAAGATCGGAAACGAGATGTCAGAAGAAAGCAGCATTGGGAGAGGCGTAAGACAAGGTTGTTGCCTTTCCCCATTATTGTTCAATTTATACTTAGAAGAAATTATTGGAAAATGCTTAAATGGAAAAAGAGGAGTGCGTATTGGTGGCAAAGAGAATAGAGTGCATACGATTTACTGATGATATGGTATTGTTGGCAGAAAGCGAACAAACTCTAAACAGAATGCTGAAAGGTCTAGATGAAGCTTGCCAAAAGTTTGGAATGAGAATCAATGCAGCAAAAACTAAGAGTATGGTGATTGGAAAAGGAAGGAATATAATAAATATTAAGTTAGGAAAAGTTGATATCAGGCAAGTAAGATCATTTAAATATCTTGGGAGTATGATCACTGAAGATTTGAGGTGCCATCAGGAGATAAAATCTCGCATTGCCATAGCGAAGGAAGCGTTTAATAGGAAAAGGAGGATACTAACTGGAAAAATAGACAAAACACTTAGAAAAAGACTCTGTAAATGTTTTGTATGGAGTGTGGCTCTTTATGCGTCGGAGACATGGACACTCAGACGAGAGGATGAAAAGCGGTTAGAAGCATTTGAGATGTGGATGTGGACGAGGATGGAGAAGATAAGTTGGGTGGATAAAATAAGCAATGCTGAAGTGCTGGACAGGGTCAGTGAAAGCAGAAAAATTCTCCAAGTAATAAAGGAGAGAAAGAAAAAACGGATGGGACACTTGTTGAGAGGGGAGTGCCTGATAAAAGACGCCTTGGAAGGTTTAGTCTGTGGGAGGAGAATAAGAGGAAGAAAGAGATACCAAATTATAGACAACATCAAGGAAGACGGCAACTACATGGTTCTTAAGAGAAAGGCAGAAGATAGAAGATCATGGAGAGCAGCCAAGTGAAAACCTGCCCGAGGGCAGAAAACTAATGATGATGATGATGATGACGTACTTCAGTCAGTAAAATGCTTGGACCTGTTTCACATTCAAACTGTGGAGGTTCCGGACGGCTATCTGAGAACAGTTGTTTTATGTGTCTCTTCCATTCATCTCTGATATCTTGTGTACCAGCAATGACGTGACCCTCACTGTCCACTAGTTTATTCGCTGTATTAGGTCTACATCTGCCTGTTACCTCTCTAACTTTTCTGTGAATGTTAAAGTTGTCATATTTTAACTGTAGAGCCTCTATTTCAGCACATTTCATTTGTATTTCCTTTTCTTTATCTTCTCTTATTTTAATTCTTATCATCTTATTGATGTTTTTATACTCATCAGGATTACTTTTTACAATCCTTCTTCTCTCCATCATGGCCAAAATCTCATCTGTCATCCATGTCTTCCTTTTAGCCAAATCTGATTTCAGGTGTTCGTCTTTAACAGATAATACTATCGAATTTAGTTTTTCAATTTTTTTCTTCTGTTTGTAAGTTACAAGACATGTTTTTCAGTTCATTACTGAGACGTTCCTCAACCTTTCTTATATATGCAAAGCGATAAAAATGAGAAAAACAGTAATAAATGAATTCACGAATTTAACTAATAAAACACACTAAAAACACAAAAAACAACCTCAAAACAAGAAAACGAATTCAGTGACTCACACAATAATCACAAGCAGTAATTCAACCACAGAAACAGAGAGATAATTTAATAGAATGTATAACATAGATACAATAACACCAATAACTAAGTTGGCACTGCTGTAAGTAACTGGTAAAAGAAACAAGCCGTGTATAACACACATGTGTAAATCACCGATAAATGATCATTACAACAAGTGCTGCGTGAAAATAACTAGTGAAATAATGTTCAACTGAAACTTCAATGAACAGTTCTGGAAAAGTCTATGAAGTGCTGTTCCATAACAGCCACTGATGACGCCCTACACCACAAGGGAAAAGCGTCTGGGGAAATCAAATAAAATAAAACATCACCAAATCATCACTGCACAGCGTTGCCGCTCGCGCTAGTGGCAAAGTTGAAGAGTAAATTTCTATTTTCTGGCTTAGAATACAACGCACTCTGAATCACGAGAATTTTGGAAGCAATAGTTTTATTATATGACAAATTAACCGCAAAAAAAAAACTATAATGTATGTAAACAGTATGTATGTATGTATTTGTTGTTTAGAAACTAGAGATGGTAATTACTGGACACAAGTTTCAAGTGCTGTTGAGATAGACCTGCCGACAAAATGTTTCAACATTTTTCGTATCTTTATTTTCCAGACTAAAAAATTGAAGAAATACGTTAGCACTGTTTTTCATTAGCTCTAAACATGGATATTCTTCCAGGAGGGATAGAAAAAGAAAGATGTTTTGACACTCTTTATTTGCATCGGACTCTCTACACTCTACAGTATGATTTCTCAAAATTTAAATCGATATCCGATTTTTTTTATTGCCAAAAATGAACATGAGAAAATGTGTAGAATGAAAATTAAACCGTTTAAGACCTATAATTATCACATTCGAACATACCCTCTGGGTATGGTACTATAGAAATAGTGGGGAAATAATATTGCCCATAGGTACTTGTTCATTCTTCATGCGGTTAGAGTTTGAAAAACGCAGCGTAAGTATAGTTTTGATGAAAACTAACCTCCGCATGCCAAGTTACTGTGTAATTTGGAGAAGACATTATTTCGTCATGGTTATGTGTATAACTAAAGTTCTGTTCCAAAAATAAGTTTGTTCTCCAGTTCCATTAGCACTTTTCCTTCGCATAACTCCGCGTTAACGTGTGTGAACTCGCTTTTTCTTGTAGTTTAAAGCAAGTAGCTAGCCTGGTAGGTAAAGTTTAAATTAATTTACGAGCCAAGAGCTTATAATGTCCTCACAAATAAAGAGCTCTCTAGTGCCGCACAATGAAGTTTGTAAACGATGATAAACTGTCGAAAAAGTTGCAATGCAAGATTGTATCCGGCATCGTCGTTGATGCACTAAGAGGCTGAAACTCCATAACTAAATATTCTGATCGGACTAACATTTATATGAAACTATTTTTCTAATAATTATAAAACAACACGGTCTCTAGTTTAATTGGAGAAAGCGTGCAGCTGAATTGCCAAGATTTGGAACGGACTAATGTTATGAAATAAAAGGAAATTGTTGTTTACTCAGGCGTTTTCAGCGGTCGTTAGAATTACGAATACACTGAAAGATGTACTTTATTTAATGTCGAGAAAAAGATTTTGGTTATATTACACAAGACGTCAAAGTTTTTAAAATATCAATCCCAGTGTAAAGATATAAAAGCATAATGCACAATCTGTGAACGAATTACGTTATTCAAGAAAAATATAAAACCGAGCGTGGTGGTGTAACGGTTAGCGTTCTCGCCTCGCATTCGGGAGGACGGCGGTTCGAATCCCCGTCCGGGCATCCAGATTTGGGTTTTCCATGGTTTCCCAAATCACTCCAGGCAAATGCCGGGATGCTTCCTTAAAAAGGCCATGACAGAATTCCTTCCCATTCCTTGCACCCCATCCTTTCCCGTCTCTAAAGACCTCGCTGTTGAGAGACATTAAGCAGTTAAAAAAAAAAAAAAAAAACAATATAAAATGAAGAGAGTCTGAAACAACTGGCCAAACACACCACAAGTCCAAGTGTGAGACAGTGTTAATACTCTATCCACACTAATATTCAGCTTTATTTACGCAGAACAACTTTCAATTTGTTATAATGATCCAAGAATAAACCCTCAAAATGCTGCGGTTTCCTGAACATAGTGTATTGTTAGAAGAAAATTTGAGAATATTGAAAAAAATACTGAATAGCGCTATCGATTTGAGTAAAATATATATAATAATAATAATAATATTTAATTAAATTGCGATGGAGCGCACGCCCCGGTGGCAATTTCCCTACACACCCATCTTCCCCCTATCCTGCACCTACCTACATTTGCCCTCTACAAATTTTAGCTTTAAATTCTTTCAAGGTTTTTGGTAAATTATTCATCATTTCCCTTGGTAACTTATTCCAATCCCTGACAACCTTACCCATAAAAGAGAATCTTCCCACACCCTTGTGCCTGAAATCGAGTGCCAGCTTGTGGTCATGGTCATCTTTTCCCTTCCATGCATTACTTTTAATTCTTACACCAATATCTTTCCTTGCCTCATCACCCATATACGACTTGTACACTCCCATGACCCTCTTCACCCTCCTCCTGTCTTCCAATGAATCCCATTCCAGCTCTTTTATCATATCTGTTACTGATTGCATTCTGCGGTAATTTCCAGAAACAAATATAGTAGCCCTTTTTTGTACCCTCTCCAACTCCTGTATTTGATACGCAAAATGTGGGTTCCATACTACACTACAATATTCAAGTAAAGGTCTGACCAATGTTTTGTAACCCAATTGTTTTACTTCTCTCGTACATCTCCTCATCTCTCTCTCCAACAAGTGCAGAATTTTGAAACCTTTTCCTACTACCTGTTCAATGTGTCCTGCCTAGTTAGATTAAATGTAATGCCAACATATTTACATTTCAAGTCTTCGGCAAGCAATTCTTTCCCCACCTTATATTCATAATCAATCTTCTATTTTTTATTTGTGTATCTAGTTACCTGACTCTTCTTTGCATTTATCTTCATACCATGTTTACCAACCCAACTAGATATCCTGTCCAGATCACCCTGCAGCTGTTTACAGTCCTCTACCGTTTTGATACTTTTATATAGCATTATACATCAGCAAACAATCTAATTTCTGATAGTAAACAATCAACAAAATTATTCGTTAGAATAATTAATACCAATGGTCCCAATACGCTACCCTGTGGCACTCCCATTTTTACTTCCACTTCTTTTAATACTGCATTTTCTCCATTTTTGTTTTCTACCTTTTAAAAATTTTTGTACCCAGTAAATCGCTTTCTCATCCACTTCAATAGTTTTTACCTTATTAACTACCATTTTATGGCTCTCTCTGTCAAAAACCTTTGAAAGATCTAATGCCAAACTGTCAATTTGGCCTCCCTTGTCCATTTCGTCTGAAATATCTTGCATATATCTCACCAACTGAGAATTGCATGAATATCCTTGCCTAAAGCCATGTTGCCTACTTGAATACCACTTACGTTCCTCACATACATTTCTGATGTGGTTGCATATCAATTTCCATTAATTTACCTACCACTGATGTCAAACTGATTGGCCTGTAATTCTCAACTCTATTTCTCACAACTCCTTTATGTACCACTACTACTATCGCACTTTTCCAGTCCTGTGGTAAGATGCAAGAATTCAGACTCAATTTAAATAATAATTCAAGATAAGGTACAATGTCACATCCAGCTATCTTTAAGATATATGTTGTAATATTATCTACACCAGCCCCTTTATGTATGAAGTGTAGTAGAAATAAGAACAATAAGAGCGAATTAAATTTCGAAACAGGATCAGAGATAGTATTAGAAGTAAGAGAATTCAGCTATTTGGTTAGAAAAATTCTAACTGATGGCCCAAACAAGAATGATACTGAAATGAAATAATTGTGGTTGATCGCATAAGGGACGACTCTATTGGAGTTAATGATAGTTAATATTAAAATACTGCGTAAATTATTGATAATTTATATTGCTTATGATTGGGATATTGACAGGGATAGTAATAAAAATTTACTGTAATTGATAGCAAAGAACATCCAGCACTGAATTTATCAACACAATCCAAAAAGCTGAATAGAAACAATAGTAACGCAATATCAGATTATTCGGTGTCATAACAGAATCATAATTTGACAAAGTATAGTATTGGATCAAGATGAAAAGAGGCCATGAAACTAGTGAATTTATCAACGTAAGTTCAAAACTGTAAGTTTGAGTTCAGTTAATTGTTGAGCAACGAGACTCTCAAATTAACTAAATGCTTAGAGAATTTAATGTTATTTTTCTATCTTGCCAGAAAAGCAGTTTCTGAAATATTCGTATTTCCGGTTCCACCGGAGTCTCATTCCAACACCACCTCACGTCGTTAAGACTGGAGGTTTTCTCGGCGCTGAATTGAATATAATATTCTCGGGATAATCTATGGTGCAGCTGATTGCTAGGAAACTGCGGTAAAAAATTGTTCTAACTCAGTTATACTACAGCCACGTGTATCAAAGTTATCTGCACTTAAGTACCTGAAAGCATTCTGTGAAAACCATTGAGGTTTTTTTTTGTTTATAGCTTTACGCCTCAGCGACTTCGAGGTCATTAGAGACGGTAAGGGAGGGGGCAAGGAACGGGGAACGGAGAGGAATTCGGCCACGGCCTTTTGAAGGAACCATCCCGGCTTTTGCCTGGACCAATTTGGGGAGAACCAGAATGCGAGGCCTGAACGTTAACACTCAACCAGGGGCCGATCCAGGATTTTGTTTTTGGGGGGGGGGGGGGGGCTTGAGCGGACTTTAGTTTGGGGGAGCTTGGCTTGAATGAATTTTGGCTAGGGGGCTTGCATTCAGTGGATTTTGGCTTGGGGGGGGGGGACTTCAGACGAGCAAACAGCAGTCTTTATAGTCTCCTCGGGCCTCAAATCCGTAGAGCAAAAAAAAAAGTTCTCCAAAATTGCAATGTCGGAGGTGGACCTAGATACTTTTTTGGGGGGGAGGCTTGAGCCCCCTAGCCCCCCCCCCTGGATCCGCCCCTGCACTCAACCACCTGGCTCTGTAAATCATTGAGAAACAAACTCAACCAAATTAGTTTTGGAGGGGTAGCATACTGCATTGAAATCATCTAGCCTTAGAAGATCGATTGTGGCACAAATTTTTCGGTGTATGTTGTACGCTCAGCTGATATTCAGCAACATACCGTTTGGCTCAGGTCGTTATGACGACGTTGTACTGCGTTAAACTAGTGGCTGTACACCTGCCATGATTCAGCTTTCACTGGTCACTACTTTTAGGTTCTTTCCACAGTGGTCTAGTCAAAGGCCAATTTTTGCCTTAAAATATCACAACTGACAAATAGCTTACGGCTTGCAGAAACATGGCTGCGCTGCCCTCACTAGTCTGCAGAAACTAATGTTAAGAATCCTTCGCTATCGAAGTGTCTCAAGTAAACAACCGCGCATTTTGCATTGCTTTAGGTATTCTGTCATGATTGTGGACATATTTTCCCTATCTTAATCACCACTGTAGGGTATTCTCAATGTTTAACTAGAACATTCACTTAAATAATATTTTCCTCTAATGAAGAACCCTTGTTACTTACCCCATATTCATTCAAAATAATATGAGGTAGAAAGACTGCAAACTTCAAGAGAGATAGAGAAAGATACTGTGACTACTAGATGAACAAATTTCCTATCCGGCGAATTGATTTCAGCTGTATGTAATTCAGCATTGCAATATTGGAGGAATAAAAAAAAATCAAACTCCTAATCTGTCTAGAAATCTACTAATTATTCTGTGCCCTTAACTTTGTATTATTACTAACAACATGAAACATTTCATAACACAACGTATTGGTTTGGAAAAATAATTTAATAAAAAATTTAATCAGGAAAATAATGATATTTCGATACAATCTTAGACATACTTAGTAGATCCCGACTCATTCTGTACTATGGAATGTCTTCTCCACCCCTCCATACATCTCTACATTTCGTTCTCCAAACGTATCCATTTGTCTTCAGTCTACACTAGGGTGCTTTCGTTTCATCAAAGGTTTCGGCCTACGCATTCATGTTTAATGAGTCCATGACATTCAAACAAAATTTACTTCTAAAAAATTTATTTTACCAACAATTTATGGAGCAGCTATAGTAATGATTAAAATCCCATGTGATCTTATGTGGTGTTATGTTCCAGCTTGTTGATTGATTGTTTATGGAACATGTAACTAATATAAATGTTTACTTTTCCATTTCGAAAATATCTACAGAAGAATTATTTTTTCATGGTCGTCAAACGGTATATAGGCCTATTCAATAAACCATTATCATTCAAAAAGAGGTTTATACAAAGTTAATAAATACGAGGGTAATTCGTAAAGTAACCTCTGTTCTAGCGTGGCGCTAGTAGTCGTGTGTGGAGCGCCGCCATTTTCACATATGCGTGTTCCCCGATTCAGTAAGCATCCAACTGTGACAGTACGAACCTCGTTCTTTTACAAATTGTTTTGTTATAACCTTAAAACATGAGTGCTGCAATTGAAAATCCCACGAAATGCGATGTGCGTGCTGTAATAAGATTTCTTTTGGCGCAAAACGTTTTAGCAGGAGACATTCGTCATCAATTGTGTACTATACACGGTCCGAACATTATGAGTGAAGGTGTTGTGCGGCAATGGGTCCGATTTTTTAAAAGCGGTAGAACAAACATTCAAGATGAAGAGAGGAGTGGTAGACCTTCTGTTGTAAGTAATTCTCTTGTCAAGAAAGTTGACTAAAAAGTTCGTAAAAATCGAAGAGTCACAATCTCTTAACTTTCTGAACAATTCCAGCAAATTTCTCGTACGGTTTTGTACGAGGTTGTCACCGATAAATTTAGGCTACTGGAAGTTCTGTGCTAGGTGGGTACCGAAATAGCTTACAGAGGTCCACAAAACAAAACGAATGGGCTCTGCCTTAAACTTCCTTTCACGCTACGACGCTGAAGGAGAAGATTTTTTGAAGAGGATTGTGACTGGTGACGAAACGTGGGTGGCGTCCGTAAACGCAGAAACGAAACAACTGTCGATAGCCTAGGGCCATAACAATTCTCCTTGCAAGCCGAAGAAAGCCCGCCAAACGTTATCAACGAGGAAGGCTTTGACTACAGTTTTTTTGGGATGCAGAGGGAGTTTTGCTCGTTGAATTTATGTAACGTGGCACCAAAATCACTTGAGATGTCTACTGTGAAACTTTGAAGAAACTTAAGCGAGCCATTCAAAACAAACGTCGCGGTAAGCTGTCATTCGGTGTTGTGTTTTTGAATGACAACGTTCGTCCTCACAGTGCCTGTAAGACTCAAGAGCTTCTTAAGCAATTCAAATGGGACGTTTTCGATGATCCCCCTTACAGCCCCGACGTTGCACCTGGTGATTTTCTTCTCTTCACTCACATGATGAAGTGGCTTGCTTCGCAGCACATCGATGACGACGACTAACTTGAAAATGCTGTGAAAGATTGGCTACGTGCCCAGGCGGCTAAATTTTATAGGAAGGAAATTGTAAATTAGCGAAACGCTATGACAAATAATTAAATTTAAATGGTGACTAAGTTGAAAAATAGTAAAAGGCTGTAGTTTTAAGATGTATATAATAAAATATTTTTTACTATCCAAGTTTTTTATTTATAGCCAAACGGAGGTTACTTTCCAAATTACACTCGTAAAAGCTTGATTTTAATGAACCTCCCTCGTGGTAATTTAGACAACACTTATTCCGATATTAATGCAGATAGTTGATTAATCTTCTTCTTGTTCACCATCATTTCTCAACATTTTGAGGTCAGCTGCGTTCAACGAGTTATACTCATCTTTATCGTGGTCAATGCCGTTGCATGCCCTGGCTGACGCCAAGCACCTTATACCTACTGTCAGGCATACTAAGCGCTAAATGGGGGGAGTGTTGCCATCCATCTGTTTGTGAAACATGTAATTATTATGTTCGGCGTGTGATGAGTGTATTTTTTGTTTGTGAGACGGAGATTGGGGAACGCCACGGCATTCGCCTTGACGTATTGAAACCGCAGTCAGGTCGGCTGGTACGCAGGGCTCGTGCCCGGCCCGTTGAACCTCCCCTACCCAATGTGAGGTGCCTCAGCCCACTCAGCCTCACTGGCGGGTAGATAGCTAACTAATCTCCGTAAGTAAAATTCATAAGTTGCAACTATTTGTTGTCATTATAACTGGAACACGAACAATTAAATACAATATAACTCCTTAGGACCTTGAGCGGTTGGAAAAGATAGTAAGCCCATGATAACTGTGTCTGCCCTTTACTTAGTCTTCGATCCTAAAAGATGATTGAGTTTTCTGTGAATATTAGCGATCGGTGATTACAGTTCATCTACACGTTGTTCGTTCCATGAAGTTCTTTTGCATTGACATCGCATAGTAGAAAACCTGAATCTTGTCTTACTCGCGATATGCTTAGCGGTTGTCTTTGGGTTATATGACTGCCTGCGTGCAGAAAGTTTAGATCTGACCGTGCTTATAATAAACTTTTTTCTTTCTTTATTGATGTTAGTATTTCAAATATCGGATAGGGGTTGAATAGTTTTATTTAGATAAACGAAAGAACGAATCACCAAACCAATCACAAATTTCCGTATCATTGCTAAAACTAGCCATCTCTGCTGTGGTTGCTCAGCAATGAAACTAATCATCAACTGCAACAGTGAAACCAGAACGGATAAATAGAACTGAAAATATGTAACTATTACACAAAATATTTGGAGTGTTTCTTTTGTAGAAGTTAAGGGGTTTTAATGATTTTAAATGGAGTATATCTGGCTATCATCTGACTGGCCGTCACAGTAAAGACGACATTCCGTTTCAATCCAAACCGCATAGGGACAGGTCACGTACACACAGCAAAATTGTCAGAAGTAAGAAGACCCAGACAGAATTGGTATTTGAACCGAGTATATTTAGTCAACACATCGCTCTTCTAGGTGGCTTATATTCTTATGAGAGAGTCTAATCTCTCGTCATATCTCCTTCCATTAAAATTCTTGAAGAAATCATTTCAATCACAAAAACTATACCTAAGAACTATGCATGAAATACCTCACGCATATCGTGCAGATTTGGGAATACTTACAATCGCACAACATGCCGTTCTTCAATCCGGAAGACGACATACTTGTGTGTAACCAGATCAGTACGGATGAGTAAAACATCCTCCATCCTACATTTTCAGCTGTATAGAGATTAATAAAAATGTCCATAATTTTTTGGCTTATTTGTGCATACAATAAAAATTTCGCTCTAAATTGGGCTCATTTTCCTTAAACCTTTTATTTGAATCTTTAAAAAAAAGAGAACTGGAAAAATAACGTATGTTTGATTTTCTAAGAAAAAGTCCGTCGTTGACCTGTATTATTATATTCCTGTTTTAAAAAATATAGCCATGCAGTTGCAAAGTTAACTTGGGGAAACGTTTTAGTTTTAGTTTCTCTCGACATAGAAAAGTGGTAGAAATTCAAGGTTAGCAGTCTCCAGCCTCCGTCCACCCTATTCGCCGGACATTTTGTCATGTAATTTTGACTTCATCATTCCAAAACAAAAGGAGCCATTCTGTGAGATATTCTTTTTTTGAAACAAGAAAACGTTACCTCTGCAATAAGACCAGAAGATATTCTCACGGTGAGCTTGAAGATATTCAACATCCTTCGCGGCGTGTGGTAGATTCTTTAGGAGACAACTTTGAAAAACCGTAAATATTATACGTACGCGTATGGTAGTATGATTTACGTTTTGTAAAAAGAGGACTTAACAGATTTCTAATTAAGATATCGGTAAAGATCTCAGTGTTGTTCAGAATTCATGCAACAAACGTTATCACGTTTGTGCATTTTGAAACTTCTTGCCTTGCCCAAAATATCAAGCAAAAAATATTTCTAATATTTTTGCGCTAGCGCTCTTAGTTTTTCACATTAGACCGTATTGAGACAGAACAGTATTGGTATAGTATAATGTATACTATAATGTTGAGACAGCCGGGTTTACCCGAAGCTTGTGGAGTTCAGATACATACGGTGATTTTCACTTAGGTATCATCGTCTTTAGTAGGTGGCTATCAACGGAACGTAACAACAACAAAAACGGTGGCAATTTATTTAATAACGGCAAACCGAAGTTCACCATGAAGGTTACATGTTCCGCTAATAGTTCTTGCCATAAATTCTAATACAGAGTTTATCTAATGAATTATCAGAAAGCCAACTGTATATACCACCTCTTTCTCTCACGAAACTCTATATACAGACGAGCGAAGATCAACATCTGTCCTGTCATACCATAATACAGGAAATATATCTGCTATATCCTACATGTAAACCACACGGACGTTCGCCGATGACGTATACGGCGCGTATGTTGGGTCCCCTTTAAGAAGATACATTCTGGGAGAAGACTACTTGACCCCGGGTTAACCACACAGACTGGTCACGATGCAGTCATACCAATACAACGAACTGAAAATGCCATCTTTGCTCAAGCGGGTGTTACTACATATTAATACACGTAAAGAAAACTAATTCGACCCTGCATTTCAGTCGCGATGATATCTTTTGTAGCCAACGAAACCCGAAGCATAAAACGATGTTATTGGAGATAATTTTTTTCGTTTTTTTATTGAGGCTTTACCGCTGGTGACGACTAAGTCATTAGATCCGGAATAGGATTTCTGGATAAGCAGCGGAAAGAAGAGAGTCTTTCATGATGGAGTAATCCCAGTATTCTTTTTATTTTGGTAACTACGTAAATCAGATACCTGGATGGTGAGATGACGAATATATTTTAGACGTGTTGATGATACAGATTAAAATATATGTAGTGAAGCCTGGCTCGCATTCCGGAGAAAGCGGACCCATCCCCAGTCCAGTTGGAGAAATTTTGTTTTTCGAGGATCACTTGAGGTGAATACGGTTATTTATTTTTCAAATTCATTCCCATTCCTCGTCTACAATGCTTTTCTGGCTGTAATAACTTCTACATTATTCCACTTTAGAAATCTTTAAAATCTATTCATGATTTCTGGAAAAAAAATCAAATAATACAGTAGTACAAAGACAGACTCGTGATCTTAGAACTGAGGACACGGGTTTAATTCCTCATTCAAATGTCCGACAGCGCATAATGTCCTATTACTCCACGCTGCTACGATATCACTCTCGACCGATAGTAAAGCCCAAATTAAAAAGTATAACGAAGCTTACTATAAACATTTCAGAGGAATTTAGGGTTTTGATTTTTTTTAAGCCGGGTTTATCTCTCTTCGGTATGATGTGAGACCATTTCAATGCAAACTGCACCAGTACAAAAAAAATTTCAGCTGTTGAGCTGTAACAAATTATTCGCAACATACAGAGTAATTGGTTCACAAACAGATAACAACATTTGCGATCCACCTAACCAAAGTTTGTGACCCATCTCTCGTTCATGCTCTCCTTATCATGTGCATCACATCCCTTAAACTACAGCCTCCGCAATACGACCTGCCAAGTTTAGCCTTCTGTCATCTGATATTCCAAAGTATCTTATTATTTCAACAACAAATTCCTCATTAACTGAATAACCATATATTTTCTGTGTGTATACCTGATAAGTTGACTCTTCTTGTCATTTACTTTCATTGCAGGCCTATTCACTTTCACTACTTGTGCATTATTTCGTTTGAAATCAAACGCATTGCAGGCATTTCTATCTCAATCAGTAGGCACAAATGGATTCTGAATTAAGAACATTTTCAATAATTAACTGTAAATTTATTAATTATATTAGATGTAATTACACAGAAGAGTCAAAACTAATAGGAAGAAATATCGGAGTTGATGGATCAGAGAAGAAGGCACAAAAATACTCACGATGGAGGAGGAAGAGAGCAGTACAGACATTTTACAAATCAAACAAACAGAAAATCAAGAAATCGAAAGAAAATTGGCTGCAAGAAAAGTGCGAAGATGTAGAAAATGAAATAGCCGCAAGTAAACTAGAAGTGACCTGTAGGATGATCAACCAAAATCATGGGAAAATGTACAAACATTAAAGTTGCTATGGGAAACCTCCTTTAAGCTCAGAAGAAACAACTAATTGATGGAATCAATACATAGAGAAACTGTGTAATGGAGATGATTTGAACAACAGAGTACTCGATAAAGAAGGAATTATCGACATTGATGACTGAAGAGATCCTGCTAATAAGTACAGTATTTGAAAGAGCTTTGAATGACTTAAAACCAAATAAGGCAGTTAGAAATAATGTGATTCCTTCGGAATTTCTCAAATCCGTAGGAAAACAAGGAATCCAAAGATTATTCAAATTGATATCAAACAGTTATGAATCAGAAGATATCAAACTGATTTTAATAAAAATATCACCTTCACAATTCCGAAGAAAGCGCAAGCCGAAAATGCAAGGCACCATAAGTCTAACATCACAAGCTCAAAATTACTGATCAAGGTAATATACAGAAGAATGGAAAAGATAGTGGATGAGAGAGAAGGCGAAGATCAGTGTGGATTTAGGAAAAACCGCGATACAAGAGAAGCAATTCTATCGTTGACATTAATACTTGAAGGGGATCAAGAAAAAAGAAAATATTTTTATTACATTTGTTGATTTAGAAAAGGCTTTTGATAATATTAGGTGGGACGGACAAGATGTTCGAAATTTTAACGAAGTCCAATCTAAAATAACGAGATAGAAAAATAATATCTATATAAGAATCGAGTTGCTGTAATAAAAGTAGAGAACCATGAGAGATATGAATCAGTTAAAAAGGGCATGAGACACGTTTGTAATCTATCTTCATCAATATTCAACTTGTATGTAGAAGAAGTATTAAAGGAAGTAAACGAAAAATTCTCATGAGGCATAAGCGTTCAAGGGGAAAAAAAATCAGTAAGCTACGATTTTCTGATGACATTGTCTTGTTAGCAGAACAGGCTGCGGATATTTAGAAGTTACTGAATAGCATGAACAAAATACCAAAGGAAGATTCTGGACTAGATATAAACCAAAGCAAAACAAAAGTGATGACAGGAAATGGCGCCAATCACAGTAGATTAAACTTCAGAATTGGATCGGCAGCAATGGGGAACAACTGATGGCCGAAGCATGACTGATGATATTATCAGAATAGCATCATCGAAAAGAGCCTTCTTGAAAAAGATAAATCTTTTAGTTTCAAATATTGATCTAGAAATCAGAATGATTTTTTAAAAACTCTGTGTGTTGAACACAGCATTTTATGGTAGCTAAGCACAGATTTTCAGAATACCAGAAGGAAGGAAACCGAAGTATTTGAAATATTTGACAATTAAATGAACGGATAAAGTACGAAATAAATGTGTTTTGGAGATGATGTGTGAGGAGAGAAGGTTGTGGAAGATCCTTACAGAATGATGATGAGTCACACTGTCTACTTTGTTATTGGAGGGAGAAGTTGAAGGAAAGAACTGTAGATGTAGACAAAGATTATAATATGTGACACAAATAACTGAAGAAGTTTTGAGATGAAGAGGATATTGCAAGATAGGAAAAGATGGAAGATTGTATCAAACCAGTCGAGAGTCTGATGAAAGCAAAAAAAAAAAAAAATATATATATCGGCCTTCATTCACCAAGGTGTATCCAAGCAAACATTAACTACATTGTGGATGATAGTTGTTTGTACAGAAAACATCCTCACAGTTAATTAATGAAAAGAGCCGAACGAGAATCGCTAACGTCTTTTCGGAACTTTTACAGGTCTGAACGTTGAAAATTGTCTATCAGATCTGTCTCTTTTTGTTGGAGATGTTGGTTGCATTAAGTAAAGTTTGCTTCTTCTGGGCCGAGGTGCTCTCCAAGTTATTTTCCCTTTTTGACCAACTCAGCAACTTGTTCTGAATTCTCAGGTCCCGGCAGATGTTGGACTAATAGTTACATAATGCCACTCTATTGATGTCCACACACACAGGTAATCGAATGCTATGTTGTGTTGTTTCTGTAGGTGTTGGTCGGTGATAGGTCGCGTGTTTGCCAGTGCGAAATGAACTCGTATTTGGTACGTCAGACAGTATACTACATTCTGACAGTACCCATGAAGAGATACTATTTTCGCACTGGAAGATATTTGTTTATCACAGTTTTTATAGGAAAATCTTTAATTTTAGCTGCTGAAGTTTCATAGTAACGAAGAATAACACAGGAATAAAAACATCAAAGAGAGTTATAATGTAGTTATAATTTAACATCTAAAAAAAAAAAGAAGTTGTATCAAATCTAATTTTTGAGCCTAAATTCAGGTAAGGAGAAGAATGTCATGGCTGTATTACTGTACACAGTTGTTTAATAATATCACAAAACACGCAGTTAAATTAATGACTGTTAAAGTGTATGCGCTGTCATTCTGGTTAATGTTCATAAAGAAAAATGTTAACAGAAGCTTATAATCGAGTCCGTTAGAAGCGTCGATTTTAGTTGTTTATATATCTATTGGAAATACGCCAGTTATGCCTTTTTACGCAACATTGTAACAGCAGTAAGACTGTGATATTAGTTTCCTCTGTTTATATTTGTTTTCTTATGGTTATGCGCATCACCAACTTTGATATCATTAGAGGCTGGAAAGGACTGGTGGAGTGATTTCGGGAAACCAATGAAACAGAAATGATCGGACGGGGATTCGAAACCAAGCATGATGGGAAAGCGGCAACGCTCTGGCCCCAAATTCAGGAGAACGCAGGTTTGAATCCTCGTTCGCGTATCCAGACTTGGGTTTTCCAAGTTTTCCCCAAATCACTCTCAACAATGGAAAACCCAAATCTGGAAGCCCGGACGGGGATTCGAACCCGCGTCCTCCCGAATGCGAGGCCAGAACGTTAACCGTTCGCCTACCTCGCTCGGTCTTAACAAAAAACTTTTGTTTGGACGATCACACGGACTTCGGGTAAAGGAATACCACTCTTTTCTTATTATTGAAGTATTGTCCCAGCGTCAACCAGAGGAGAGCAATCTTTCGCACACTTCAGGATCCACTCGTTGAAATTTTCCGAATAGCAGATTGTCTGTTGCGTAGATGATACTAAACACCGCTTACAAAGTGTAACCGGTGTAGTGTATCGTAAGCGAACTAATTGTTGACATGATAAGGACTTGTTTTACCATTTTAAAAGCCACTGGCTGTGCATTTTAAGTCACTTTCTGCATCCTAGATATATCTATTCCATTACGTATAACAGCTTCTGATAAATTATAAGTGTAAACATATGGATTTACTCCTATACTCGGCATTCTGAAATAGACAGGCTCCTAAAGTCAACGCATTTAGGATCTGTAGTCGACATTCCTTCCATAACAGTAAAATACCATCAAGATCAGAAAACCGCAAGAGTTGACCATGGGAGATCGAGAGGAAATTTGACAGAACGGGCACGGTCCAAGTGGAAGTAATTCAAGATCCAAATGGACTCCTGGGAATACTGTAGAATACTCTAGACCCAAAGAAGCATCTCAATACCAAGTCTCTTCATAAAAGAACAAGAATAAAAAAAAAAAAACTACGTATGGAAGAGCGTCGCACCGTAGTGTATAACAATCTTATTGTTGTGAACGGCACGCAAGGTTTGTTCAGTTTATGTTTCAAGTTAAATTTTTAATGAGAATCCTAAATTCTACACCACTACCGATTAAAGTAACTCTCAAGTGCAATACCTGACCAAAAAAATTGAAGCATCCAAAAGGGGAGATGGAAATGAAATATAGCTTCACGGGTTGAGAGGATACGTGATATTACGTCAGTGATTAGAAAATCGAATCAAAATTTACGAAGAACTTGACAATATGAGCCTCATATCTGTTACGTTGCACCCCTCTGACCTGGATACAAGCTCTGATGCGGTTTGGAACGGTGTTATAAAGCCCTTGTATCCTCTCCTGAGGCAAACTGGTCCACTAATACTATGAATGGTGCTTGATATCCTGGATACTGGAAGTGGGAAGGATTTGATTCCGAGCTGGTCCCGCGCATGTTCTGTCGGGGACAGATCTAGGCATCTTTCTGGACACGGGGCAAACTCATCATCTTGCAGATACGTCTTAGCCGAGCATTGACCTGTTGACAAATGGTAACACGGTACTGAGTCATTAGAGGTAACACATGAGAACCCAGGATGTCTATGACGTACCGTAGTGCCGTCAGAGTTCCCTTAATCACTACCAGCCGTGAGCTGACGTCATAGTCGATGGCTTCCTATACCATGACCCCAGGAGTAACACCGCTGTGCCTCTCAATAACATTCAAATATCAAGGAGTGTTCAGGGTCATGATTTAAAGAAACCCGCTCACTTATTTAATATTTTTTGTGACTTTTAAATTCTCGCAATCACGCAAACTTTAAGCAGCATGTTAGTTGGTGGATTGAATTACTAAGAACTGTAGTTCAACTAGTAATCATCCAATTGAATTGTTTAGCCATCTGCTTAACACGATCTGATTACTACGAAACAGACGAAATTAGTCAATGAGTTTAAACTTTATGAACAGATGTTATCAAACTAAGGAAGTTGAAGATGCACTTGACTCTGTAGCGGGGTTTTCCGTCCAGTAGGAGTGGTCTGTTAAATCACTAACAGCACTCGAGTGTGGAGGGCTGTGGAGTGTACTGGAGGGCAAGTCTCCTACAGCCGTAACCTGTTGCTCCTTGAGACGCGGCACAGGCGCAATGGCAGCTGCGGCTCGCAAAGTGTATAATGCCAGTAGTATAATATGGGCGAGCAATTCCACTTTGTTAACACAACCTAGTCCTGTGATTGGCTGGAAGACCGGCGTGGATTCAAAGGTCAATTTGGTGTCACTGAGGTGAGGCGGGGAAGGGCGGAGAGGGGAAAGGCGGCACGGGTCCAACAGGTGGGATTATAAAAATATTTCTATATCATGTCTTTCCACCATAAAATTTACCTACAGTGTGCTTTGTATTTAAATCTCATAGTATTATAGGTAGATATTCAATACTAGGCTCCAACAATTTAATCCTGTCCTGTTTCAAAAATTGGTTCTTGAACGGCTGTCATTACCCTGAGCCAATCATTCCATTTGAGATATCTGTAATTACACTCCAAATCTGTTTTCATAACTATTTTCAGGTCGCGGTGATGGTTGTTGCCACCGATTCGAATCCAGACGATTCAGTTTGGGCTAAAGAAGAAATGGTGGTACAGTGTTTGTATGGGTATTGGGATCGGAGTGATTTGGGTGTTTTCAGAATGGAGAGAAGTATTAATATCAAAGACATTATTTTGTAGGAGGGGAACGAAAAGAATAATCTTTCATTGAGGGGATAAACGGAGGATGAATGAAGTAACTGATTATTTTTTTGGAAAGTTGTCAGTATTGTAGCTGTGCATCTTCTAGCAAAAATTATTTCTTAAAAAAAGGAGCGGAAAAATGAATAATTTTGCATTTTTAAATGCTGATTTGAGTTTGGCGCAAAACACCCGCAGCTTTCGTCTTTAGTGACGTCATTTTGTAATGATAAAATTTTGCTTGGGGTTATGTAAAATCCGCATTAACTTGATCGTGTTGCCTGTCAGTATAACTGATACTATTTCTCGAAGATGCCATAGTTCTGCTTTAGTTCATTAAACCGGCCGCCAGGCTATTAGTTTACCCTGCAATACCTAACACGTCATACATAAATGAAAGAAAGTCACTGTAGTTAATTGGAATATATTCTGAAAGTTAACGCTGGTATCACATTATACTGTTGAAAACATTTAAGGCAATATCGAACTTCGAAATCACATATGAAAATACAGATTATCCTCCCCAAGGCACAACACTGTATGGAAGCATTAAGTCTAGAAAACATACGATATATTTGCACCCCCAGGTTCAGAGTGAGCTTAGTGATAGTTTTAACTACATCTACATCTATACTCTGCAATTCACAATTACTGTGGGTGGCAGAGGGTGCTAAGCACCAATTCTATTTTAGAGTATTCCAATCCCGAATAGAACGAGGAAAGAAAGAATACATAAATGTATCAGTACGGCATCTTATCTCTCGAATCTTATCCCTTCTGTCATTGCGACCTAAATAGTTTGGCGGAAGAAGTATTTCGTTGCACTCGTAAATTAGAGATTTTCGCATATTCTCCAACAAATTTAAACGAAAACGACGTCGTCTGTCCGCCAAACAATCCCAGCCTAACCCACGTATCAGCTCTGTGACACTTACATAAGGACTGTAACTAGCGGTCACGAATCGAGCGGCTCTCCTCTGTACTTTCTCTAACGTGTCAATCAATCCCTTCCGATACGGATCCCAAATTGCACAACAGTATTCCAAATGCGGACGCACTAGTGTTTTGTACGCTATTTCCTTTGTATGAGCATTGCAGCTTCTCAAAATACGACCTATAAAACGTAGTTTAGAATTAGCTTTGCCTACGACGGAAGTTATGTGCAAGTCCCATTTCATGTTGCTTTGTATTGTTACGCCTAGATACTTCAGGGAATCGACCGTGTCAACAACTGAATTGTTAACTTTGTACTCGTGAGCAAACGGGGTCTTTTTATTACTTACTTGCATTGCCTTGCACTTTTTACAGTTAAGTGTAAGCTGCCATTTACGGCACCATTCCGAAATAACATCCAGATCGCGCTGTATTTCTAAGCAATCGTCAGGGCACCCCACTTCCCTATAAATAAGTGCATCATCAGCAAAAAATCGCATCCTGCAATTAACGTTGTCACCGAGATCGTTTATAAAAATTAAGAAAAGAAGTGGTCCTATTACACTTCCTTGAGGAACGCCCGAAGTAACATTTAGCTTTGAAGAGGCTTCCCCGTCAACAACGACATACTGCGATCGACCAGTTAGAAAATCGCGTATCCATAACTACTGATACTAATGAATTCTTAAACCATCGTAAAAAAATTTCTTTCATTCAGTTTAGCTTAAACTTTCCTTAAAGTGAATGAGAAAGTCCACGAACTTGTTCTGAGGCGAGTTAGTTAAACTTTCAGTAGTTACATTGAATTTTCCCTCACGACGCGACTGCTTGCCAAAACTGGCCTGCTTAAAAACTGTTCCAGACTGCTGCGTTCGTTGGCTTTTTATAGCCTTGGCTTATCTTTCGCTGAATTGCCATAGAACAATGGTGTTTTCCCGCGGGGAAGTGCTGTTCTCTGGTGAATTACCAAAATCCCAAATTCTTGTGGTACAGTAATTTTACTACGATTTTCCCGAAAGTATAATATGGCCTAGTATAATTTATTCCCAATCTTTTGGGTCATGACAAATTTTGTGGTAATTATTCTCGTTTAAGAGCTATTAATTTCTAAAAGTCAAACACGGTGATGCCATCACATGTCGACACTAGAACTTCAATTTTCTTACTTTAAAATTCTAGTTACCTTTGAACTGTTATATTATTATTAAAAGAATTTTTCTCTCTCATTTAAGCCTACTTTTATCATCCTAGCTCTTATATCTAGTTCAAATTCTTTATTTTTTAAAATATCTCCTTAAATAGAAATTTTAAAAGCATACAAAAAACACCTTAAAATGATCGTCGTTCTCTGCTTTCTTAGAGGAAATGAATGCAACAAAATTCATTATGACTGAAAAACAACCTTATTTGAGTCTTTTAAGAAAATGGTTTTGAATTGATTTTAAAAATGCTTTCTTGTTAAAAAAAAAAATGTTATAAAAGTTCTTTACTATACAACTATATGAGACTTGCTACCCTCTAAATGGTTTTAGCAAGATAATGGACACATAAAGGTTATGATCTGAGATGAAAAGTGCTTTACTATTGAAAATGTTTATTTAAGTTATTTGCTACATGCAATATATGTAATAGGCCTCCTGCTAAAGGTTATAGTAAGACTAATAGATATATAACATGTGTTTGGTCGTGCTACTGTAAGCAAAGTGGCGGTTTGCTTATTGTGTTGATAAAATGAGTTCTACAATTTACAATGGTGTATAGGGCGTTAGTGTATAAAGACATCAAGTAAAAAGCAAACAAATTGTTTATTTACGTTCCACATGGTTGAATCTTGCACGATGCGATCCAGCTTCTTTATCTACAAAGTCTTCGATACATTTTTGTGAAGACTAATTTGAAGTAAATTTTTACTTAGTAATTTATTATGTTTAATAATAATCTACGTACGTCAATATTTTGTTCCGTCATAACTTAAATTTTTATCCATAACTGAATTATCTCTTTCGGCTTTGATTATAGTGTGCTCCCATAAACGCAACGTTTTTGTAACCTCTTGAAATAAATCAGGCACCATCTGTATCAACCGTTGCTTGATTTAAATTAATACATGTACATAAAACACCAAGCAAATTAATAATTCTTTTCCAATTATGTCCATAACTTTTGTAATGTCGCTACTATTAAGAGTGATCGATTCATCTTTAACTAAGTCTGCTATCTATTTATTATTTTCTAACAGTTTTTGGCTAATACAAACATGGTTATGTTTTGATGCGCTTAGATGTACCTTATCATCACAATTAATATACCATCTGTAATAATCTCTTTAGGTGGGGGTGGCTCTACCTTTTAGACACCCTGTATGGCGTCAGCAATTGAAACTTTTCTATCTTTCTCTATCAATATATCAATATTAAGCCTCGCACATGACATGCCTCAGGGGTTACAAGAATATGAAAGATGGGTAACAAAAGACATGAATTTATTATACAAATTAAAAGACATCCAACTTTGACATGTGAAATTTGAATATTTTAAACGAGTATCCAGCTAATCAGGGTAGCTTCTCAGGGGTATTTTCCGGGCTCTTGATATGTTGCACTAAGTCTCACTTTTATAGGCACATACCGTGTCCGCGCACTGTTCACTGCCGGCGACGGGAAATGAACCTCGGGCCCACGGAGGATGGCGGTGGTCTCGCAGTCCCTCTTCTCACCTCAACATACAGTCCAGAAGTGTCTCGTCTCCACTCCACCTCCGAGCAGCATTCCATGTAACAGCATACAAGAACATCCGAGTGGCGGGTCACTATTGTCTGTAGGTTGGCTGTCCCTGCTGTTATTGTCAACAGCGCAGCGGGTGGCTCGACGAACCGGCTCGCGGCTTCCGCACGCCGAAAAATAGCCCTCGCTTTATCTGTCCACACTGCGTCGCTTTGGAAACGTGACTTATTACAGCTTGCCGACCAACCCACCTAAATTTAAATTCCATGGAATTTAAATTTGCTTATAAAGTCTTCTCTGCAACTTTGTTCTCAGTTCAGTTCCTGCCCTCTTGATAACAATACCCTTGATTTACAAAGCCATAAAACCTTGCAAACTTATAATTTCATAAGATATTTACAACATTCACCCATTTTCAATCAAAATTCCCCTGCGGAAATGTCATGTGAGGACACGTTAAAGGCGCCAAACTGTGAATGTTTACAATACAACTCGCTTCGTGTGCAAAACTCCCCAATGCATCAGCCATCCAAAGTGTACCATCCACATAACAGCAGGGTCCAGCCTTAATCTATCATTATACATTATACACACAACATAAAAAATATACAACACTAAAATAAAAAAAACAATGGTTCACAGTACTTATGATAGTGTCATAAGCACTCACTATGGATTAACAATGGAATGTCTTTAAGCGTTACAGGTCCATCAAAAATAAGAAACTATGGACATTTTTACGTAAGGTTGTCCCTCCACAACTCTTCCTCTACACAGCTGAAGTCTCTCATTACCTATTGTTCTTAACCTATAATATATGCATGTTATACAATTCCAAAATATCAATTGAGAACATGGTGCTCTGAGGAATCGTTATGAACTTAAAATTTCAAAAACACTAATCTCCCATACAGAATAAAAGATAATCCTCAATAATTCACATACACCTTCAAACATAATACAATTCCAGATGAAAACTCGTGGCAATATCAATCAGTGTCACCCAGTAATCACATAATGATCCAGTTTCTTAGAACATAATTACATCAGACTATAGGGGGGAATAGTACTTGTCACTGTCTTCTAATATATACAAAGCGCAACATAACAGAGCTCATGCTACAAAACCAATTACTCTCAAGACAGATGATGCACCAATCACAACATTTGTACACATACCTCGAATCTAACAGCATTTGCTTACACGCCTCATCAAATGAGAATGGAACACTATTCAAAACAAAACTGCAGACAAGCGTCACTACGCGATGGTAAGTTGCTTCTTCGCAAACAACGGTCATCTCACCCCGTTCATTCACCCAGAACAAAGTCAAGGACACTCACCTGCCGGGCTCCAGCTCCACTCAAGAGACTAGGGGATTAGTCTACCTGCTGGTTCCCCTATTCCGAGAAGTTCATACAAACACTGCTGACCCCCCTGCTGTCAGGGACAACATCCGCCCCAGCTGATATTCACAGATTCGCAACAAGCCACTTTCTCCTGTTTCTTCTTGGCATTCCAAATCCTCAGTAACCTGTCTAACCCCTTGTCACTGCTATAATTTTGCTTGTTTTAACATTACGCTACCTCAGTATATCACCAGTCCTTTTTGAACCGAACATACTGGAGAAACAATATTAAGTGCGTGTAGTGGGACATTTTACTCATCTATGCGGCCTTTCATATTTTTCTTTACATCTTCGCGGGCGTAATTACCAGAACTTCAGGAACATAAGATAATTATGAATTTTAACAATTGATTGCTTCCTTTTCTTAGTTTACCGGTCACTGTTCTGCGAGAGGCTGTTCTTTATTTAATTAAAGAAAAAATCCACTTCTGCCGCTTTTTGGCTATTCCAGGGATTGAGCTGCCCAGCTTAATGAGGTGGACTTATTTGCCACATTAGAAGACAGCTGTAGACACTCAGTTCCCACTTCAGCCTATCTGCACATGACACGTCTGCGCCTTTCTGACGCCGTACCTCTCTCCGACACACTACGTAAACAAAAAGGAAGTTCTCTTTTCATTGAAAAGACCATCTCATGTGTATTGGTTACTCCCGCGAGCAACATTTCGTTCACAACCTTTTCGTCATATTTAATACTGAATTTGGCCGCTAGATTATTCTCTTTCATGCAGATGAACACTTTTGATTTTCATTCCCACGCCACTTGAAGCGCATTATTTATAAGCGAGGTTATTTCACAGGATGTAGCGTCTTGGTAGCCCATCAAGAGA
Organism: Vandiemenella viatica; assembly: GCA_031002005.1. Lineage (NCBI taxonomy): Eukaryota > Metazoa > Arthropoda > Insecta > Orthoptera > Morabidae > Vandiemenella > Vandiemenella viatica. The sequence goes on along the minus strand of JARYHS010013631.1, from coordinate 190,428,552 downwards.
TTACTTCTTCTTTATCCCAACTTTTATATTCCGATCTTTTTTTTTCAGTATTTAACAGCGGTAGCGAAGTCAGTAAGGTCAGCAAAACTTACGTGAACTCTCATTACTTCTTCATCAGAACTCACGCATTTCATCTTGAATGTGTGTACACGATTTTCTTACAAAAACTACCGTTTACAGAATAGACTATTGTACTTAAATCCACTATACTACCTGCTTAAGTCTTAATTAAGGGTAGCGCTAATGACCCCGTCGTCGACGCGCCCTAAAACCCTAACAACAACAACAACAACTTAATTAAGGGTCATATTTACAACCAATACAAACAACAAGGTATCTTTAAACTCACATCAGTGTCAATTCCATCGAGAAAGCATAATAAGTCTGCTGGTTATGAGTTGACTTTAATCGCCTGGAAACGATTTTCACAGCATCGTTCCCTCTCAACCTCAGAAGGGCGAAATCACGGTATTGAGCTCTTATTTTTCCAACCTTGAAATGAAAATACTTCACGCTTATGTTGCGGCATGCTGCTTTTTGAACATGCGTCGTCATGGAACGCATTCCGTGAAAACCATTCATCTTCGGCACCTGTGCCGAAATCTTTTCATTCAGTGGAATACCGGGCAGACCCCTACCGTGAAATATCTGTTCATACAAGACACACTTAGATTTTCGGCCATCTGACAGGTCTAGTATAGAAATCCCAATCACTGAACATGTCTTTGCTGTTTGAATGAAGTGAATGTACTGCAAGTCCATACGTTCACTTCCTACAAGCGTCACCTTCGGCGCCTTGACATATCTTAGTGCACATGCTTGCAAGACATTCTCTTTCTGATCCCCTAGGATACACAGTTCATTTACAACTTGTCTGGAAAAACTCTTCTGCGTCTCACCGAGACTTTTGCTTTCTTCTTTACACTCGGCGATACTCTGGCGAACCTCACTGATCTGCCCTCAGTGCTTGCTTGTACATCAGCGACTCGCAGTTCCAATTGGTTTGTTCGCGCTTCCGTCCGTTGCTTCCATTCCAACATCTCTCTTTGCATCTGTGTTGACTGCTCGTTAACGCGATTCACGGCGCTGGACATTCTGATTTGTTCTTCCTGCATCGTTTTCAATATTTTCTTGACTCCCCTGAGTCCTTCAGACACGGTATTCCTTATGTCACCAACCTCCTCTTTTATGAGTACTGCAATTTCTTCTGTGACTTCGGACTTTAGCCGGTCTTGTCCGCTCTTTATCTCCGACATCATCGCGAACAAACGGTCAAATTTGTCGGCTTCGCTCGGTGGATTTTTGGCTGGCTCCGGCTGTTGGGCAACCATTTCTCCAGAAAAAGACATGGTACTTTCATCCCCTTTTCTCGTTACGCCCAAGATGTGCGAAACGGGCATCGCTTCTTCGCAATTTGAAGTGCCGTCTTTGATTTCCATGTTAACTTATGTTTTATCTCCCATCAATTGAGAACACATGAGACTTGCAACGCTGATCTGTCTGACATTAATTTTACTTCCACAACAGGACAACAACCACATCATAAAATCTCCAATAAATACCGTCAAACAATGAAACATCAACAAACCATCAATTAGCATAAGACACATATACCAATTACAACACTGGTTGGACCGCCAGGCATGAAAAACTCAACTCACAGAACAGGAAAGCACTATCAACATCCAATTGTCTAAGCACCGAAACAAATGCGAACCTCAACAAATATCTTAAAACCCACATATATCAGCTATCACATTTTTTTTTCTGACCACCAGACATCCTTAACTCCAATTCTACAGCAGTATAACTCAATGAATATGACATTTTCCAAATAATGTCAACTATTGGAATGAAAATCAACATAGGTCACATCAGTGTAACATGGACATACATTCTCTCTATTCCAACACCTCTGCTCTTACAGTCAAATTTCACAACAAAATACCATTACCATAAAAAAAAATACATAGATAAAGTGTGTGAAAACAACCGATAACCAGCTCTGCAGTGTATCACACAAGTACTTGCAATAATTCATCAATCGACTTCCACTCTCGGACAACACAATCAGCATGACATATTTCAATACACATCAACCAACAGTTCTTCAATGTATGACACATGTACAGCCTGTAACTGCGTCCTTTTCGCCCTTACAAATCCTAGCTGTTACAAGATACAAACATTACACATGACATAAATAATTATTGTACATGCTGGATTGCTGCTGTTACAGCCACACTGGAAAATGCTGAAAACACAGAGAGTTCTACTCACTATTACGACTTGTTTGCAACATATCAAAAAAAAAATCGGGCCGCAGGTTGGCGCGCCATATGTAATAATCTCTTTAGGTGGGGGTGGCTCTACCTTTTAGACACCCTGTATGGCGTCAGCAATTGAAACTTTTCTATCTTTCTCTATCAATATATCAATATTAAGCCTCGCACATGACATGCCTCAGGGGTTACAAGAATATGAAAGATGGGTAACAAAAGACATGAATTTTATTATACAAATTAAAAGACATCCAACTTTGACATGTGAAATTTGAATATTTTAAACGAGTATCCAGCTAATCAGGGTAGCTTCTCAGGGGTATTTTCCGGGCTCTTGATATGTTGCACTAAGTCTCACTTTTATAGGCACATACCGTGTCCGCGCACTGTTCACTGCCGGCGACGGGAAATGAACCTCGGGCCCACGGAGGATGGCGGTGGTCTCGCAGTCCCTCTTCTCACCTCAACATACAGTCCAGAAGTGTCTCGTCTCCACTCCACCTCCGAGCAGCATTCCATGTAACAGCATACAAGAACATCCGAGTGGCGGGTCACTATTGTCTGTAGGTTGGCTGTCCCTGTTCTTATTGTCAACAGCGCAGCGGGTGGCTCGACGAACCGGCTCGCGGCTTCCGCACGCCGAAAAATAGCCCTCGCTTTATCTGTCCACACTGCGTCGCTTTGGAAACGTGACTTATTACACATCTTATCTGAATATTAACATACTATCGCGAAGAATGGTTGCTGCTAGTTCATTGTCTTCTTATGTGCACAGCAATTAAGCTATATCTTCAACTCTGCTAATATTGATGCTATAAAACAATATTTAGTTTATTATAACAATTCTCTTCTCTAAAATGAGTTTCAAGCCTATCATCAAATATAACTCCGAGAAAGGCTTCATTCTTATATAACTTTTCATAATTATATGACAATATGTGCACTTTCAGAACAAGACTAAACTTTCAGTTTTTGAGTACGTGCACTTCGAGAAAAATTTTACATTCTGTTGAGCAAAAATCACTGTTTTATGCACAAAAAAATTTCCCAACATCGTCATACCAATTCTGGGAAAATTAGAGCTGTTTACTTTGGTAAATCCAGCTCCATTGCAAATATTATTTGTTGTGTGGATCGGTAACGAAAAGTAAGTAAAGGATTGACTCTTTTTTTTTTTTTTTTTTGCTGTCGTTAGTCTTTCGACTGGTTTGATGCAATCCTCCATCCTTTCCTATCCTGTGCTAACCTCTTCATTTCTACATACCCCTTACAACCCACGTCCTCAATTATCTGTTTCATATATTCTAATCTCTGTCTTCCTCTACAGTTCTTACCATCGACTGTTCCCTCCACTAACAAATTAACCAATCCAGCATGTCTCAAAATATGACCTACCAGCCTGTATCTTCTTTCTGTAAGCTTCTTCAACAAACTTCTTTTCTCACCCAACATTTCCAAAACTCGTTCATTTCTTACTTTGTCTGTCCACTTAATTTTCAGCATTCTTCTGTAGCACCACATTTCAAATGATTCAATTTTCTTTATTTCCGGTTTTTCTAAAGTCCATGTTTCGCTACCATAAAGTGCTGTGCTCCACACAAAGAGTTTTAAAAAGTTCTTTCTAATTCCTAGATCAATATTTATGGCCGTTGGCAGGATTGACTCATAATCTTGTAATGAGGTCGTACAAGTTTAAATAATAATATCAAGTACTATTTAAAGGATTTTAATATTTGCGTGAATGAAGGGAGGGGTTGGTGAGTGGGACTGCCGCGGCCATGGGCGGGATTATAGACGGCAGGGGTTTACCTGGAACACAGTGGAAAGGACCTTTTGTTGCCGAAGCTGAAGGGGAGACAGCCAGTTCCCACCACACACAGAAAGGCTTCGATATTCCCATAGGAGCGATAACTCACAGGATCTGGCTGGCGGGTTTGTTGTTAGCAAAAGTTTGATAGCTGAAGTCAATCCGAATGAAACGATCACTTCCGATTCTACACAGCTTCACAAATCCATATATGGGTCACTTGGTTGAGAATGAATCCAATGAACGACGCATATTGAAACAACCAGCTGTTCTGTGAATTCTGTTTCCACATGTGTTACAAGATCACTGATTAGCGAGGAAGAATACCTGGAGGTGGGAGACTAACGGCTTCCACGGGTCTCGCGTTTCTACCATTGCAAAGGTGTGGATGACTCGGCCATCACCTCACTTGCAAGACGAAAGCTGATAGTACGGCACTACCTGACATAGTGCTCCGCTAGGGTACCTCCTGAGTGGTCACTGCTGCCTGCAGGGCTGCGCGATTCTCAGCGCAAAACTGTCACCGCTACAAAACGGTAAAATTATTACGCCAACTGAAAGAACTCCGTGTGCATGTTCTTTAGTATTCTCGTCCCTTTTACGACTCTGTGCGGACACATCTGCTCGATTAAGACGATCACTTTCGACGAACATTTTGAGCTTTGTTAACAGCAGTGAGCAAACTTGATACGATACGGAAATACTGTCTAATTTTCCTATCGATCAACAGCTTGTATTTTTGTTTAAGTCCAAGACTTAATGGCGCACATAATTTGATCAAAACTGACACATTCGTTACTGCAAATTTGCATTGTGTACAATTTTCTGAAACACTGATTTTTTTTCCCCTTTCGATTTAATTTTCCATGCAAGCATTTATTATAATAATCTCGTGCTTTGAATTTCACGTAAACGTTTCTGAATTGTTTGTTTATCCTCAATATGCTATGACTCAATTATAAGACACGGTGTTGCTTTTGCCAAAACATTAATTATTTACGTATTCAAGTAAGGGGACGTGACGTCACTCTCTCTGATAGGTGTTTCGCACTACGTGACTTTTCTGCATTTTTATTTCATTAAAAATAATATGTTTTTAACTCTTATCGAACAGATAAAGTTTATTTTCGGCATACTTACAACTTGATCATTTTTTAATCAAAGATTCATAGTTTCCTTTCTAGTGTCAAGTACCGCATTGGATGTTTCTGTCATATCCGGGTAATGAAATCGACCCGTGAAGAGGGCTGTTTCTTTTTACAGTTGTGTGATTTTAATTGGAAAGGAATTTTTTAGCTGGCTTGTAAAAGTGACAGGAGAGGAGAATAGACGAAAAATGACACCTAACGGGAGTCCGTAATATTTAGGCCACTGGCGAATAAATATTCTTGCTACATTCATGCAACAGCTAGAACCTCGACTCCAAACTAATTTTGCTAAACCTCTGTCTGACCGAGACAATTCATGGTTTAGTCTGCCATACGTTGACGCAGGCGTACAAATCTTCACAGTCGCCGCAACCGCACCGTATAATACCCGTTTACTGTGGCTACTATTTATCTACGCCCTACACCGACCTGGTGATTTTGTGTTATGTCACAAGTATTGACATGTTCTCTAATTTTCAAATTATATTTTATTTTGTTACGCTCATTTACTTTTTGCAAGAAATCCCTATAGCTGGTAGTATTACCAGGTTAGGTTAGAGTAGCCGCGACTGTTAACCGGCGGCCGAACTGCTCATGGGGGTCCCCCGACCAACAGTGCTATACGCTCTTTAGATATTTCAATCTTGTATATCGTGTGATTACATGTCTTTATTTTATGCTAAACTATTGCCTTTTGTGACCTAGATATAACGCATCTGTTACCGTGCACAAATTCCATGTTGATGATTTTTTAATTATCAAATAAGCCCAATTTTGATGTTTTTATTACAGACTTTCATTCAGTTTGAGAATTAAGATGCTATACTATATTTCTCAACATCAATGAATTCAGATAATAATGTTAAAAATATATCATGTGTACAAACAATAACTGAAAACTTTCTGAACTCGGGTATAATGCAATGTATCTGTTTGTTATTTCAGTGTGTTTAAAAACAGTTGTTAGTATCAATTTAATTGGCAGTTTCAATTCCAAATTGTACAAAAATTCAGTTGCATTGACGCAATATTAATTACTCATAAAATTGATAAATTAGTTTCTTAACCATATCACACTGACTGTATGCTGTTTCAAGATTAAAGGCCAATTTACATTATTGTTATGCACCATATCAGTGTGTAAAGACAATATCAGTCTTACTATTGGTAAATTATTCAAAATAAAGAACACAATTTATATAATTGCAACGTTTATTAGTGACAAAATTAAAATAAATCTTGGATATGTAGTCACGCATGACGTTATTTATCGAAATTTAACACTTCTTCAACAAAACATTTTTCCTTTCTCATGTTATTCCTTTAATGTAATATATAATTTTTTCATTGTAGTTTTTGCTCGTAAAATCCTCCTGCAATATTATTATCTCGATAAAATTTGAGTTAATAAGTTACAAGATTTGTTAGCTTTACTTTTCTCTTGCTAAATGCTTTAGTCGGTGAATCTTGTATGTTGCCTTTCTCAAAATTGTTATTTACATCTGCTGAATATAATACCATCACCAACTATTAATAGCTGTTTCGGGTTAGATCTTAAATGCTTCTAATCTCATGAAATATTGTATCGCGTATTTAAGATAGCTTAGAACGCTTTAGTGAGTATATTACAAAGAAATCTGCAGGAACCTTTCATTTGGATGCATGGGGATAGACCCTCACGACAGATAATTGTTACACAGCCAGTAAAACCTTTCTCTATATCTGACAGCCCAATCATAGTAAGGAAGAATATAACATAACGTGACGTCATAATGAAAAAATAAATAAAATATGGTTGGCCTGCGATATCCTACACCGTAAAAACAATAGAAGAACATTATTCGTGTAGGAAAGGAAAGCCATCCAAACGATTCTTCAAGGCAGTCTTAATTGAAACCAATAAAACACTGTCGAATATTGCCGGCCTAGGAATGTCGACGTGAAGAAATTCAATTCCTGCGTGAGTGCGTTTTTCCCGTGCTCGCATCTCATTGTGATGCTGGCTGCTGGCGGTACCTGACCGAGCTGATAATTGGCCAGGAAACGAGCCGCACAGCCGTGACTCGACTGGAAGGCAGCGCCGCACGGGAAGAGTAGAGGCCGTGCTCCACAGAACGCAGTGCAAGAGACGATCACTCCAACACTTCTACTTTGCCTTAGCGGACAGGCAGATCAGTGGTTTCTGTTAAACGACACTCATTTATAGAACTGTTTCTCGGTTGGGTTTATACTTTAACGTCACGTTTCTGATCAACATGCTGCGACAGTGGATTTTTTAAAAAGAAAAATCCAAACTCTGTTAGTTTTATAAAAATACACAAATATCTTAGGAAACGTATACAATTATTTAAATTTAACGAAAGAGAGAAAGAGCGTAACATACTTAATTATACTCCAACATTTCTTACGAACGAATTTTCTGTGAATTCACAATATTTTACAGAATTATAGCTGTGGTCTCCAATATGCGGCAAATGAATTAGTCGGTAAACCAAAGGTTACACTGTTGTGTTACATAAATTATTGTTAATTGCTTCATTTTTAACTGTTTTAAACAAATTTACATACTTTACCTGACACTTTCAAATATTAGTAACTATGACACTATTAAATACATAACAACTTTCTGTCGTGAATTTCATAAAGCCGTGTGACTGAGATGAATTCCTCACTTTGAAGCCACGCATGATTGTGTTGTATTATTAATTGCTACAGCTAAACAGATGGATATCTTTGTGGTTTTTGCAACAGTAACAATTTACATCCAACAACATAATGGTATGCATTGTTGAAGGATCTCTCAAATGAGAGAAATTGAAGTCATTAAAACTTATTCATAGAATTCGACCTCACTTTTCGTCTTGTCTGACCCAACAGTCAACTAAGAAATAAAAATGAGCCGCTTATCTATTAGTTTGTACGTTGATATTTTAAAATTTGTGTACTCTTTTCACTTCCAGCGATGAGTTCCTGGGCTTAGCCTTTAATTTTATATTATTTTTTTCTTGTGTCTTTAGGCGTCGTCGACGACGAGGTTATTAAGGCGGACTGGGCACAGGTAACAGGGAGGACTTCAGGCACGAACTTGTGAAGAACCCGCTTGGAGTGATTTTGGGAAATCATGAAGGACTGAAAATTGGATATCCGGACGAGATTTCGAACCTAGGTACTTCATATCACGAGGACAGAGTGTTACCGCTCACCCGCCACTCTCGGTTCTTGGGCTGACGGTGTGCTGGGTAAGGGAACCTCTCCATTCGTCCTCCTTCTCTTGAATTACTTTCTCTGCAGTTTAAAAGCATCATGTGAGGGACTGAGTTTCCATACTATGCAATACAGTTGACTTTAAAAGTAACAATGCTGGAAAAGTGAAGGATTACAGAAAACCTTTCTTTAGCTACAAAAGTACCTTAAAATACACACAATCTCTGCACCACGTTAGCAGTCCTCTGGTACACATCTAACATCAATGCTCCGTCTAAACAATCTTTCTAGTTATTTAATTGCGTTAGCCATAATGACGCCACAAAGTTTCTTCGGGATCTACTTCTTAAATTCTAGACTGATAATTTTTACCGCCCTGAAATTTCCCTTCCTCTCCCTGTGTGACACTCCTTAATTGTACCATTAAATCATCTCGTTGAAATTTTAACCTTTTTAATAACTTTGGAAACTTCTGTCGTCTCTTGAAATAGCGTTACCAGGCTCTAGGATAAAATGTCTAGCGAGCTACCGAGACGGCTCCGAAATCAATTCTTGTCCTGGACTGCAATTAGAAATAATATCTATTAGTCTGCGCTTCCACTATCATAAAATTTTTTTGTGTATTTGAAGTACACTATAATCATTTCGTGGTTCGGATTCCATTCATAATTGTCTTTGTTCTTAAATTAGTTGTATTGAAGGCTTCGGTGTGGCATCTACCACCGAAGTGGTCTTCACGGCCAATTGTGACTTATTGTTATATCCCTTAGCTCTTGATTTGAGAGCGATTACTTCTCTATGCTTGTGTTTCTGAAGTAAGTTTAAAAAAATTGCCAGACATTTCCTATCGATAAAAAAATATGGAATATTCTCGCTCTATAGAGAGAGAAAGTATTGAGAACACTCATCACAAATTTGTCGAGGAATTATGGAAGTAGCTTCATTCCTCGTATATTGTCAGGAGGATCACTCCATCATTGTGATTAAATATCTTTCGTCTGGTTAAAATGTATCTGATTCAATTTGTGGCGGAACCGACTTGTGGTACTCTCTCAAGCGCTTGAGCAACGGTAGAAAAACTGTAAGAAATTCGCTGCGTCACTACGTAGAACAATTTTTTATTGATACAACTGACGGATCAAAGCATCGAAGTTGTTATTTACGCAAACAAAAGGCTAATACCTATTGAGCACATTTTGTAAGGCTCTTCTGTTAGAAACGTATCCTTTAGAACATTTATCAGTATGATATACGGTACATCAAATGCGTTTATTATCGTAGTCTGATAACATTTTTCATTTAAAATGTATGGATTGTCATTCTTTGTGTCGAGTCTTCGAGAATGTGGAACATCAGTTGTAATAGGTATTTTGAAGAAATCGAGGATCGCATCAAATCAGTTAGACTGGTTAAAAATAACAAAAATTGAAATAATTTCATCGTTAGTATGAGAAATTTCAAACCAACTGGTACACAGTAGTCACTAAAAAACTGGCTTAATCCTCAACCCGAAGATCCTCCCGAGGGAAGAATACTGGTTAAATTCATAAACAGAAAGATAAGAGGGCAGAAAGCGGATCCTTGCGGGAGCCCTGCTTGTATTGCTGTGCGAGAAAGATTATCATGGGAAGAGAGATACGGCGAGGAGCTGTGCGGACGGAGATGTCTGCGTGGAGCAGTAACAAGTTGGAAGTGGACCGCTCGGCCATCGAGATAAGCAGGACGAGCAGTGGACTGGATGGCTGTGAGATAGCATCGCACCTGGAGCACACAGCGGCGCAGAGCCGCCCGCACACCTACGGTAGGGCACACCCGGTGTGTCATCGAAAACTATACTTGCAGGTATAAGGAACGAATATTAAGGTACTTTTTTAGACTTTTTAAAGATGATGTGTCGAAACTTAACGGCGCAATTATCCATGATTAATTCTTCAAAGTGAAGACACTTGGACAAGAACTTTATAGAAAACTAGCTCGTACCCGCGACTTCGTACGCGTGGATTAAGAATTTTTTTTTGCCAGAATTAAATATAGAAAGTTGTTGGTAACGAAGGAGTGGTCCCAAACAATATCTAGTCGGAATAATATGACAGGAAAGCTATCACTATATCATTGTACCGTCGAACCTGTCTCTTGAAGAGAATCAATTTCCAACATATTTCTGTCACCATTCGATAAGGTCTCAAAATTTCGTGACTACAACTGTTAATCATACTGGAAAAAATATCCTGTGCCCTTCATATAGACTTCCTTATAAAATTCCATCACAACGATATAGCTGTTTAGTTGTCAAAACGTAATAAAAAGACAGAGACTTACTTCCGAATTTATAATAATATTACTGTCGTTCACACTCACACACTGACTGCGAACAACACCTGAGGGATCATTATAACCTAAAAAAGTGTACACCTACAACATTGCAAGACTACCTACGATTTGCCTCGCATTGCACCCCTAACTTTCTAATATCTACAGTTTAACATTCAATCCGAATAACCTACAGCCCAGGCCTGACTCTTACGATGAAAAACAATTTTTAAAAATTTTAGGCTCCATGGAGATTTGAACAGGAGACCACGACGTTCGTAAGCAAGCACTTTAGCCACTGAGCTGCCAGTCCACTACATGGAAACACCGTATGGAGACGTCCATATCCAACGTGTCTATTGCCGTATTTCGAAGTTATGAAACAACATGTGTTATTTATACAGATAATTTTTCAACCAAATTTAGACAGTATTTTTCTCCTTGTTTCAAAGGATAAGTGTACAAAGTTTCATCGAGATCGGATGAAAACTGTGGATTTTTATGAAGAACAAACAAACCAACAAACAAACAAACATACATACATTCATCTTTATATATAAATATTAAAATAGACACGAAAAATATTCGCAATTTGGTAATAAAAACTAAACAGTCTTTCCCCAAAACCTAACAACTAACGTTACACTGTCCTCAGCATCGTTATCTCCTCTTAATTGTAAAATGCAGTGCAGCATGGACAGATAGTACTCTGAAGAATCGTACTGTAGATTATAATATCACCACTTTACAAGATTTATAGTTCATTAATTTAGCCTCATCGACGGCTTTAAATGATTGAGCGCAAATAATGGCAAGGAATTTGGCCATGGCCTTTGAAAGGAACCATTTTTCTAATTATTTCGTTTTAAATCGAACTAGCCATTTTTAACACTATCAAGCAGGAATCAATGTAGTATGCGTTATATAATGTACTTTGGCAAGTTCTGAAAAAAATGATATTCATTTCAAATGTGTTCCTGCTAAAAAAGCGAATTTAAATGTATTCTCTGAGTTCTCATTTAAAGTAACTTTGATCACAATCGACAAAGTTAAAAACTCGTGACGGTATAGTGTGAACTGCGGAGCATCCTAGGGTACTTCTCAATAACAAATAAACAAACCCAAACATTGCCAGAGGTGAAGGTCACTTTTATGTCCAGCTTGAACTCCAGCAGAGACCGGGATTTTAACCGAGTACCTTTTAATCCCCAATCCCGTGCCCGAACCAATTGAACTTCCATACCGCTCGTTCCTCAAATTAAATGCTAGCTTATGGCCATCGCCATTTCTTCCCTTTATCATCCTGGTACTGATTGCTCATCCAGTATGCATACACGTCTCAATACCAGTGTATATATTAAACACTTCCCCTCCCCCCCCCCCCCACACAAAAAAATCAGTTTTCCATAGACTCTAAGCTCTGTTCCTTTATCATATCAGTTACTGATTCTATTCTGCCCTATTTCCGTAGAACAACTAAGCTGCCCATGTTGCAATTGTTAGTTCTCTACAACGAGGATCCTTTAATATCGCACTATACTCATACAAAGGCACGACCGAAGTAGGGTACTATGTCCCATTTCCCTCCGTTCCCTGTCAAATCGCTTCATTGCCCTCTCCAACAAGTGAGATAATTTGAAACCACTCCCTACTACCTCCACAAACTGTGCTCCCAAATTTAGTTTGTTTGTATAAGTTTATGCCTTGAGTAACTCCATCTCCACCGTATCATCACTAAAAAAAAATCTTTTTTTTTACTCTGTGCCTAGTAAGCTTCCTCATTTTTTGCACCTATTTCGATTCCATGTTGTCTAACCAACGAAATATCGCCTCCATACATCGCTGCAACTGGTCAGAATTCTGTGTTAATTCAGTCGTATTATACAATATAATGTCACCAGCAACAATGTGAAATCTGATAAAATCAATAACATAATCATTAATTAGAATAATGAATGGAACTGGCGTCAATACACTATGCTGTGGAACTCCTCATTCCCATCTCCCCTGATACTCATTTAGTCACCTGTTATAGATCGTTTATTGTATGAATGGCAAAGTGCCTCTCATAGTGGTCTTTCATTCTACTTTACGGACGTACGTGGAGTATTACGAACGTTATTAAGACTCCCAATATAATTACCCAAACGGATGAAGGAGGACTGTAAATGAAGCCAGAGAACATCATGAGGCAACCTCTAGTGGTAACAGCCCAAGTTGCAACACGAATGTGTAGACATCCAAAGAAGATTTAAGCCAAACAAGCGTTATGGCAAAACTTATAAACAATGTTAACCCAAGGGGTAATTCTTCGGATAATCCCTCGTCGTGAAAGCCACGGCGCACGAGTCCCATTTTGATTCTGGGGGGAGACTCGGCATCAGGCAAAAGACGATCGGAGCGTCTTGGAATGTCCCTAACAATCGCAAACCAAATACAAAACATTTTTTAGCAACATTCAATATAAATTTACTCACTCAAAAACCGGTAAGATGAGAATCCTTACCAGAGCCGTCAACGGAAATCAGATATCCATAATAGCACTGCAATAAACACGATATGCAGATGAAGAGATTTTCGATTCCGAAAGTTATCGATTCTTCAAGAGTTGAGCCCACAAAAGGATTCTCAATGGGTTATCCATATTAATAATCAAGTGTGCCAACAAAGCTTACACCTTGATAAATGCACACGCCGCCGAAAATGACAAAAACAGATCATACCAAATGAAGTAGAAAAATTTAGGACCTACTAATTGAAAAGATAGCCAAAGTTTCCAAATACTATGTAAAAATTCTTTTGTGGGACTTCAACACCAAATTTGAACGATAAAAGAAATACCGGAAAATGATTGGATATTTTCACGCCCACAAGAAAACTAATCAAAATAACAAGACATTAGTCTCCCTTTGTGAAGATCACGGCCTTTAAGTCATGTCGGCACACTTTCGTCATTTGCCAAGAAAGTAAACAACATGGTGATCTCCCATTCAAAGCACTGGAGAGCTATAAATAGATCACATTGCTGCTTCCATGAAAAACAACCCTGATATTATCAACGTGAAAAAAAGAGCATAAATGGAGACTCGGATCGCTACATGTCAAAAAATTTTGACAATGATAAATTCAGGCAAAAAATCATGGAGTTCAGGAGACCCAGCCCCAGCGATTGCAGCTCTAACGGCACAAAAGGTCGCCTGATTGAGGCAGCAAAGGAATCTTAGAAATCAAAAGGAAAATAAAATGACGTCTGGGGATTGACACATGTGAATCGATAGTTATAGAAAGACTCTAAGAATGGAAAAGTTACTACTCAACTAAGTCAGAAACCGACTGGGAAACCTACAAAATCCAAAGGGCCCAAACAGGTAAAGTGATCAGAGCCAAAATCGTAGTTACGAAAAATCTCTTATTTAAAATAAAGAACAAATTTTAAAAAAAAAACAGAGAGTGGTACAAAACGTTCAAAAGAAAACTCGTAGGATACAAACCGCCGTCGCTGTGCTTTCAGAGGAAAGAAGGCACACTGGCCACGTCAAATGAAGAAAACTGTAGGATCCTTTCTGACTATTTAAGATCTTACTTAACTGCGAAAAGCTCAAAAAACCCATCAGCACCGAGGAACCCGTATTCAAATACCCGGAATACCTACCACCCGACAAAGGTGAAACCAAGCGCCACATCATTAGGTTGAAAAACAACAAGGCACCTGGAGAAGACTCCATAACGGCTGTACTATGGAAATGCGCCCCTAAACAATCAATAGAAATGTTGCAAAAGCAAATAGAAGAAATATGGAAGGAGGACACCATACCAAAAGATTGGAAAACGGCTTTGATCCACCCGTTGAAAAAAAAAAAATATAGAGTAGGAAGAGCGCTAAAATCGTCAGATGAATTCCCCTGTTTCCGCTAAGCTACAAAATTCTCTCCTTTGCCATCCTGGAGAGATTAGAGTCCTAAGTTGAGCACCAAGCAGGCGAATACCAAGGGGGCTTCAGAAAATGTCGCTCAACAGTGGAACAGATCCATAACCTCAAGACGATCATCAGTCATCACATACTGTACCCTCAGGTCCAAGCAATATGTGTCGGTGTTTGTGAACCTTAAGAAAGCGTACTACTCGATAGGCTGGGAGGTGCTACTAAACATTCTTAATGAATTTGGTGTGGACCTAAAACTATTGGCTATATTAGATCCACGCTGACAAACACAAAATCGAAAGCTAAGCTTTTAGGGTGTGTCTCGGATTTCTTTGAAGTCACATCTGGTGTCGGGAAAGGTGGCAGTCTCTTTCCACTACTTTTTAACTGCATTCCAGAAATGATCATTTGAACCTGACGAGTGGAGAATGAGAAATAACTCTAAAGGGATCACAATAGATACTCTAGCTTTTGCCGACGACATCGCCATGTCATCAAATGACTTAAGATAGGCTTCAAATTGATTTTCTCAAAGAAATCACCGATCAAATCGGTTTAGAGTTACCCTTTGAAAAAATGGAAGTAATGACTAATACCAAAGATGCTCCACCAAAACTTCAAACAAATACGGAAACATTAATCAAGTGGAAAAATTTAAGTACCTGGGAGAGATCATCATGAAAAATAGACTGGATAAAGAAGCTATTCGGGAAAGTATATAGAAACTGGAAATAAGCTATCAATTTTCGCGAGAGATCTACAACAAAAAAATGTCTTTCGCAAAATATTAAGATACTTTATTATGCAACAGTTCTGAAACCAGTAGTTTTGTATGCAGCCGAAATAGTGTTCATGAATGCTGATAAAGTATTACTGGGAGAATTAGAGAGAGAGAAATGCGAAATATTATTAGAAAAATTTTGGATCCCATCTTCAAGAATGGCGTTTATCAAAAGAGATCCCCAAAACATTTTTTATCAGAAGCTTCAGTAACTCAATTCATTCAATGCTTTGCAAAGAATAACATTTGATGCAACACGTAAAAACTTTTTTAAAAGGAAACTTAAAATTCGGTAACCCACCACAGGATTTGTTGACCCAGACCCGTTGCTAGAATAAACTTTTCCCAACCAATATTTAGCCAGCTGGGTACAAGTCATTGTGGTTTACATTTCAAAATCACCATTTACGGCACGGTTGATTGATCCATTATATGGGCACGTTAATTCTGACGATGTCTTTGATATTCTTCGTAAGAGCAACCGGGAGTAGAGCTCTAGCCATTACGTTCATTAATTCTTATATGTAAAATTTAGAGTCATCTGCAGATACATAATTAAACTAGTCAGCCTGCAGAAAACCACGGAAAACCAGCCACCGATCGTGGTGGTGTAACAGCTAGCCTTCTGGCCTCGCATTCGGGAGGACGGCGGTTCGAATCCCCGTCCGGGCATCCAGATTTGGGTTTTCCATGGTTTCCCCAAAATCACTCCAGGTGAATGCCGGGATGCTTCCTTCAAAAGGCCATGGCCGAATTCCTTCCCATTCCTTGCCGCCCATCCTTTCCCGTCTCTAAAGACCTAGTTGTTATAGAAGACGTAAAGCAGTTAAAAATAAAAAATAAAAAAAATAAAAACGGAAAACCAACACAGTCTCAGATATAGAGAGCATAATAATTACGAATTTGTATCGCATCGACCACGACTCTTCACTGTATAAAAATAGTAAATAATCATTTTTGATTGATTGTTAACCTAGTTTAATGGTTATTGGCTTTGACATTTGATGTAGTGTGGTAATGAGGACGCCATTGTTGGGCGGTGGAGGCCGAGATGTAATTGCGCCGCCTAAGTAACTTACCAGAGTATATATTATCAGCGGAATCTGGCTCTGTCATGGCCGCCTGATGTAACCGGTCAGTCCTGTCGGCTAGAGTTTAACCCAGGAGCCTCCTCACGCAAAGCTGTGTCACAAGTCAACCTCATCTTACGGACTGAAAAAAAAGAAAGAAATGGCCCCGTCCGCATTTTAAAACATTCAACTATTTTTTATGGCGTTCGGCTACCAAGGCCAAACAATGTGATTATCGTGACTCTGAGAGTATACCAGTTTCTCCAGTATATAGTTACATGGACGCCACAGGTCGTACACGACTTTAACACACAAAGATTAAACGCCCATGCCCCCGGCCGGACTCGAACGCGCGGCCCTGAGACCGGCCACAGTTATTAACACAACTGGGTCACGAGACTTCTCGCCTGTGGCAGGAGACACGTTATCTTGGCCGCTTTTTCTTTAAGACGTTTGTAGGGAGACATTCATTCAGCTGGAGTCAGTGAGATATTACTGAAATCGGAACGAGTTGGTGAGTTCAGTTGCCATATCATTTCGACTGTAACTTTTTCTACATATGACGCTGTGTTATGAATTATTTTATTATTATTGGCGAATTCTCCCAATAAATGGAAGACGGTAAGCAAATGACCGAATCAAGTTTTCTTCGAGTTCTTATTGTATCAATAGGCTTTCATTCTTTCCGAGAAAGCTTGTTTGCGTTCTTCCGACCACTTTGGTCTGTGTTTTTTTTGTTTTGGTTGCTCAGTTATAACATCCCATTTGTCTACTTTGTGTCTGAAGGTGTCTCTTTCTAAGATGTCTGTTCCTCCTATGCTTGCACTTTTAAGATCCTTCAGAATTTCATTCAGTCAAGGTGTTGGATTTTTAAGTGAACTTACATAATCTATTATCTTTTTTGTCAAGTGACTTTCTGGTAATCTCTTAAGGTGACCAAAGAATTTCATTCGCCTTTTCTTGATGTCAATTTCGATGTTTGAAAACTTTTCTGTTGTTTTGATTGATTGTAGTCTGTAACCATCTTTATTGCTCATAGAATTTTTCTAATGATTTTTCTTACTTTTCTAATTTCTTCAAGGTCATGTTTTCTGTTAAGAGATAATGTTTCACTTGCATACAGGACTGTTGGTTTTATGACTGTGTTGTAATGTCGAATTTTCGTCTGACTTGACATAGATTTTTTGTTGTAGAGATTTTGTACTAACCCTACTGCATTTTTTACTTTTTGGAGGCGATTTTCCTGTGAGATTGGTTCGATGAATTCTCCGAGGTATTTAAAGTATGGGACCCTGTTGATTTTACCGTATTTTGTTCTCAAACTTGCTTTTTCTGTCTTTGAACATATGAATTCAGTTTTCTCGAATGAGATTTGCAATCCGATTTTATTAATATTATTTATTGACACCCGTAAAGTTATGACAAATATTTCTTATTCCATTTTATATATCTCCAGATTAAAACTAGATAATGTAGATTATCATTCTTTTGTTTAGTGCCTTACACCTAATCGACGTCTGGTCATTAGAGGTGGAAATGGAGTGCGGGCAAGAAATGGGAA
Source organism: Vandiemenella viatica (assembly GCA_031002005.1). NCBI lineage: Eukaryota > Metazoa > Arthropoda > Insecta > Orthoptera > Morabidae > Vandiemenella > Vandiemenella viatica. Next base: position 190,410,467 of record JARYHS010013631.1, on the reverse strand, counting down.
GGAATTCGGCGATGGCCTTTTGAGGGAACTATCATTACATTCCCCTTTTTTACCTAGGGTTATATGCCTCTTCAACGTTGAAGTCATTAGAGGTGACAATAGGCTGTGATCAAGGAACGGGAAGTAATTCTGCCATTCCCTTTTAAAGCAACCATCGCGGCGTTCGTCAGGAATGGCTTAGGGATGGCATGCAAAACCCATACCTGGTTTTTCGGAGAGGGGTTTCAAACGGCTTCCACCCGGGAGGCAGTATATGGACTATAAATGATTAAGAGTAGATTCAAAAAGATTACAGAGATGATTCTAAGTCAACTGCGTACGCTTACATTGCTGCCGCCCCGCAACTTTATTGCGTTCTCCACACCACTCAATTCATGTTGTAGTCAAATGACTGCAGCAAAAATCCAGCCGTATGAGATTAGTGTATTTCGACGTCCTTTAAGGAATATACGCAAACATTCTGTTGAATTATGCACTTTTTGAATAGTAGTGTAAAAACAGTGTTCAACTCAATTAATCTCGTCAGGCTGACAGTTCCCCCCGCAATAGCCTGTCACGATCCTCAATTAGCTACCGTTCTCATCATGGTTCACAGGGCGCATGGCGACATATATAGCCCACTTTTTATGGTCAGTTGAAGCAATATTATTGATGACATAGTGGTTAGCACGTGAGCAAGTGCAATTTATCCCATTTATAAATGTTAATTACTAAATGAGTGCAGTCAGTACCAACTGAATATAGCTTCGAGTCTCAGCGAGCTTATATACACTGTTTTTATACAATGGTCCATTTGATGTTTTGATAGGTGGTCTCAGCCTACCCGTTCGAAATAATAGAACTATTACAAGCGTAAGGACTCAGATTCAATGCTCGCTAGCTGCTTCGACAACCGCAAAGGATCGACGGTAAGGAAAAAAACTCCCCTTGTAACATCATATCACCCAATGGTTCCGGTTCGATCATAGCTTCTTGTATCACCAAACCATATTGTTTAAATGATACCTGCTTTACGTCTCTTTTTAACATCGAGGTCTTTAGAGACGGGAAAGGATGGGGGGGCAAGGATGGGGGCAAGGAATGGGAAGGAATTCGGCCATGGCCTTTTGAAGGAAGCATCCTGGCATTTGCCTGGAGTGATTTGGGTAAACCATGGAAAACCAAAATCTGGATGCCCGGACGGGGATTTCAACCGCCGTCCTCCCGAATGCGAGGCGAGAACGCTAACCGTTACACCGCCCCGCTCGGTTTAAATGATACCTCGTGACGGCTCTAAGGATTTACAGAGAGTGTTTTAAGAGATTAGTCTGAGTTTTAATCGTAAAAATTTAGGAACTGTGAGCGTGGGTTTTATATTAGGATCCACCAGTAGCGGAAAAGATTGCGACAGGTTCCTCCGCGAGTGGATAAGCGCGTCGAGGGGTTGCATCGAAAGAAGCGTTGCCATAGAGAGTTTATAAATAGTAGGGCAGCCACTGATCGCGAGAGGGAGGACATTCGGTCCAGAGCAAAGTTTTAATTTTTGTATCAGCGTCTGAGATTAGTGTGTGATCCAGTTATTTGCAGTAACCGTCTGAGTTTGGTCTTTTGTCATGTACGGGGAGTAAGTAAATTGTCTGGTATTTTCTTTGTTATTATTCATCGAAAGTGAGGATTTTAGTGTAATCACTCCAATTACGTTTTTTTCGTCGAAACTACCAACAGCTAAGTTTATATAAGTTTGACCAGATCGGGTCAGGTTTAGAGAAGCAATAAATATCAACGAAATTAGTTCTTAGTCGACACTTCGCTGTTGCGGAACTGATTAAAAATTGCCACGTCTATTCTGCTGTTTATATTCTGCTTCAGTATAGAAATTGTGAATCATCCATCAGGTATATTTCTTGAATAAAGTGTTATAATTTAAAATTGTGCAGTAGGTGTGCAAGTAATTGATAGGAAATTTAGTAATTGGAAATAATAAATTTCCAACTGTACTTAATTTGTGTCATAGCTTTTTTTTTTTTTTTTTTTTTTTTTTTTTTTTTTTTTTTTTAGGAAGAGAAGTTATTTACTTGGTGAAAAAATCTGTTTTGTAAGGAATCTTGTGATAGTAATTTAAGTAACATACCGTTTTGTGAATCCTATAAATTTAAGGAAAGCTGTGCATTAAAGACTTAAGTAGAAATTGTTTAATCCCTAACTATTTGTTATCATTTAGTAGTTTTGAGATATCCTTCTAATTTTTGCAAATTTCAGAAGAAAGTTTGAAATAGCCGCGACCACGGCGAAAGTACCTTATATTTTATTAATTAATTGACGCTATTCCAGGCAGGCGCAAGTAAACTAACGTGAACAAGATCCAAGGTGAGAAGCTTCGTTCTTCGGTAAATACACAGACTAGAAGCTTCGTAAGTCAGTGACTGTTATAATTTATTCCTGAAATACATAAGTGGTCCCTTCTGAGGATAAAATATATAAGGTGATATTCCAGGTACTCCACCGGCTAAAGCTTACGTTCAATTTTTCACATACCATTACATTCTGTACTGATTCCTTCTCGATAATACTGAGTCAGCGGTTCAAACCTCATTCTATAAGTTTTCACGCAGAAAGCCGCGGGTTACACTGGATTAAATTGTTATTTAATTGCACTAAGCCCTTTGTCAGTACAAGGAGGCATCGACTTCTGTTATCGGTGCTTCTTTTCGTTGTAATTTGGTAGTTCCAGGTAACAAGATACACTGGCTAGAACTCGTGTATATAGCCAACCTCCTGTTGAATTATTTGTATTAATTATGTATGTTTTGTTTTTGAATTTCACCATATATTTGATTTTTTTAAATACTCTTTCCAAGGGCTTTCATTATGTACTGAAATATTTTAGAATATTTCAAAACTCATTTACTTTTAAAGTTAAACACAAAGTTGTATGCTTATGTTGGTTCTCGATCTCTGGAAAGTATTATAATACAACTTTGAAAGTTTTGAAAACTTTTGCATTAATTATAATTTATTTGTTACTGAACTTAGAGCATCACTTGTATATATGTACAATACATATACACATTTGGGAGAAACCAAAATTTTAAAATGTTTGAAAATTCTTTGACTTATTAATACTTGAAAGTAGACCCTCATAAACATTGTGTTACTATTTACTCTCTTCAAAATCTTTTATTTGATGTCTATTACATTGAAATCTAAGCAATTTAATTTTTCTATATACATTATGATTTTTCAATGACAATTTTATTGTAGCCTGATATCGCGCAGCTATAAATACAAGAACAATCGCGTGGATGTCAAGTATTGATTGAAATTTCGTCAGCGAACATCGAACTGTTGAATCTAAACACGCAATAATAGTGTCAAATTTTAGATTACTGGTGTTCCTAATAGAGCTTTTTGTGTTGTAGGGCATAGTAGTTGAGTTTTTATCGAAATCATGCAGACGGACATCAAATTGGAGACCACAGTGCTCGTATTAATACCATCGAATCTTAAGTTACTAATAGTAAATATCTGCATTTGTTTACTTACCCAAGTCTTAATCGTGGGGCAATAAATGAATGGTATCAATGTAAGTTTAATAAAGGACAGAACCATATGCGTGTCTGTACATTGTTCTTAAACTGCTGTAACATAAAGCTAGCTCATTGGTTCATCCCGTATTAAGAAAGCGGCAGAAGTGGTCTCTGACATTGATACTGTAACTTCTCGTTTTATGACGTTATTAAAATTAGAATAAAATGATGAGATGCATTAATTAATATGTCAATTTGCAAAATTAATCCCGGGTAGGCGCCAAGAATGGAAGTGTTCTCTATCCGAGAGAAGCGACATTTAAATTCTGAAATACTTTTAATCAAAGCAATTCTACTTTTAAAATACCATTAAAAACACAAATCTTCATCTATTCAAATGATATACTGATACATTGGAAAGGAAGTTATTGAAAGCAGGGTTTACAACACCTATTATTTTCTTTGAATATAAAATTGATTGGTTTATTGAACAGAACTGAATATTAAAAGTTTCTTTTGGACAATTTAGAGCATGATTCTCATCTCAGAGCGTTGCCTAGGGTTGAATGACGCAAGAGTGTCTATACATCGTCGGCGTTCTTTACCGTAGCAGATGACGTGCAGATAAAACAGAGTCTCATAGACCCTGTTGATCAGCTGGGCGCAAGGTCACTTGGCGAGGTAGCTCCCCACAGCTCTCCGGCAATCTCCCGTGGTGCGCCGGTGTGGATTGTTTGCTGGCCAGAAACAGAATGTCTTCACTCTCGCTTGTTCGCCCCGTTGAAAACTAGCAGGCTCCGGGGTTTAGCAGACGCGGGAAATTTCAGCGAGTCGCAGCGTTTGGCGGGTCGTCCACGATCTCCATTGGCGCTCCTCATGCAACATAAAAAAACTTATGGTTTCTAAAAGTTCGTAACACAGTTTGATTCGCTGGTTCGCAACAAAGGTGTTCCGCAACCTGACTTTTTCTCCGAAGCATCGTTTCTCTAGTTTCAACTTTCTACTGTACCAGGAAATCCTCATTTTGGCACAGTCCCTATACTGTCCTTTGAATTTCATTGGATGCGTAAAGCTTTTAACTTTACGGCCTGCCATAAATCGTTCGGTCTTTCAGCGCAGGTATGAGTCACCTGGCTCTCGCCGATGCCAAAGAAACGTGGAATTCACACGCATAAATTTCCCGTCACCAAGGGACATTACAATACATAAAAGCAAGGGTTTCCACTACATAGGAAAACTTGTGATGGAGGTTTGTACGACCGTTTATTGCATTTCTGTCTCCGCTTAACCTAACCCTGTAATGTTAGACTGTGGATTAACGCCTGATAAAAATCATGAAGCGTTTGTGGCGTTTGTTCTGGACGAGGAAAAGGACGCTTTAATGTAAATTTAGTTTGATTCGTCTTCATTAGAACTTATTGCGTGAAGTAAACATCCAGTGACAAAATGAGAGAGCGCTTGATTTTTAATCTGAAAGGCATTTTTAATCCTCTGGAAGAAGCCGAAACCGAACAACCACGCACGCCGGAGCTACATCCGGGTGCGTGGCGTCCAAAGCGGTCGAGAGGAGGCTCACAGCCGCGCGTGGTGTATCTACCATGATCTACAACTGTTTACAACTTTTATTAATTTTTATACTATTTTTTTTAAAATATGCAATATGGAAACATTTACTGGATTTCTGCGAAATCTGCATACATCCAATTGTGAATGTGATTAACAACAAATCTTCTAGGGTGGTGAGAACTTGGATGGGTGACCGCCACAGCTAAGCTCCAGCAGTTAAGCAACGCTGAGCGTGATGAGAACTTGGATGGGTGACCGCCACAGCTGAGCTCCGGCAGTTAAGCAACGATCAGCGTGGTGAGCACGGTGTCGCGAAAACTGCGCCCAGTGAAATTTGCGGCCAGTGAAATCTGCGGCCAGAATTGTCAACAATGCTGTAGCGGTGTGTTTATTATAGAATAGGATCAAACTGGTTGTATTGTTAAAAGCCGCCCCGCCGGCGCTCTGAGCGGATTGCTACGTTTGTAGCCAATGTTTCTAGGTTGACACTACAGATGTTTTATACTTTATAACTGTTATTAAAATACAAGTTTTATTCTTGCTTAAAAGACGTAGAAAAGAATTGTAATAACGAGGCAGATACTTACAGAATCGTAGTAGATTTCATGCAAAATCTCCCTTTGCCTCACATTACTGCAGGAGGCCTCCCATTCGGGATGACGGCGGTTCGAATCCCCGTCCGGGCATCCAGATTTGGGCTTTCCATGGTTTCCCAAATCACTCGAGGCAAATTCCGGTATGCTTCCTTCAAAAGGCCATGGCCGAATTCCTTCCCATTCCTTGCCCCCCATCCTTTCCCGTCTCTAAAGACCTCGCTGTTAGAGAGACGTTAAGCAGATAAGAAACTTGTGTAGGAAAAAATCTTCTACCATCAGCAGTTGTGGGTTAACGTCATCCACATCAAATTTCCCCACAGACGACACGATAATGGAGTGACATCGCTCCATATGGACGGATGGAGCGATCGTGTATGGCCGCCTCTAGACGACCTCGGCCACTCCGATCTAGTTAGTACCGCATTGGATTTTCCGAAGTGTTGCAGATCAGCAAAAAATTCAGCTTTCAGTAACGAGTGCGAAAAAAGTTTAAGAAATAATACTTAACCTGTAAAACATTTGCGTGTCCATTAAAAAAAAAAAAATTAGAAATTAACTTGGCTGTTTCGGACGTGTAATGTAAAATGATTTGTTCACGTAAAAACTTCCAGGCCACGATTTAGTGAGACCAGGTCGGGTCGTCTAAAGGGGCGTTTAGAGTGATTAGGACGGCGCGGCATGACACAAAGAGAAGAGGTATTGGCCGCAGATTTCGCAGATTTTAGGTTGGCCGCAAATTTCACTGGTCGCAGTTTTCACATATCCGTGAGCACTTGGATGGGTGACCGCCGCCTCGACCAATCACAGTGAAGCGGGACTGCGAGCGTCATGAGGTTGCTAAGCGACACCAGTAAACGCCTGGTATCCATCAAGGCAAGATCGCCGATACATAATCGACCTGAAGATGGCTACTGAGCTAGTAGCCGAAAGCTTGTCGCTTTATAATAAAATCCGGCTGCAAACCCTAGAAGATTTGTTGTCATTTATTCGCCGGGAAAGCCTGCATTCGCATATGTGAATGTGATTGTTTAACCGGACGATTTAAAACATCTTCGACGTGGTGTATGGCACGCTCATTTCTGTATGCTCCATCACCCCTCAGACTCATACATTTCGTGTCACCTTAACATGAAACATCTTTAGTTGGTATCAGCTGTTCGGGTGGGAGGCCTGTAACATTTGGCCTGTCACCCTGTCGAGATAATGCCCTACAAATCATTGCGAAGCGGACGATTTGAGGTTTATTGAGAGATGTCATTAGGGAGAGATCTTATCATATTACAAGAGTTTGTAGCTCGTTGTTAGTTCGCGTTGAGATGGCAAGCCCTTAACAGAAGACGTCCTTGGTTACTGAATTTACTAGAAGAGAATAGGTTAAGTGTGTTTAACGCGTAGTTTCGTAACTGATACCGAATCAATCCATGCAATATGTGCGAATAGCAGCAACCGCTGTTACACTGACGAGAAACACGCAGTAACGCTTTGAGTTCTATGTTTACGTATCATAAGGCACACACTTAACAACCAAAACCAGCACTCGGCGTACAAAGCACTATTATACATTTCACAGACAATTAACTCATTACATCCGCGACAGACGCGGCAACAAGTACTGGTACTCACGGTTGTCGCGCATGTAAAGAAGAAGCGGTACCTACGAAACAGCGGGAGAAAAGCTTGAAGGATGTTGATTAACGTCAAATACCACAACTTTAAGTCAGTATTAAAAAAAAAAAAAAAAAAAAAAAAAAAAAAAAAAAAAAAAAAAAAAAAAAAAAAAAAACTAGTAACACTATTGGTTGACCAATCGTATTGGAAGTAATAATTACCAATACCACAAATTAATAAATATTAAACACGACCGGCACGAGAAACGTTGACTATATCTGCTTATATACAGGGTGTTACAAAAAGGTACGGCCAAACTTTCAGGAAACATTCCTCACACACAAACAAAGAAAATATGTTATGTGGACATGGGTCCGGAAACGCTTACTTTCCATGTTAGAGCTCGTATTGTGGACGGCTGTGATACAATACGCCATTCTCCAGGGCTGCATCAGCGCATCAGGGATTCCATGCGACGGAGGGTGGATGCATGTATCCTCGCTAACGGAGGACATTTTGAACATTTCATGTAACAAAGTGTTTGAAGTCACGCTGGTACGTTCTGTTGCTGTGTGTTTCCATTCCATGTTTAATGTGATTTGAAGAGAAGTAATAAAACTAGCTCTAACATGGAAAGTAAGCGTTTACGGACACATGTCCACATGACATATTTTCTTTGTTTGTGTGTGAGGAATGTTTCCTGAAAGTTTGGCCGTACCTTTTAGTAACACCCTGTATTGTCGACGCCATGAGATTGGACCTGGCAAGGTCACGGAGTCTCCCTTCCCTTGGTTGGGCCGGCGCAACATTGCCGCATTTGTTTTTGCCATGGGTATCTTTGCACGCGGTCGCTTTATTTCCTTAAGGCCTATTTCGGTAATGTTAACGGTGGTGGTTCAGAAACAGAATCATCCAATTAGTGCATTAATAGACGGAAGTAATATTCGCGAGCCTGCAGATCCCTGCGTATTGGAACCCTAATTAAAATCGTTGTAGCAAATATTTGCAAGTGTTTTTAAGGAATATTAACAATAACTAATAGGCAAAGAAGAAAACATTAACTTCGGTCAATTACAAGCAGTGGCATGGATGTATTTGTGAGCAGTCTTTTCCAAGTACAATCGCTCCCTTATATTTGATAAATTAATTTTCATTTCATGTTAGCTTTTCAACTTCTTTCGTGGAATTTGTCATGTATGGTCCACTGTGTACAATGACAATAATAATTCTTACAGAATCTGAAAATATCGTTTCCATGGAGGTCAGGAAATTTTTTTTCAGTGGTAAACGAACCTACCAACCAGCCGGCATTACAGCAGGTGCTACCCGCAATCATTCGCACAAATATAATCTGTGGATTGTGCTGCCAGAATTAATTTCAATATTTTCTTAGAAGCTTTCACGCTGAAAGTTGTTACGTGAAAAAAATAGAAGTTAGCCAGCAACAACATTTTTACATTACAGGGTCAACAAAACCAAGCGATTCCTGTAACTTTTTTTTTTTTTTTTTTTTTTTTTTTTTTTTTTTTTTTTTTTTTTTTTTTAAATAACATGCTTCCCTATTTAATCGCTAGGATATATTCGCTACTAGTCTGTTAACTTTCAGGAAGTCGCTTAATTTTTTTGAGATATTTCTTATTATTTGTTTTGTTTTTTCTGTCGGTCGAAATATAAAAAAGTAATTTGATTTCTAACTATCATCGAAACTAGTTTGTAGTTTTTTAATATAAATAGTCACACAAATATTTTGAATTAAAAAGCACATCACTTTGTTCCGGAGGTTAAATATTATTTTTTAGAAATTTTTCGCACTCATTATTGAAACTTGAATTTTTTCTGATTTGAAACCCTGTTCGGATAATTACGTGCGGGCGACTATAGCTGTTAAAATCCGTCCCACACTCTTATCAGTAGGGTGCGGATCTTTATGACCAATAAAAATAAAGAAATATGCAGGAAAATAAGACCTTAAAAATGGGTAAATATAACCTAAAAGTGACAAAATATGACCAAACATTTAAATTTACTATACATCAAAACATACTCAATTGTACATCATTTATTTTATCTAGTTGTGTCGCTTTCACGTATACAGCATAACTTGCTTCCGTGCACTCGCTGCACCACTGAGAAATTAAAATTTTAAATCCTTTTGGTGAAGTCAGTTTAATTTCAGATAATTTACAGAATAGAACTCTTTCATCTGTACTAAAACTCTCCTCTCTAAATTTCCTTACGTAACTTCACACTTTCAGAGAATTTTTCTTTCGGCATGGCGGTAGGTCTACTCACTGATCCACTGCAGATTTAACGATGACTGAGGATATTTCATTGAGATATTGATAGACGACGATCGACAAAGGCATGCTTCTGCTGTGTTGTCAAGATTTAAAGGCGGGCGGAACATTACGTTTAGAGCAGTGTTTCCAAACCTTTTTTGGGTCGTGTCCCACTTTTAACATTTTTTTTTTTGCCCCCCATACATAATTGTTAATAAAAAATTATTTGTTATTAAAGAAACTCATATAGGATGGTTTTCGAAAAAAAAAAACACTTAATATCGTCATAAAACACAGTAAGTAAAATTTAAAAAAAAAACATATAATGAAATAATAAAATTCAAATTCAAAAGATTTTTAATAAAGATTTATTATGGCAATTTAGTGTGATCCTTTTAAGAATTTGCTTTTTTGCTATATTTTGTACCTATATCTAACATTGCATTTAAATAACCCGAAGAGAAAGCGGTAAAGTCGTTTCAAGTCAATTTCTAAATCCCCCCTAAAAAAACCAAATTGCCCCCCTGTGGGGCGTGGGCCCCACGTTGGGGAACACTGGTTTAGAGAGTGACAATAATGTATAACTTTAATTCTTGAATGGTGAATTCTGACCACAGTGAAAATTAGTTTTGTTTTTCCCCACCTCCTGTATAGCAGAAGTACAGTTCCGTGCATAATTATCTTAATTTCTTCTCATGTATATCTTGTGAATTCCCGGTGCTATTATCTATCATTTTTTTCCTCGTAATATGACCATAAATATTATCGAAATATGACCAAAACTAGGAAAATGGTCTGAATATGCATGTATATGCTATATAAAATACATTTAAATACAATCAGAATCGCTGAATCGGTGTTTAATTCAATATTTTAGCTCAAAAAGAAAACAGGAAAAAATATGACTCGTCCTAAAGATCCGAGCCCTCTCTTCTTCTCGTTTTTGGTTCGTCAATGTTAAATGGGCAGAGGGTTGCATCACAGTTTCTTGGGAGCTCGTGATGAAGATCCTGGTCGCGACCAATCAACCATTGCGTCAATTTTTCGTTCAAGTATCCGCGAACAGATAAATGCCAACGGGGTGACGCACCATCCTGTTGAAAAACGAAGTCACCTGTTTTTTCATTCAACTGAAGGAACAGCAAATCATTAGAGATGCTAAAACCGTTGCTAATTGTCTTCAAACATGTACTGCACTGTTGTGCCGTTTGGGATCCGTTCGTGGGTAAATGATTTTCAGTATAGAGAAAGTACAGAAAAACAATAGCTTGATTCGTGATTGGTTGCCACAGTCCTTAAGAAAGCGTCACAGATTTGATTCGTAGGTTATGCTGGGACACTCTAGTAGACCGATGATCCAGGTTTCGTTTGAACTTATTGACAAACACGCGTTTACCCACTTTCATTTACGGTACGATGAAATACTTCGTCCACCAAGCTATTTGGGACACAATGGCAGAAAAAATTAAGAAGAGAACTAAGGTGCCTAACTGAGTAACTGAAGCTTGTATTAATTCTCTCTTTCCCTCGTGCCAGTGGGGATTGTAATGTACAGAGTAGAGATTAGTTTTGCTGCAAAGCACCCTCTGCCACCCATAATTTTGTGAATTGCGGAGTATATATGTAGATGCGACTGACGATAAATTTTTCCATAGCAAGAGCACCCTTTTTTAGTAAATTAACAAAACCAGCGTCCGACGCTCTACTAATCAGAAGGTTGGATTCACTTCTACCAAATTCAATAACACAGAACGCCTAATGTTATGGCTCTCGAAGCAAATTGACAACAAACTCTCGTGACGTTAGGGACCGTGCACAAACTACGTGGCTCGGTCTAGGGGGGGGGGGGGGATTGGCTGGAAGGCTACGCTGGGCTACGTGGGGGGAAGGGGGGTTCCGAGCCAGACCACGTAGCTTTCCTTTCATAGCATTTTTCACAGTTAAAATGAGGAATAAGACTCAAAACAGCAAGTGAATTTTTATTTCCCTCAGTTAATTATCTCCGTTAGTAATTTACAATAGTCTGACAAGAGAAAACAGTACAAAATGTCTTCTGGAATCAAAAGGGAAAAAAGCTACGTGCTACGTGGTGGGGGGGTAGAGGCAAAAGCCACGTAGGGCTACGTGGGGGGGAGGGGGGTCCACAGGAGGCCAAAATGGAGCTACGTGGTTTATGCACGCTCCCTTATTCACGTCGCTCCTAGTGGCATCTCTCGCTAAACAAACTTCGGAATGTTCTCTTCAGCTGGTTTGTAGAATGGGGCTGTAGTGTATTCGTGTACTGTCGTCCGTGCGCGGTGGTAATCGCTCCCGGGTGTACTGTTACGGCGCCCAGGTGCGACCTGCCCCCACCACGCGGCGCCCCCCTCCCCGGCGCCCCGTGACGTCACGCGGTGCCGCTAGCCGGCCCAGCTGTCAGTGTGTCTCTGGACTGCGGCCTGTGAGGACGTGTCTGTAGTGCTGGTAGCGCGTTGTGTCCCGCGTCTCCCGTGTCAGAGCCTGCGCCCCGTGATGTGACAGAGCCCTCTGCACCTGGCGTCTACACTCCACAGTAAGTACTGGGCACAGTGCTTGTGTGCGCGGCGAGTCCACTAGTGTTTGTTGTGGCGACGCGTCCATGCCGGTATCAGGCTCGCGTGGGTTCTCTTGACGCTGTTCCGAGATTGCATTTTATGTGACTCGGCAACTAAATTCTGTTATGTACATACCTTAAACTGATAAGTGTTTGTGCTTTTGAAACAGATCGTTTTTCTCAGTTCCTTGGATTTACTTCTGCCATCAGCCTCTCCAGGGCCTTGTAAAATCGTCGGGATTACTGGAGATCGCGATTCCGCCTGGAGTTGACATAATAATACTACAGTGGTCAAACGCAAGACTCCGCTAGAAATTCTTTCTAAAGTATATTTAACGGTTTCCTGCTGGTTCAGGCTGTATTTCAACCTAATTTCTGGTTGAAAATAATGGTCCAGGCTGTATTACAACTGAATTACTGCTTGAAAATAATACGTCTTGCGACTGACTACAGCAGTATTACAACGATATTATTTAACGTTGTTATAGCGGAATCGCGATCTCCAATAGACCCAAATCGTCAGTCTATTCCCATCTCTTCATCACAACATAACATCTGCAGAATACGTGAACAATTATATGCTACACTTTTTTCTCTACAGTTTGTATTTTCCTTCAGTCCCTCGCCCAATCCCGCATATATAAAATCTTGTTTGTCGTCTTGGCTGTACTTGCTGTGAGAGATTTAACATTTTCCTAGTCCATCATTTTTTAAAAAAACGCGTTCATTTCGTACGTTATCTGTCTTAATTTTGAACAGTGTTATAGGGCACCACATTTCGAACACCTCGATTTTATTCTTTATGGTGTTTACGAAGTTCGGATTACAATAAGGTGGTACGCTCCAGATATAAAATTAAAAAAACAACTTATTTTCAAACCCTATTTTAATGTTTAACTCTACAAGATTCTCCCTTGTCTATCCGGTCAGCACGTATGTGTTAGAAAATTCGAAAACTTCCATAACATTCAGGGATTTTCTTCGTCTGCAAGATTGATCTACAAAGGCGATTGTTATGTATACGTCTATCCGCCACCTGCTTCATACGTTACATACTGAAAAAAGTATTTGATACATTTCTTACAATACTCTTCGCAATTTATTGTGGCTACACTATATTTCTGAATATGTTTGACTTTAACTGTAGTGATCCAAGCTTCTGACCTCAATTGCGGCCGCAATTTTTGCAGACCCTCAACATGACCTTTACATCTGGCAGAGCCTGCTTTGCATATGTGCAACACTCTCCACCGCAGGCTTTAACACTGTGGCTTTGTAAGTCTTCCTTGCGAGCATCCATGAAACTTCTGGTTTCCTGCTAAGTTTAATTTCTGTTGTCAGATAATCGGATACATCTTGTACTCGCTGTGTTGAAATGAAGAGTATTGCACCAAAACAACCTAAAGATTGTTGGAAAGATGTAACTCATCTCACGTCTTCCCCAGACCATGACAGGCAAGAACAGTAACTGTCAATATTTCGATTAAGAGAGATTTCTTCCTTTATTTTAAGCACCCCTTAAAACTTTCACCATGAATTCTGCGGGCGTATTTTTGATTGCTTTTTGTGAGATGATTTGTTATATGCTTTTTAATGGCTCGTACGCAGCATCTAGTGCTTTTAAACCGTGAACGTAAACTTTGAATAGTATTTTAAAAGCACTCTCTGACTCGTGCTATTATCGTATCGTTCTTGTGAAACTTTATATCTAATATTCGAATTGTCCCTAGCTCTGCACAGTTGGTGTTTAATTTTTTATGCTAAAAATACAAGCACACTGTAAACGTTGATCGTTACTTTAATTTGTCTAAACTTGCATTATGTATAAAGTAGAATGATATCTGTCCAAGAGTTGTATTTAGTTTTAACTGTAGGTCAGTTTAGCAGACATTTGTTGAACGTTACAGCTCATGAGTGAGAACAGCTTCCGAGAGTCCAGGCAGAAAAGCCGTTTGTAGAAATAGAGTAACACAGTACTAGTAAAGGTAATAACATAATTTTTTTGGTTTCAAATAATTACTCGTGTCAAATAAATGCTTTTGACAACTGAGCAATTGGTGTATTTCGTTACTTCTATTAAAAATACTAGGTGCAGACGATAGAAACAAACGGAATGTTGTGGACGTATTTCATAACTTATTTCAGCGAGTCCAAGTAGACTTTATTTATTTAAGAATTCGAGATCTGAAATCAATGTTGTCAGGAAGGTGTTCCTTCAAACTAATTTCCGTCGACACGGCTTCCGTTTCAAATAATTGTATGCCAGGCACTTTGTCGATGCGCTTGATCTTTTTGGTTTATTGTGCGATGAATTCATTGACACGTGCGATATGAAGTTCTCTGTGCAGTTAGTTGATTGTCGCGCATAAACTGTCCTGCGTTCACTAATATTCTGAGCATTTTCTTGTGAACTATTTGTAATGTAATTTACTGTGGCTAACACAGGCCTATCGTCTTCTGCTGGGGGAAACAAACATCCATCACGACATGAAGGCGGCTTATTACCACCGTAATTACTGCGATCGATCCGAATCCTCTCCAGCAGTTCCAGTGTTCCTCATAAAATCAGCCGGTGATTGGAAGATGTACTTTCTATTAGGTCACTGAACTATTTATTTCTCAAAACGAATTCCTGCCTTGTTAGAACGGCACGATATAGATCGATCTAGGTTTTCATTTATCCAAATTACGTCTGTCTAGGGTTTTATCCACTTGCTGGCGATCTTACGGCTGACTCTGTAATGAAATTCATCGTGTAAGTCTAACAGCCTTCTTCTGCCCCAGCACAGGATTTTCTGCCCAGTATTCTCTCCCGGAAGAAACGTCCATCTTCTCAGCTGAAGCTAGAGCTCTTCTTGAGGCATTTAAATACAGCCGCCTATGCGGCCATAATACAACCATGATGAGGTGTCATACAACTAAAAAAAAACGGCCATAATATAGTAGTGATTCTGACAGACTCCCTTAGTGTACTTAAGAGTTTGGAAAACACAACCTGGGACAATCGCTTATCCCCATTAATAATTGAAATTACGAAACACATAAAGTACAACAGGGAGCTTGGTATTACGACATATCTGCTGTGGATTCCATCCCACAGCGGAATAAAGCACAATGGACAGGTGGATTTGTTGGCCAAACAAGCTATACATGTGGGACACAAAGAGAACATGAAACTTGTGGTCACAGACATGATCCCAAGCATCAAAGAAAGAGCAAGAGACACGTGGCAAGAAGAATGGAATATATCAAAAACCATTAAAGGCACACACTACGGAAGTGTCCAACCAAAAATACCAACAAATCCATGGTTTTACAAGTGGAACATCAGCAGACGCCTTATTACCACTATTTCCAGAGCTCGTTTCTATCCCAAGCCACCTGCACCGGATAGGGATTCGAGAATCTAATCTTTGTGATTGTCAAGACCAGCCTATTGGAGACATAAATCACATACTATTCTCATGCAAAAAATTTAAATCTCATCAGGATAAAATGATAATGAACTAGCCAGAATGCGAATCCCCCTACCCACAAATTTAATCTTACTTCCAGCCAGAGATATTAAAGGGGTATATAGATGTATAATTGAATACTTAAAAAATGGAGATATCGTATTTTGAATGAAAAAAACGCAGGAAACTGTCGCATATCTGAACATTGTTCTTGTGAATTTTAACTGTAAATAAATGTATCTGTACTGCTGTAATTTCTATTGTACATACTATGCATGTTGTAACTACGGTGTACCAATGTATAATACATAAGATGTCAGTATGGTCTGTGTCACCGAAGGCCAAAATAAATAAAATACATTTCAGTTTTAATAGTGCTATCACATTCGGTGAGTATGGGCGACCACGTAGCTGCTCTAGTTCTAGACAAGTCTCGCGTCACCTCTGTCCGTGCGGTAGTCCGTGTTGCATGCCCGCTCACCAGATTGTATTTAAATGTCTAGGACGACAGGTCACGGTTAGTGCTGGCTGGATGCGGAGGCGAACTGGGTAGCTCTTCCGCACAGCAGCCTCAACAAGTAGTCAGTAGGTCGCGCTGTATGCACTGCTGACCGCACGACAAACCCGTTTGGTATCTGCGTATAGACAGCATTCAGAATAGAAATTAACGATTTGTTCAACTCCCGAGATGAAGCCTGTTGTTTTTCGTTATTAACAAATCTTTTCCTTATAAACTCTGTTTGAAGATTGATGTTAGACAGTGCCGCTTCATTATTCGAGGTTTAAAACCACCTCTTATCTGATAGCAATCTACCTGTTGCAATGGTTTCCCACTGTAAATACGGATGACATTGATCACAAAAACAGTTGCAGGGTGATCTGGACAGGATATCTAATTGGGTTGGTAAACATGGAATGAAGATAAATGCAAAGAAGAGTCAGCTTATTAGATACACAAATAAAAAACGGTTAATTATTAATATAAGGTGGGGAAAGAATTGCTTGCTGAAGACTTGAAATGTAAATATCTTGGAATTACTTTTGATTACAAACTTAACTGGGCAGGACACATACAGTAGGACAGGTGGTAGGAAAAGATTTCAAAGTTCTGCACTTGTTGGAGAGAGTGATGAGGGGATGTACGAGAGAAGTCAAGGAATTGGGTTACAAAACTTTGGTCAGACCATTGCTCGAATATGGTAGTGTAGTATGGGACCCTCATTTTACGTATCAAATACAGGAGTTGGAGAGGGTGCTAGATTTGTTTCTGGAAATTATCGCAGAATGCAATCAGTGACGGATATGATAAAGGAGCTGGAATGGGATTCATTGCAAGACAGGAGGAGGATGAGGAGGGTCATGGGAGTGTACAGGGCATATACTGGCGATGAGGCATGGAAAGATATTGCAATAGGTATGAAAAGTAGTGCATGGAAGGGAAAAGATGACCATGACCACAAGCTGGCACTCGATTTCAGGCACAAGTGTGTGGGAAGATTCTCATTGTTAGGTAAGGGTGTCAGGGATTGGAATGAGAAGATAAATGATGAATAATTTACCGAAAACTTTTAAAGAATTTAAAGATAAAATTTGTAGAGGGCAAATGTAGGTAGTTGCAGGATAGGGGGAAGATGGGTGTGTAGGGAAATTGCCACCGGAGCCTGTGCTCCATTGCAATTAAATTAAAAGCATCACCAAAGATTGTTTGGCCATTGTTTCGATACTAACTCGCTAAATCCCACCAGCTTTACATGGAATTCGAACCACTGGTCTCCCTAGCGTAATTCACATGAATAAAGGGAATCTTTATCATAAGTGAAGGTCAGTTTTAAGGCCTGTAAAAATTGAGGTGATACTAGAAGTCGAAGCGGGGACCTTCCGTTCAGCTGTCACATGTCTTAACCAACTGACTACCAGAATCACAATCATAATCAATACAAGTACCATTAGACTCGTTATCGTTTGTGTTATAGATTTGTAATATTTTTACTTAATTACTTAATTAAAGATATATTTTCAGTGGCACGACTATATGTTATCAAGCACTTTCTTACAACGTGCCAGCCTTAACGATACTTATCTTGCAGCTTCTCAATACTATGAATAGTATCAGTACTTAAGTCGATAACTAAATAATATCTAATTAATGCCGATGTGTAACTATTGAATCAATAATCAGATGGCACGAAGTAGTTCTATAAAGACGAATGCTAAAGAAGCAAGTGGAAGATGTATGGAAGAGCCAGCGTAGGTGCTGTTGGGACAAGAAGTATTTTTCGGAAATGTTTTTAGATTGCTGTATTAAGGGACAAGCTTTCTTTTTTTCGTAACGGTAGTATGCAAGAACACGATACTTGTTACGACACATGACATGGAAGCCAACCACCGGAATGACAAGAAAATATCTTAAAATTCCGTAATATTTCAGTTGAGTAGTCAGCTATGGAAAAAAGTCGTCATTTTCAGTCTGACACTAGCTCATGACCTGTAAAACCCCAAAAATGTCGAAACTAGCCACGAGATAGCCTACTCGGAATTTACAGTTTAGTGTGTACGGAGTGTCCTGGGTTACTTCATAGCAACAGAGCAAAGCTTTAGGGAAGTTAACGATCACAATACAATCATGGGGCATACTAAAAAGCTTTGCGAATGAATTAATTTCATAAACCATGTCTGCTGCCTTGTGGAGTTGGATTTGCTTCATTCATATTTGTGTCATGTTCTTGAATGTTAACCGGACCCATGGTTTACGCATTATCAGCATACCGGAAATCACCGACCGAGCCAGGTGATTCTAGCTGAATTAAAGACATAACAAAAAATAAACTAGTAAAAATGGTTCGTATAGAATGGATGCCGTACTAGTACTGTTTAGGGCTATAAGTGAGCATAAGCTATAAGTCAAACCTTCTGAAAGCCATGAATATTTCAATGAGCAGCAAAAATCTATTTTTTTTCATGATAAGAGTATATGACTGCATTGTTAATATAATATTCACTAAAAACGTTTTCATAGAGCGGCATTGCTTTTAGGTTTAAGTTAAATACCGTTCTATGAGAGGCTTATTCTAGATATAGATCGTAAAGTAACAATAGGGTTGATTAAACATATGTAAAACATTAAGTCAATATAAGTCTATAGATTTTTTTGGCATTTTACTGGTCGTAGGGTTTGAAAATGTTGAGAAACGCTTATTTGCGGACTCCCGATGTAACATGTACAATGAAGAATCGACCATCTAGAACTCAGAAAGAAAGAACTTTTTTAAACTCTATGTATGGAGCTCTGGACTTTATGGCAGTGAAGCATGGACTTTAGGAATACCAGAAAGAAGGAAAATTGAAGCATTTGAACTACAGAAGAATTCTGAAAATCAACTGAACTAATAAAGTACGAAACGAACGAGTTTTGGAAATGATGGGTGAGGATAGAAATTTGTGAAAGAGTCTTACAGAAATAACATATTTTGAGACATGCTGGATTTGTTAACTTGTTAGTGGAGGGAAGTAAGAACTGTAGAGGAAGACGGAGATTAGAATATATGAAGCAGATAATTGAGGACGTGGGTGTAGGGGGTATACTGAGATGAAAAGTTTAGCCCAAGATAGGAAGGGATGGAAGGTATCAGCAAACCTCCAGGCGGTAGGAAGGAATATCGTACACTTGGGAGAAAGTAACAACACTCAAATTCCTAATAGCAATAACAAAGAATCAGTATTAAAACTTTAGGCCAATCCATACTGATGAAGAGATTACTCACGCAAATACTCAAAGCATGGAAGATGGTAGTGCCCAACAAATTATAAAAATTACGCTCAGAAACGAAAAGACCATGTAACGGCACGCTTGAGGGTTCTGAACCCTTGTGGAGTCGTTCAGTAGTTCGTCTGTCACCTTCGGAAACCTTCAACAGAGAAATTTGCAACTGAGTACTAATTCAGTTCTTGCTGCCGTTAAGACGATTACAGCGTAAATTTTAGCTAAATCATAGGTGTGCGTCGTGGGGGGAGGGAAGAAGGGATGTTTGTCGCTTTTTCCTTGCAGACATCACTATGGGCTTAAATAAAGCCTGGCGATACGCCGATTTTAAAACTGTTTTTTAACAATTTGTACGAGTTTTGACGAAAACAATGATTCTCCATACATTTCCGAAACGACTTTCATAATTTGCAGTAATGTGTTTACTTCCCAAAAACTGTAGTAATATTTCTGGAATTTATTGTTTTTGCAAAATAATTGAAAGAGTAATTTTAATATATTTGACTTGCTAGCAGATACCTTTTACGACAAATTCATCTGCATGCAGATTCTCTTAATCCGATGATAATGTAGTAAAAATATAGGAAAAACTAAAATGTTTTATACTGAAATCTGTTACCCTGATTTCTATTCAGCTTCTGATACATAATTTTGAAAAATATATACTGAATTCTATTTAAAAATTACTTATCAATTTTATTAGTTGAATTCAAATTAATTCACTTACATGGAACCGCTAGTGCGCTAACTCGCTATTGACGGATTTTTTTTTTTTTAAAAAAACTTTTATCTGGTTATTACTATTTAGGTGATAATTTAGTCAGTCTTCTGTCAACTGAAACACAAAACCACGCTCAGCATGGAAGAAAAATTAACGTTATCGCCGTAATGTGTATCAAGCCCGGCTATTGTTCTGCTTGTAGATTGAGCGATGCGATTGTTCTCTCGCACGCCCTAGCTACGTTGTTTACCGACACACAGTTTGTTTACATTCGTCTCTGGGTAACGGGAGAGTTTTTGCAGTATTTCGCGGCGGCCTTTGTGAACGTTGCTTACGACTTCCCTGTTTACGTGGCTGATTCACTGCAAGTCGCCAGCCCGGTAACAGTTTAAATCTTTGCCACAGTGACGTAATGTTACATTCAGTCTATCTGTGAATTTTATACTCGTGTGCTTCTCGTATGTTTGTATAAGTTACTATAGTCTTTTGCCTGGAATATGGAGTCCGGCGGGTAAATTTTTAACACTCGGGAGAGAGTGAGTTCGACCCCTGGTCCTGCCAAATAGAATTCGGTGTTCCATGGTTTTCCGAAATCACTGTAAATCTTGCGGATAAACGAAATAGAATTAGGCATGACGAACAGGAATGGTAATATCAATTAAAAATTAAATTAATGCTATAACGTTTCCAAAATATGTAAGGTGTTGAGCTCCATTCCGAAATGTGTAAATTAACGGAATCCGTGATTCGTTGAGTGACGTGCTAGCTCACTGGTTAAGGTCTCCAATTCGAGCTCCAGACACTGCATGAGTTTTTTATGGCATTCGGCTACTGGGCCAAACAGCCAGCTCAATGTGATTTGTTGCTATCAAGTATTGACGCAAGGACACTACAACACGGACAAGACATTCACAGACACAACACTAAACACCCATGCCCTCGGCCGGACTCGAACCGGCGACCTTCGGTACGCGGAGCTAGCACTCTAGCCCCTACGCTACCGAGGCCGGCTGCATGAGTTTTTACCAGACCTTAAACTAATATTAGCCCAGAAAAAAAATTGTTTTGTTCGTCGAATTACGCTATGACACTCCGTGGTTGAAATTAAATGTAATGTACGAATCAGTTTAAGTCAGGTGGTGAGGAGGTTAGTGACAACGCGACAAAGTATATCAACTTGGGTAGTCAACAAGCCCTATTGGAGTCACAGATTTATGTGATTCACATTTATTCTGTCTTATTAATGACATCTTGAATAGCCGTAAGTTATAGCAAGCAACATCCGTTATAAATGGCAGTAAGAAATAATTTGTTCCTTCCATTTTTTCCATATTTCCAATTTTTTTAAAAAAAAAATTGGCCTTTTCTTAGTTTACAAATTTTACAAAAAATTAAACGTTTCTGAGTATTAATTAATCGCTTCTAAGGTTCTCAAATGCACTTTCTGGCATTCTAAACATCCCATGTTCACACATCTCAAGACTCGAATGCTTTAATTTCCTAAAACTGCGGATCTGCTCAAATTTGTCGAGGTTCGTAGCTTTCAACTTTATTCTTTGCAGGGCGTCATGGTTATGATCTTGGTCTCTTTGTATAGATCGCTCAAGCGAGTTGGTAGAAAAGCAGGAGTGGTACAATAAATGTCAACCCCAACGCCACTTCTGCTTGACATAAGTTTTCAGGAGCGTCCTACTTTGTTATTTCTGTCATAGCCACCTCATCCTTCTTTCTATCTATCCATGGCATCATCATTCTCCTCCATCTCTAACTCTCGAAATCTTCTATTTTTTATTGTCAACTTATCGTTAATTAAAAATCTCTGTTGCATAAACTCGGGGCAAATAAAGCTTCTCAAGATATTATTAAACTTCTTGTAAATGGCTTCTACGACTAGATATATGCTATTCCATTTATATCAAATCTTATACACGTCAAAACATTGCAGCTTTTTCATTTAGAGGTAGCCCTGAAATTCTTCGTTTTGTTGATGGAACTTGGTTGCGGGCGGCTGTCGCCAGGTTGAAATGCGGGCTGCGCCACCGAGCGAGGAATCGTGACACCAATTTCACGCCGCGACAAGTTAATTTAGCCACCTTAATAGAAGTTTTCAGTTTTAATTTTCCGCGCATAGAGATGACCTGAGCGTAGTAAATGGGAGGAAAACCACTCTGTGTGTGTACACTTAACGTTAAATCTTATTACATCGTTTACGTACCTACGTACGTGATCCAATAAGGAGCCGTATACATTATCCTTTCTTACTATAAAACTCAATCTTTCTCTGAACGACTGTTAGTATTCCGAGAACCACAGATTCATTTCAGATACAGTTTTTCAGTTTGCAGTCGTTACATGGTAAATTTATACTTTACATTACATTATGTTAATAAAGTAAGTTGACAAAAATAACCGTTTCCTGTCTACACCGTTAGGGATATATCAATGAGATGTATAGAATATTTTATGTTACAAAAAAAGTCCTACGACATGTGTCTATGTTCAGTAGGAAACACACACATACACACACACACACACACACAAAACAATTTACGCTATTCAAATTAATGCGCTTGTAGTTCCAGAAGTATTATTTAATTTCATAGCCACAGGCTGTTTAGATTGTGAAAGGTGCAAGCTAGATTACATAGCGTTGATGAACATGACAGTGTCTGCAGAAGTAGTCCGCCACAACGTCTTTTGTAGGCAATTAGTTATCTTACTTTCTTATCAACATAAATGAAAAAGTGTTTACTCGAGACAGAAAAACTCGAATGATAGCGAAATACAGATAAAAAATATGGAAGAATAGACCTGAATTTGCAGTCATCGTATTTCGCCGTCAGCCTTCATATTAATGTATCTACTTGAAAGAATCATTAACCTATGCGCAATACAAGCAAGAAGCTGGCCGTCCTACCTGGAAGAGTATCGCGGCAAACAGCATCAGCCGCGAGAAGAACAACCTCCAGACTTCAGTGACAATTGGCTAGGTGGTGGAGGACCACTGAAAACCATGCGTTGTAAAGAGACTGTCAAAACCGACCTCAATGTTCATGGCACCAGATAACATGACAAGCGTGGTGGTGTAATGGTTAACGTTCTGGCCGCGCATTCGGGAGGACGGCGGATCGAATCCCCACCCGGGCATCCAGATTTAGGTTTTCCCAAATCACTCCAGGTGAATGCCGGGATGCTTCCTTCAAAACGCCATGGCCGAATTCCTTCCCGTTCCTTGTC
Organism: Vandiemenella viatica; assembly: GCA_031002005.1. Classification (NCBI taxonomy): domain Eukaryota; kingdom Metazoa; phylum Arthropoda; class Insecta; order Orthoptera; family Morabidae; genus Vandiemenella; species Vandiemenella viatica. Next base: position 190,387,167 of record JARYHS010013631.1, on the reverse strand, counting down.
CCCAGTCCCATCCCGCCTCTAATGACCTCGATGTCGACGAGGCGTAAAGCCATAAGTAAAAAAAAAATAACTTCCGAGGTGGCTAGATAGTTCCCTGGCGTTTTTTCCTGTTTTTATTGTTTTTTTTTTCTATCGAATCATTTTTCTTCGTATAAAAGTGTAATTGTAAAAACATTTTTACCAGGACTAATGGGTCTTGGCTACAACTAAAAATACTCAATAAGGCTGGTAAAAAAATTATTTAATATTACTAACAGATTGGTGTACACTTCTTTCCACTAAGCCATATTATTATAATAATTTCTCTCTCTTTTACGCTATAACACGCTCGCCTCCACATTGCGACGGTTGGAATTTATCATAAAACATGAAAAATCGAGAAAACTCACACGGAAAGAAGCATGGCAAAATATATTCTTGGCAAAAAGCACAACTGCTGTCTTCGACGATACTTTTTTTATTGTATTTTTTCCTTCCCGCAGCTGAAGCCCGGGTTGACTGTTGTAGAGCAGTAGCTATTTTCAGGACATTGTGTGTTATATTGTTTTATTTCATTTATTTGAGTAATATTACAATACAACAGTTATTTTTGCAATTTCACTTTTTGGGGAGCGTGATTGTGGACGTACAATGTCGTTTTTATTCAAACCATTCTAGTTTAGTGGTGGTCTTGAATTAGGATTAGGGATGTGACCATCTACGTAAGCAGTTGCAGGACGAAAGAACAGCTTGTTCAGCGCGCTTTTTTACCTGCGATGAGGGCAGGTATGCCATTATACGGTTTTCTCTGCATCTATTACACCTGTGCGTTGTATACTTCCAAGTTGATATCAGAGCGAAGCCTCTTTTAAAATGTAAATGAGGTGTGCCTTTCCAAAACCATGACATGCGAGATATGTTCCAGCAACAAGGTGGCTTCTATTCAGCGCGCTCGCTGCAGGAACCTCCTCTGCTTGTCACGTTTTTTGATAAATTACATCCATCGCATAGTCGAGATTACAGCGTGGGAGGGGAAAATTATTGGAAATAAGAGTACGTCAATACGTAAGCAGCAAAAGATAAATTTCTTACCAGCCTAATCGAGTATTCTTAGTCATAGCCAATCCTATGTTTTTTTGTAAATATATATATATATATATATATATATATATATAAATCATGTACGCGTATATAAAGAAAAATGTGTGTTCGTGAAAAATGTAATGGAAAAAAATACAAGGTAGGGAGTATCGAACCAAGGACCTATCTATAGCCAAACCGGGAGTGTTGTCACCAAGCCACCGATGAAATCATATATACAGTTCGGCCAGATATGAGAAGTTTACAGTTTTTAAAAAACTTTTAGTTTGTGGATATATATCAAAATTATTGGGTTTTTTTATTATCTATATATCCCCCCTCTGTCCGAAAATGATCCAGTGCCATAACCTTTAACTTAGGTCTTTTCGAAAAATATCGAGTAGTGACCTTAATCCCTGTACAGGGCTTTGTTTTGTGTGGTCCTCGACCACCGGTTCGAATATGATAGATATCCGTAGCCTTTCCCTTCCCTTGTTGAATACTGTGTTCCATGCTCGGTCTTGGTGAAGTCGCCCACTAAGCCAGACATTATTACCCATCATTACTATAAAATTTGGATATTGCTATATATCGCCCTCACCTTCAAATGTATGGCTAGATGTCCGTGAATGTAATGCGTTCTGGAGTTTTATACAGGTTGACGGGTAAATAACGGAGAACTCTTCAACTGTCGAGAGGCCTTATCATGACCTACAAAATAAAATAAAAAATCTGAACTTGGCAAAAGTGTCACGGATTTCAAGTTTGCCTTTTTTGTAAAATTTATCACGTGTAATGCCAGTTATACAAATGAAGCCATTAATGACATTAATTTAAACATTTTTTAATTTTAAGAATTACATTAAATGTTCAAACTGAAGGCTTTCCGCTATAGTACAAGCCCTTCACCTATTAATTCGGAGTCTATTAATTTGCTGAGTGGCTGATTGGATGCGCGTCCTCAGCTCCTTAATTGTTATTAGGCTTTTGTAAATAATGTCTTTGAGAAATTCCGGAAAAAAAAAAAACACGGGTTATAAGTCGGTCAATCTTGACGGAATGGAACACACCGAGCGTGGTGGGGTGGACGGTTAACGTTCTGGCCTCGCATTCGGAAGGACGCCAGTTCGAACCCCCTTCCGGGCATCCCGATTTGGGTTTTCCATGGTTTCCCGAAATCACTCCAGGCGAATTCCTTCCCGTTCCTTGTCCCCAGTCCCATCCCGCCTCTAATGATATTAGCCGTCGACGAGGCGTAAAGCAATGAATAAAAAAAGGAATGGAACAATATTTATGACTTTACGGCTCGTCGACGTCGAAGTCATTAGAGGCGGGATGGGATGACCATTTGAGTGAAACATCTCGGCATTCACCTCTAATGATTTGGGAAAACCAGGGAAAATCCAAATCTGGATGCCCGGACGGGTATTCGAACGCGCGTCCTCGCGAATGCGATCGTTAACTGCTCCCCACCACGCTCGTTTGAATGGGACTAGAAGACGCATCCATCTTCTTGTATTAGCTTGGTCCAAATGTCACCTCACTCGTCGTGGGCTGGACACCCACCACTTTGCAGCCACGTGTTCTGCCTTGCTGGAGGCACGTCCCCTGAAAGGCCAGCCAATTCATTTCGTGAAAAAGCCAAATAAATTTGTCGATTTAGCGTGGCTGGCAGTTCAGAAGGCTTAGTCAGGTAGTGTATTACATGTGTTGTGTGAACGAAGACATGTTGAAATGCTGGACAGCCCTATTCTTCTCAAAGCCACGAAATGGACCGCCAGGTTTAACATCCCCTTCAGAACTTGAAGCATAATCAACAGTATCGTACGGAGGGCGGGCCTCGCATTCGGGAAAACGCTGGTTCAAATCCCCATCCGACCATCCATACGTCGGATTTTTATGGTCTCCCAAAATCGCTCCAGTCGAATGCTGGATTGGTTCCCTTAAAAGCCCATGGCTGAATTCCTTGCCTAGAGTTGTAAAAAAACGGTTTTATTTCTGGCTTGAAAAAAACATGAAAAAAAAACATGTTCTAAAACATGGAAAAAAAAAAAAATGTTTTTTTTCTGGGACACGTTTTTTTCATAACTACTAAATCTCAAATTTGTAAGGCATTTATTGATTAATATGACTGTTTTAGAGTTTATTCTAAGTACTTTTCTTAATTTTTAAATCTAAAATATTTTTCTTGTTCAGTAGAAAAAAAAATACGAAAATATTGGCAACACTGACTGAAATTTTCTTTTATGAACGGGGACTTCCCGAAGAGACTATGTTGCGCGAGAAGGAATCCCCGTTCCCCATTGTTTGGATTGATACTCGCTATTTGAACTAGTGCTGCTATCCCTACGAATTTATCTGTAGACCTATGAATCTTTTCAAAAAATTAGGAATTTAAAATTTATCTACGTTTTTTTGCCTCTTTTTATTACTTATTGTGCTTTCTTTGTATTCGTATACTTGTTAAACTCTCAGCGTATAGTGATACTGAGTCATTAAATTGTCAGTAATTATGAATTGTTTCCTTGCAACTTTTGGCGTAAACCAACGATTGAAAAGAAATAAAGCTCCTATTTTGTATGATAATAGATTTAAATTCAAACTTAAAAGACCGTAATACAGAACTATCGGCGCAGTCTTTAAGCACAGTGTGTACTTCGCTCACAATTTAAAATTGCAATCTCAAAATCTTTTGTGTACAATACAAGAACAACCAGTAAAAGAAAATTGCAACTTCTTCTGAAGTTATGGATATAGAGGAGACAGAAGAAGAAACAGAAAATTCCGACACCGACTGAACTAGTGATGGTAATGCTGATACTAGTGAATGTGGTGGTACCGACATAGGATGAATAAAATTATGTTACCTGTATAGATACATTTATGAATTATTATGTAAAACATTATATGATTCAGTAAGATTTAAAACACACTTGTAAAATGTAAGTTCCGTAAATGAAATTATAATTTATCAAATATAATTTTTTCTGAAAATAAAAACAAGGGTGCTAAGTTTTTTTTTCATGTTTTTTTTTTTCACAAAGCTGAAAAAAAATAAAAACTAAACATTTTTTTTTTTTCAATTTGCAACACTATCCTTGCCGTTTCTTGCCCCTCTAAACCCTGCGAGATATTTGGTGTTCTGTTCTGTACCATCATACGTACTATCCCGTTGCCCAAGAAATGTATAGTGGGAGTTTCTTGCTCTGGTGAATGTTACAGAATGGCCATGTTCTGAATGAAATACAGCAACGAAATCGCACACAGAACAGCAGCAAGTATGAATAGTAGCGTATGTTGTATTCAGATAGTGATGGGCAGCGGTGTAATGTGTCTTGGCTGAGACACCTTATACGAAGCGTAATCATTGTGATGGTTTCTTTACGAGGCGCAGCTGATCGCATTACGCCCGGCCGTTGCTTTTTTCAGCGAGGTCTCGGGACCGGATTCCATTGTGTGCGTAAAAAGCGAGTGGTCCGGGCGCGAACAACATTCTGCTTCGTCCTGGGCACCGTGGCCGAGACCCGCTGATTTATATCACCAGCTAGTCCGGACACACAATAAAAAGGAGGAGCTGCGCGCCAAACATTTCGCCCACCAATGACTGCTCCGTGTTCAGCTGGGACGAGGGGGGACTGGAGGATTATAAAGCAGCAAGTTCCTCGATATAAAGACTCCAGTAAATTATTCATCTGACGCATACCATTACAAACAAGGCAGGTGTGCTCTTCTATGCTCCTCTATGTGAGTACTCTGCGGTCCAGTAAACTTTGTATGGCAGAATATGCTTTATACCAAATTCACGTCTGCCTACAGCATTCAAATCCCCAATACTAAATGAAAGAATTTATTTAAGCAGACATCACCGTGGCATCTTGTTCCCCCATATTATGAGGCTTATGGTAACCTAATAGAACAGAATTGTTCCCACTGCAGTCCAAAATAAAACCGTGTGTTGGAATGTCAGTCAAAAAATTCAAACGATAAATACGACTCTGGTATTAAGCATCTGAGAAACACAAAGGCAAAATATTGGAGTGTTTCATTATACTTTGCTGTACCATACATTCACAGAAAGACGGTGTATGGAGAAAAAGGAAGGAACGAAAGTGGAGGATATCTTTCACCAAATCCTTTATAATTATTTTCACAACCATGATTTTTGAAAATTTTATATTGCATCAGTTTCCAGAGATATACAACAAAAAAAGAAAAAAATTGGAAATATCTAAAGGTTTCACAATTTATGAGGTTCTGACGGACGGACGGACAGACAGACGTGTTAGAGTGACTACGTAAGAGTTCCCCATGTCATTCGCAGTTAATGATGATGATTTCGTGTAGTCTTAATGAACTGATGGAGGTTCGTTTTGGCTCCGCCACCCCTTGTGACTTACGTAGTCCCGTTCATGGTACCCGCCGGTTAAAGTGGAATCTCAGCGTATTTAACATTAACAAGGCAATGCTTCCCCAATTTTATAGCCCATATAAAAATCTCGACTCTGATCCGGGATTCGAATTGGGAATTCTTAGATCCGCATTTACTGAGTCATCTGACCGTATGGAACGCCACAAAAGTAGTTAGGAACAGAAAATGTAACATTACATTTTGCCTGTTAATAACTAAAGTATGCTGATTTAGGATATATGGTAAAAAAAGAAGTATGCATCAACAGCTGCTTCCATTTAAGCTACACTAACGTTTAAAAGCTTTCACTTGAAACTAGATATACTTAATGGACTACAAGTTGGTCTGGAGTCTGGGGGTTGAAGCTTCGGCCTGGCATTCGGGAGAATGCGTGTTTCAACCCCGGGCCGGGCATATAGTTTTCAGTCTTACATGGTTTTCCGAAATGGTAAACGGCTCCTTTAAGAGGCCTAGGTCGAAATCGTTATAGTTCCTACAGCCAGTCCCTTCTTGGCCTTAACGAACTCGAAGATGACCACTCGTAACCATAAATTGTGTTAATGCCGGAGTACATGCTCTGCCGATGCTACGAGGAGCATCATGTAAATTCGTGTCCCAACAAGGAAAATGGACTCGTAATCTTTGGGGAAAGTCGTACGCAGAATATTACCCGATTCATAACATGGAGCGACCTTTCTTCGTTATAGGTATTGAAAGGGTGTGAGTTGTAAGTTTATTCTGTAATTAAAGGAAAGAAACTCGTGCTGTAGCTAAATATTTGAGTTACAGAAAGACGTCGCAAAGGACACTCATGTAAATATAATGCGAACGTTAAAGTGGTTTCCCAGGGCGCGGGGTTTTAGAGGTCGCGCCACATCAGCAGAAGTGTACGGGTCAGGAGAAGTGTACGGGTCAGCAGAAGTGTACGGGTCAGCAGAAGTGTACGGGTCAGCAGAAGTGTACGGATCAGCAGAAGTGTACGGGTCAGCGGAAGTGTACGGGTCAGCAGAAGTGTACGGGTCAGCGGAAGTGTACGGATCAGCAGAAGTGTACGGATCAGCAGAAGTGTGCGGGTCAGCAGAAGTGTGCGGGTCAGCAGAAGTGTACGGATCAGCAGAAGTGTACGGGTCAGCGGAAGTGTACGGGTCAGCGGAAGTGTACGGGTCAGCAGAAGTGTACGGGTCAGCCGAAGTGTACGGGTCAGCAGAAGTGTACGGGTCAGCAGAAGTGTACGGATCAGCAGAAGTGTACGGATCAGCAGAAGTGTACGGATCAGCAGAAGTGTACGGGTCAGCAGAAGTGTACGGATCAGCAGAAGTGTACGGATCAGCAGAAGTGTGCGGGTCAGCAGAAGTGTACGGATCAGCAGAAGTGTACGGGTCAGCGGAAGTGTGCGGGTCAGCAGAAGTGTACGGATCAGCAGAAGTGTGCGGGTCAGCAGAAGTGTACGGATCAGCAGAAGTGTACGGGTCAGCAGAAGTGTACGGATCAGCAGAAGTGTACGGATCAGCGGAAGTGTACGGGTCAGCGGAAGTGTACGGGTCAGCGGAAGAGTACGGGTCAGCGGAAGTGTACGGATCAGCAGAAGTGTACGGATCAGCAGAAGTGTACGGATCAGCAGAAGTGTACGGATCAGCAGAAGTGTACGGGTCAGCAGAAGTGTACGGGTCAGCAGAAGTGTACGGGTCAGCGGAAGTGTGCGGGTCAGCAGAAGTGTACGGATCAGCAGAAGTGTACGGATCAGCGGAAGTGTACGGGTCAGCAGAAGTGTACGGGTCAGCAGAAGTGTACGGATCAGCAGAAGTGTGCGGGTCAGCAGAAGTGTGCGGGTCAGCAGAAGTGTACGGGTCAGCAGAAGTGTACGGGTCAGCAGAAGTGTACGGGTCAGCAGAAGTGTACGGGTCAGCGGAAGTGTGCGGGTCAGCAGAAGTGTACGGATCGGCAGAAGTGTACGGATCGGCAGAAGTGTACGGGTCGGCGGAAGTGTACGGGTCGGCAGAAGTGTACGGATCGGCAGAAGTGTGCGGGTCGGCAGAAGTGTACGGATCGGCAGAAGTGTACGGATCGGCAGAAGTGTACGGATCGGCAGAAGTGTACGGATCGGCAGAAGTGTACGGGTCGGCAGAAGTGTACGGATCAGCAGAAGTGTACGGATCAGCAGAAGTGTACGGGTCAGCAGAAGTGTACGGGTCAGCAGAAGTGTACGGGTCAGCGGAAGTGTACGGGTCAGCAGAAGTGTACGGGTCAGCGGAAGTGTACGGATCAGCAGAATGTGTGGGTCAGCAGAAGTATACGGATCAGCAGAAGTGTACGGATCAGCAGAAGTGTACGGATCAGCAGAAGTGTACGGGTCAGCGGAAGTGTACGGGTCAGCAGAAGTGTACGTGTCAGCAGAAGTGTACGGGTCAGCGGAAGTGTACGGATCAGTGGAAGTGTACGGATCAGCAGAAGTGTACGGGTCAGCAGAAGTGTACGGGTCAGCAGAAGTGTACGGGTCAGCAGAAGTGTACGGATCAGCGCGCACCAGAGGTTAGCCCATAGCCGCCTCTACGCCACTTAGCCTAGTGTTGTTTCAGCTACCCGGGTGTTTGATCTATACCGACTGGACGACGGAGAGGGTTGCGCCAACCTTGCAAGCACAGGTGGGACTTGTCCCACAGTCCGCTCTTGGTAGCTGGATCGGCCCGGTCGGCAAATGCACGGGTAGTGGGAAGTCAGCTGGTGGGGGCCTCCTGCCTACAGCACATCTGAAAAGTGGTCATCTCAATTTAAACGGGGGATTATGATGTATCGGACTCGAAACATACATAAACAGTGATGATAGCAATAATAAAAGTAAAACACAGTAGAACCATAAAACAACGAAAAACCAATGCGAGTATCTTTATTGGAAAAACAAATTCCAGAAATAAATATTCTAAGTGCGCAAGAGAATAGGGCCTATCAAATCATGAAATTTATGATGGTAATTCAAACGAAAGCGTAACTTCGAAAGTGCGGGTTCTATGTAAAAAGTAATACCACATGGGTGTTATTTGTATACATAACTGGTTACTCTCTGAACTTTGAACACACCTGGCAGTAATGTTATTAGCAAAACGTGACCGGTTTTGGGACCACCCCGTATAGCTTTTATCGGGAACTGTTTGCCTTCGCACAGTGTTTGGCGGCCCCGACCTTGCCCGCCGACTTTCCGCGCCCCATTTGGTGCACAATTAATTTCGGTGGTGGTCCTGGACAGCGCAATCAGATTTCGCCCGTAATTAATTTTGCTCCGTCAGCCAGCGGCTCGGGGGCCGTTCGAAACGGGTCGATGGACATTAATAATTTCATGCATCGCTGGTAACTCGATTAAAGCACAAAGTGTTAAACTTCGCGTGAAATTGTCTTCAACTTTTGGAGGCCGCAGATAATTTTTCACTTTGGAGAACCTCGCGGTCAGGAAGGAGAAGATTCTTGCTCACGGCTTATCATAGCGAGGGCGTGTGTCAATTTCACGAGACAATGGCCGCAGAACAGAAAAGAGGACACCTTATCTTAAACGTACCCACCCCACTGGCGTCGCCACATAGTCTCCAAACGAGGTTATTTCCTTAGTACGCCGTCGTGAAAAAAATTTTTCATCATTCCAGATTGGCCAGTAGCACAGAAAATTCATAACCAAAAAAATGTTTATCTTCTTTGTTTTACAGTGTGCTTAAAATTGTATTTCGGTTAAAAAATCCACTCATTCCGATTTTCAAGAAATAACAGACCCTGAAAAAGAAATTATAATGTTTCGTCAAGTGATGCGTTAGTCTATCTTGTAAATTCTTTTCTGTCAGGGAAAATTTTGTGTTTAAACACGAAAAAGAATCCTTTTTTTTTGGTATTTGAGTGTTATATTGTGTAGCAGATTTCTATATATTGACTTTCGACTTCTGAGTTGTGTCCGGAAGTGAAGCCAGAGATGTATTATACAGGGCGTTCGCCGGGAAACGCAACCCACTGTTAGCGCTACAAGGAAGAAACTGCTCCCGGCGAGCGAGCGCTCAGTTTCCGGCATTGTTCGACCGTCGGCCGCGGACTATTTCATAATAATTACGCTTCATAAACTTCATAAACTTGTGTGCTAAGCATTTAAATGTGACGTAATTCATTAGCTTACCTTATAAAAGATGCTGGAAGTGTTGACCCTCTTGTGTAATGCACATTTCACATCTTCTGAACATATTTCGAGACACACGCTGCCCTAACTGACTTAATGATTTTTTGGGTGACTGTTTTAGTCGAAAAGCGATATCGTCAATTTTCTCCTCTTTGAGAATACGGTTGACCGACAGTCTCTTTTTGTTAAAAAATGAACCCGTTTCTCTTACTTTTTTAACCAGACGCAGAATTGTTGATTTAGCTGGCAGTAAAGCGCCAGGAAATTCGCGACGAAATTTACTGCGACACTTTTTAAACGACTTCTTCTTCACATATGTATCGTAGAGAAATATTCTTTGTTGCAAACTGTAACGTACCATAATTTTACTCACACTCAAACACGGTACAGATTAATAAGAGTATGAAGCCCCAAACCAGCCAAACCGCAAAGAAACGTTTATTCACAACACTGATTAATAAGAGACTGAAGTCACAAACTATCTACAATGCAAAGAAACCGTTCTTAACAATGTAAGGGTCACTGCACTGCACTGTTGGGGCAGCGGAGGTGTTAAACAGTGCGGTGATTCACGGTGCCGTGTGGCGGAAACTGCTGGTCCACTGACCGAGCAAGTTGCCGACGGCAACAGACTGGGAGGGTTGCGTTTTCCGGCGAACGCCCTGTATTACGAGAGCATGTTTTTTCGAACTAGATACTGACTGCAGTTCATACGTGCTTTGCAGATATTCTCACTGTAATGCCTGCCGATTCACTGACTTGCTATATACCTCCCCGTTGGGTTAGACACTAGTGTTGACTGAAATGTGAGAGCCCCGCACCTGCTCTGGAGGTGAGCGCATCGTGAGTTAGGAGTGGCTGCAAGTGGTTTAGCGCTGTACGCTGTCGCTGTGTGTTGCTACGTAAATGTATAATCCAGCATTCCGAAGATCGCTCTGCTCGAAAGTTACCGTCGTAAATTTCAGTTCTGGACGTATTATCTTTATATATAAAGATGAATGTATGTTTGTTCTTCATACAAATCCACAGTTTTCATCCGATTTCGATGAAACTTTGCACGCTTATCCTTTCAAACAAGGAGAAAAATACTGTCTACATTTTGTTGAAAAAT
>JARYHS010013631.1:190310671-190375442 GCA_031002005.1 Vandiemenella viatica | reverse complement strand
TATTAAAAACTAACCTATAGCCACAAGTGTCACAAAATGTAAAACACAAAATAATAATTGAAAATTTGAATAAATTATATTCGATGAAAAAACATCTGCCATTTTACGACTACTATTGAATACATTAAAAATATGTTAACATACCTTTTTCTTAAAGTAGCCGATATTAGTGAGATGGATGGGTCTGAAGGGCAGCAGCAAGATCATTGATGTTCGGTTGAAAATTGGCAAGTTTTAGTCGCAAATCACCACGGTTTTCCAACTTCAGTCTGTTTCTCTGGTTTGTCAAAATAGCGTTCGCGTGGCTAAAGCCAGCTTCAACCATGTAGGAAGTTGAGAATGCAAGTAAGAAAGATTCGGCTTCTGCTCTGAGCTTGGGGTATTTTGTAGCAATATTGTTATTGCTCCAAAATTCGCTGAGGTTTTTATTTTTAAACAACGCTTTAGTTTCCAGATCTACGCATATTTCAATCAGTTCATCTTCTAAGCCAGGTTCATTACCTTCATTATCAATTTTAACATCTAATTGAGAAGCAAACCATTCAGGAACATGCATGTTCTCCGAGTCTCCGAAACAAGCTTTCTAGTCTTCTCTTAATTTCTCGAGATCACGGTCGGTATCTCTTCATTTTCTTTTAGTAGTCGAAAGTTTGAAAAATATTTAAAATCTTTACGTGCCAGTGAAGATTTTAACAGGTCCATTTTTAGTTGAAAGGCCATTATAATTGTTCAAGCTTGAACAATTGTAACATTTTTTCCTCGCAAACGCTTCTGTACTTCGTTAAATTTCGGATAAAGATCTGCCAAATAGAACAGATGGTTCTTGCACTGTTTTAACTCGTCACATAGTAATGGTTCCACATTCTTAAGAAATTCTGCAGACGAGTCGTACAAGTCAACAAGCCTCTGCAAACTATCACCTCTTGACAACCACCTTACCTGAGTGTGCAAAAGTAATTGATTGAAAGGTTCATCATTTTCTTCACATAACTTCGGAAGCAGTCGGGAATTGAGAGGATGAGCTTTAATTTTATTAATTGACCTAATGCACACTTTTAAAGTATCATGCAGCTCGCCACTCAATTTTTTGGCTACAAGATGCTGCCTGTGTAGGACACAGTGAACGGTATCTACATTAGGAACCTTTTCCTTCAGAAAGACGAAAATTCCTCTATAACGGCCTACCGTAGCAGGTGCACCGTCAGTAGCTATTGCAGTAATATTCCCGAAAGGAATGTTGTTCTTGTTCAAATAATCTTGCAAACGTAAAAAAATTGTCTCACCTTTGAATCAGTTTGAAGATATTTAGCAAACAGAAATTCATCAACAGTGTCATTCAGGGATGGACTATGGAACCTAACATCAGCCATGAGAAGATTTAAACTTCCGAAAGTTCATTCGTCAAGTTGAATAGCAAACTTACAATGCTGGAGCTCAGAGGTCAAAGTTCTTTCCACATCTTCGGCCATTTCCTCTATACGTCGCTGCCCAGTATTTGCACTTTAAAACTAGTTGAGAGTCTTTCTTCATAACATTTTCAATTACATCTTTTATAGCTGGTACTATAATCTCTTCACCAATAGTGTATGGTTTGTCTTTCTTTGCTATGAGATGCTGTAGAATGTCCTCAGTCCTGCTTCACTATCAGCGCTAGCAGATAACTTCAAATATGTACTTAAATTTGGCCGATCTCTCAATTTCTCTTTTAGAATTTTTAAATACTCAATATCTTTGATTTCCTTATCAGAATGGATCTTTTCCAAGTGGTCTTTCATTTTCGCCGGCTTCATAACATCATTGCTGAAAGTTTTTCACATAACAAGCACATGGGAATAGTTTCATGAGAAGAAGATGGCACAAAACCATATTTCAGATACTCGTGTGAATATTGTCTGCATTTCTTCTTAGCACTGGTAGACCGCACGAGCTATAAAGTACTGCCTGTTCGTTCTCAGAGTGCATTGTTGCTACTTTTTGCTAACAATAGATATCGAGACTTGGAAGGAATAATAATTACATCTAGAAGTAACCTATTCAATAGAATTAGATAGGAAAAAGATAAAAAAGAAGTATCTAAATTTAATGGTTTTCGGTATATTACGATATTTTCTATGTAAAGGACAAAGTCTACATTTAGATATACAATACATAGAGTGAAAACCATACTAGAGTTTAACAGTGCAATTTGTGTATAATGAACCAGTAGCGTTCACTCCCCCCCCCCCTCCCCACCTCTGTGACTTTACGTCTCGTCGACAGCGCGGTCATTAGAGGCGGGATGGAATTGCAGCCAAGGAACTGGAAGGAATTCGGCCATGGCTTTTTGGAGGAAGCATCCCGGCATTAGCCTTGACTGATTTGGGGAAACCATGGAAAACCCAAATCCGGATGCCCGGACGGGGATTCGAACCAGCGTCCTCCCGAATATAAAATGCTTAAATACCTGAAGTAAATAAAAAATAAAGTTTTAATACTTGTTGAGTTCATCACGTAGCTTAGCTAAAATAAATAATTGTGATGTTGAACTTCTTTCTTATCCGAAAGACAGACCTTAGAAGATACACAATTCGTAAATTGGTCTAAATTCGTTTCTCACAGGAACAACCACTAACAAACCAGCAATGCGAGAGGAAGAATAAAGCGGCGAAATCAAACAGTTTGAACGCTAAGCTTTGCTCCATTATTACCTCAAGGCTTTGAGCCCCAGTATGAGTCACCGCAACAATCCAATTGGTTTATTTGTTTTCGCTGCGTTGTTCTTCGCTCTCGTCGTTGTTATGCTCTCCGCTCCAGTATGTTTTCTCCTTACCACATACCTAAAGCGACGAAGGCTTCGGTAAAACGCAAATTATTACGGGGGTAGTCAGTTATTTTGGATTTTTGTTGGAATATTCCCATTTTTCTTCCTAGACCATTTAATTGAACCTCTTTATTATCAATCGACCCCCTTTCGACCCCCGGGTATTAATCGACCCCCGGAGAACTCTTATCGACCCCCAGGGGTCGATACCGACCACTTTGGGGACCCCTGCTCTAAACCTAATGTTCCGCCCGCCTTTTACTCTTGACAATGCAGCAGAAGCATGCCTGTGTCCATCCTCGTCAATCAATATCTCAATGAAATATCGTCAGTCATCGTTAAATCTGCAGTGGATCAGTGAGCAGACCCACCGCCATGCCTAGAGTAAAATTTTCTGAAAGTGCGAAGTTACGTAAGGAAATTTAGAGAGGAGAGTTTTAGTCCAGATGAAAGATTTCTATTCTGGAAGTGACTTCAAAAAAAGGATTTAAAATTTAATTTCCCAATGGTGCAGCGAGAACACGGAAGCAAATTATGCTGACTGCAAGAAAGCGACACTACTAGAAAAAATAAATTATGCACAACTGAGCATGTTTTGATGTATAATAAATTTAAATGTTTGGTCATACTTTGTCACTTTTAGGTCATATTTGCCTGCATATTTCTCTATTTTTTGGTCATAAAGATCCGAACCGTACTGATAAGAGTGTGGGATGGATTTTAATAGCTACAGCCGCCCGCACGTAATTAATCCGAACAAGGTTTCAAATCAGCAAACAATTCATGTTTCAATAATGAGTGTGAAAAAATTCTAAAAAATAATTCAAAATATATGTGTGACTATTTTAAAAAAAAAATACAAACTAGTTTCCATGATAGTTAGAAATCAAATTACTTTTTTATACTACGACCGACAGAAAAAACAAAACAAATAATAAGAAATAACTCAAGAAATTACGCGACTTCCTGAAAGTTAACAGACTAGTAGCGAATATATCCTAGCGATTAAATAGGGAAGCATGTTATTGGAAAAAAAAAAGTTACAGAAATCGCTTGGCTGTGTTGACCCTGTAATGTAAAAATGTTGTTGCTGGCTATCTTCTATTTGTTCACGTAAATACTTTCATCTTGGAAGTTTCTAAAAAAATGTTGAATTTAATTCTGGCGGCACGCTCAGCATCTTCAGACAATCCCTCTTGATTGTTTCACAGATTATATTTGTGCGAATGATTGCGCGTAGCGCCTGCTGTAAAAAAAAAATTTGCTGACCTCCATGGAAACGATATTTTCAGCTTCTGTAAGAATTATTATTGTCATTGTACACAGTGGACCATATATGACAAATTCCACGAAAGAAGTTGAAAATCTAAGACGAAATGAAAATTAATTTATCAAATATAAGGGAGCGATTGTACTTCGAAAAGACTGCTCACAAATACATCCATGTCACTGCTTGTAATTGACCGAAGTTAATGTTTTCTTCTTTGCCAATTAGTTATTGTTAATATTCCTTAAAAACACTTGCAAATATTTGCTACAACGATTTTAATTAGGGTTCCAATACGCAGGGATCTGCAGGCTCGCGAATATTACTTCCGTCTGTTAATGCACTAATTGGATGATTCTGTTTCTGAACCACCACCGTTAACATTATCGAAATAGGCCTTAAGGAAATGAAGCGACCGCGCACAAAGATACCCATGGCACAATCAAGGGAAGGGAGACTCCGTGACCTTGCCAGGTCCAATCTCATGGCGTCGACAATACAGGGTGTTACAAAAAGGTACGGCCAAACTTTCAGGAAACATTCCTCACACACAAACAAAGAAAATATGTCATGTGGACATGTGTCCGGAAACGCTTACTTTCCATGTTAGAGCTCGTTTTATTACTTCTCTTCAAATCACATTAAACATGGAATGGAAACACACAGCAACAGAACGTACCAGCGTGACTTCAAACACTTTGTTACAGGAAATGTTCAAAATGTCCTCCGTTAGCGAGGATACATGCATCCACCCTCCGTCGCATGGAATCCCTGATGCGCTGATGCAGCCCTGGAGAATGGCGTATTGTATCACAGCCGTCCACAATACGAAACTAAAATGAGCACTAACATGGAAAGTAAGCGTTTCCGGACCCATGCCCACATAACATATTTTCTTTGTTTGTGTGTGAGGAATGTTTCCTGAAAGTTTGGCCGTACCTTTTTGTAACACCCTGTATATAAGCAGATATAGTCCACGTTTCTCGTGCCGGTCGTGTTTAATATTTATTAATTTGTGGAATTGGTAATTATTACTTCCAATGCGATTGGTCAACCAATATTGTTACTATTTTTTTTTAAAATACTGACTTAAATTTGTGGTATTTGACGTTAATCAACATCCTTCAAGCTTTTCTCCCGCTGTTTCGTAGGTACCGCTTCTTCTTTACATGTGCGACAACCGTGAGTACCAATACTTGTTGCCGCGTCTGTCGCGGATGTAATGAGTTAATTGTCTGTGAAATGTATAATAGTGCTTTGTATGCCGAGTGCTGGTTTTGGTGATTAAGTGTGTGCCTTATGATACGTAAACATAGAACTCAAAGCGTTACTGCGTATTTCTTGTCAGTGCAACGGCAGTTGCTGCTATTCGCACATATTGCATGGATTGATTCCGTATCAGTTACGAAACTACACGTTAAACATACTTAACCTATTCTCTTCTAGTAAATTCAATAACACAGGACGTGTTCTGTTAAGCGTTTGCCATCTCAACGCGAACTAAAAACGAGCTACAAACTCTTGTAATATGATTAAGGTCCCTCCTAATCTCGCCCGGGTGACAGGCCAAATGTTACAGGCCTCCCACCCGAACAGCCGATACCAACTACAAGATGTTTCATGTTAAGGTGACACGAAATGTATGGGTCTGAGGGGTGATAGAGCATACAGAAATGAGCGTGCCATACACCACTTCGAAAATGTTTTAAATCGTCCGGTTAAACAATCACATTCACAATTGGATGTATGCAGATTTCGCAGAAATCCAGTAAATGTTGCCATATTGCATATTAAAAATAAATAGTATAAAAATTAATAAAAGTTGTAAACAGTTGTAGATCATGGTAGATACACCACTGCAGATGCACTTACACCACGCGCGGCTATGAGCCTCCTCTCGACCGCTTTGGCCGCCACGTACCCGGTTGTAACTCCGGCGTGCGTGGTTGCTCGGTTTCGACTTCTTCCAGAGGATTACAAATGCCTTTCAGATTAAAAATCAAGCGCTCTCTCATTTTGTCACTGGATGTTTACTTCACGCAATAAATTCTAATGAAGACGAATCAAACTGAATTTACATTAAATCGTCCTTTTCCAGAACAAAGTGCGCCACAAACGCTTCATGATTTTTATCAGGCGTTAATCCACAGTCTAGCATTACAGGGTTAGGTTAAGCGCAGACAGAAATGCAATAAACGGTCGTACAAACCTCCATCACAAGTTTTCCTATGTAGTGGAAACCCTTGCTTTTATGTGACGGGAAATTTATGCGTGTGAATTCCACGTTTCTTTGGTATCGGCGAGAGCCAGGTGACTCATACCTGCGCTGAAAGACCGAACGATTTATGGCAGGCCGTAAAGTTAAAAGCTTTACGCATTCAATGAAATTCAAAGGACAGTATAGGGACTGGGCCGAAATGAGGATTTCCTGGTACAGTAGAAAGTTGAAACTAGAGAAACGATGCTTCGGAGAAAAATTCAGGTTGCGGAACACCTCTGTTGGGAACCAGCGAATCAAACTGTGTTACGAACTTTTAGAAACCATAAGATTTTTATGTTTCATGAGGAGCGCCAATGGAGATCGTGGACGACCCGCCAAACGCTGCGACTCGCTGAAATTTCCCGCGTCTGCTAAAACTCTGGAGCCTGCAAGTTTTCAACGGGGCGAACAATCGCGAAGGAAGACATTCTGTTTCTGGCCAGCAAACAATCTGCACCGGCGCACCACGGGAGATTGCCGGAGAGCTGCGGGGAGCTACCTCACCAAGTGACCTTGCGCCCAGCTGATACAACAGGGTCTATGAGACTCTGTTTTATCTGCACGTCATCTGCTACGGTAAAGAACGCCGACGATGTATAGACACTCTTGCGTCATTCAACCCTCATGCTCTAAATTGTTCAAAAGAAATTTTTATTATTCAGTTCTGTTCAATAAACCAATCACTTTTATATTCAAAGAAAATAATAGGTGTTGTAAACCCTGCTTTCAATAACTTCCTTTCCAATGTATTAGTATATCATTTGAATAGATGAAGATTTGTGTTTTTAATGGTATTTTAAAAGTACAATTGCTTTGATTAAAAGTATTTCAGAATTGAAATGTCGCTTCTCTCGGATAGAGAACACTTCCATTCTTGGCGCCTACCCGGGATTAATTTTGCAATTTGACATATTAATTAATGCATCTCATTATTTTATTCTAATTTTAATAACGTCATAAAACGAGACGTTACAGTATCTATGTCAGAGTCCACTTCTGCCGCTTTCTTAATACGGGATGAACCAATGAGCCAGCTTTATGTTACAGCAGTTTAAGAACAACGTCCAGACACGCATATGGTTCTGTCCTTTATTAAACTTACATTGAAACCATTAATTTAGTGACCCACGATTAAGGGTTGGGTAAGTAAACAAATGCAGATATTTACTATTAGTAACTTAAGTTTCGATGGTATTAATACGAGCTCTGTGGTCTCCAATTTGATGTCCGTCTGCATGATTTCGATAAAAACTCAACTGCTATGCCCTACAACACACAAAGCTCTATTAGGAACACCAGTAACCTAAAATTTGACACTATCATTGCGTGTTTAGATTCAACGGTTCGATGTTCGCTGACGAAATTTCAATCAATACTTGACATCCACGCGATTGTTCTTGTATTTATAGCTGCGCGATATCAGGCTACAATAAAACTGTCATTGAAAAATCATAATGTATATAGAAAAATTAAATTGCTTAGATTTCAATGTAATAGACATCAAATAAAAGATTTTGAAGAGAGAAAATACTAACACAATGTTTATGAGGGTCTACTTTCAAGTATTAATAAGTCAAAGAATTTTCAAACATTTCAAAATTTTTGTTCCTCCCAAATGTGTATATGTATTGTACATATATACAAGTGATGCTCTAAGTTCAGTAACAAATAAATTATAATGAATCCAAAAATTTCAAAACTTTCAAAGTTGTATTATGATGCTTTCCAGAGTTTGAGAACCAACATAAGCATACAACTTTGTGTTTAATTTAAAAAGTAAATGAGTTTAGAAATATTCTAAAATATTTCAGTACATAATGAAAGCCCTTGGAAAGAACATTTAAAAAAATTAAATATATGGCGAAATTCAAAAACAAAAAATACATGGTTAATACAAATATTCCCAACTCAACAGCAGGTTGGCTATATACACGAGTTCTAGTCAGTGTATCTTGTTACCTGTAACTGCCAAATTACAACGAAAAGAAGCACCGATAACAGTAGCCGATGCCTCCTTGTACTGACAAAGGGTTTAGTGCAATTAAATAACAATTTAATCCAGTGTAACCCGCGACTTTCTGGGTGAAAACTTATAGAAAGAGGTTTGAACCGCTGACTCAGTATTATCTAGAAGGAATCAGTACAGAATGCAATGGTATGTGAAAAATTGAAAGTAGGCTTTAGCCGATGGAGTACCTGGAATATCACCTTATATATTTAAAATATAATCCTCGGCGGGTTTCGTCCTCAGAAGGCAGGAATAAATTATAACAGTCACTGACTTACGAAGCTTCTAGTCTGTGTATTTACCGAAGAACGAAGCTTCTCACCTTGGATCTTGTTCACGTGAGTTTACTTGCGCCTACCTGGAATAGCGTCAATTAATTAATAAAATACAAGGTCCTTTCACCGTGGTCGCGGCTATTTGAAACTTTCTTCTGAAATTTGCAAAAATTAGAAGGATATCTCAAAACTACTAAATGATAACAAATAGTTAAAGATTAAACAATTTCTACTTAAGTCTTTAATGCACAGCTTTCCTTAAATTTGTAGGACTCACAAAACGGTATGTTATTTAAATTACTATCACAAAATTCCTTACAAAATAAATTTTTTCACCAAGTAAATAACTTCTCTTTCTAAAAAAAAAAATAAAAAAAAACTATGACACAAATTAAGTAACGTTGGAAATTTATTATTTCCAATTACTAAATTTCCTATCAATTACTTGCACACCTACTGCACAATTTTAAATTATAACACTTTATTCAAGAAATATACTTGATTGCTGATTCACAATTTCTATACTGAAGCAGAATATAAACAGCAGAATAGACGTGACAATTTTTATTCAGTTGCGCAACAGCAAAGTGTCGACTAAGAATCAATTTCGTTGATATTTTTATTGCTTCTCTAAACCTGACCCGATCTGGTCAAACTTATATAAACTTAGCTCTTGGTAGTTTCGACGAAAAAACGTAATTGGAGTGATTACACTAAAATTCTCACTTTCGATGAGTAATAACAAGAAAATACCAGACAATTTACTTATTCCCCGTACATGACAAAAGACCAAACTCAGACGGTTACTGCAAATAACTAGATGACACGCTAATCTCAGAAGCTGATACAAAAATTAAAACTTTTCTCTGGACCGAACGTCCTCCTTCCCACGATCAGTGGTGGTGAAAAAGTCACACTTAGTGGCTGCCCTACTATTTATAAACTCTCTATGGCAACGCTTCTTCTAATGCAATCCCTCGACGCGCTTATCCACTCGCGGAGGAACGTGTCGCAATCTTTTCCGCTACTGGTGGATCCTAATATAAGACCACGCTCGCAGTTCACAAATTTTTACGATTAAAACTCAGACTAATCTCTTAAAACACTCTCTGTAAATCCTTAGAGCCGTCACTAGGTATCATTTAAACAATATGGTTTGGTGATACAAGAGGCTATGATCGAACCGGAACCATTGGGTGATATAACGTTACAATGGGAGTTTTTTTCCTTACTTCCGATCATTTGCGGTTGTCGAAGCAGCTAGCGAGCATTGAATCTGAGTCCTTGCGCTTGTAATGGTTCTATTATTTCGAACGGGTAGGCTGAGACCACCTATCAAAACATCAAATGGACCATTGTATAATGTACTATTCGCTTAGACTCGACGCTATATTCAGTTGGTACTGACTGCACTCATTTAGTAATTAACATTTAACTTAACTTAGTCCAGATCCTCCCGAAGGAGGCATACTAAGCCATTGTGTCAGAGGTAGGACGGCCAGTTCCTTTCCTCTGGGACCTACAGTTTAACGTGGAATCCGAACCACGGAGCGTCCTGGCATAGCTCATATGATTAAACACAACTCTCAAAATTCCTGCACCTGCCGGGATTCGTGCCCGGGGCAGGAGCAGCGAAAGCTTTTGAAAGCAAGCGCTTAGGCACTTTTTTTTTTTTTTTTAACTGCTTTACGTCTCTCAACAGCGAGATCTTTAGAGACGGGAAAGGATGGGGGGGGCGGGCAAGGAATGGGAAGGAATTCGGCCATGGCCTTTTTAAGGAAGCATCCCGGCATTAGCCTGGAGTGATTTGGGAAACCATGGAAAACCCAAATCTGGATGCCCGGACGGGGATTCGAACCGCCGACCTCCCGAATGCGAGGCCAGAACGCTATCCGTTACACCACCACGCTCGGTAGGCACTGAGCTACCAGAACGCTCAATTAACATTTATAAATGGGATAAATTGCACTTGCTCACGCGCTAACCACTATGTCATCAATAATATTGCTTCAACTGACCATAAAAAGTGGGCTATATGTGTCGCCATGCGCCCTGTGAACCATGATGAGAACGGTAGCTAATTGAGGATCGTGACAGGCTATTGCGGGGGGAACTGTCAGCCTGTCGAGATTAATTGAGTTGAACACTGTTTTCACACTACTATTCAAAAAGAACACAATTCAACAGAATTTTTGCGTATACTCCTTAAAGGACGCCGAAACACACTAATCTCATACGGCTGGATTTTTGCTGCAGTCATTTGACTTGTAGCGTATCACCAGGGGGGGGGGAGAGAATTATTAATTAATTCTTAATTAATTACGCTATACAGGATACTATAATTGAATATCAAAATATAAATTATTCAAATGAGAATTGGATGATTCTGGGATTTGAAAACTGTCACAAAAAGACATTTTAATAAAGATTTTTACAATGGCATCTACAAATCTGAGCGTATTTACCATTACGTTAATAAACAAGAGGTTGTGCAATTTTCTAAGCAACGATCAGACGTACAATGAGCCCTTTAAATGCAAGCAAACAAGTATAGTTGTACTTTAAAAATCTCACAATTATTCTAATACAAAGTATGTTACCAGTTATGATGATAGCAAACAGTAATGAATTTTAATGGGTTGGGACGCCACGAATGATTGACCTGTCATTCGACAGTTACACAGTCTAGCTCAGTGGTTTTATCAGATCAGAGCAAGGATCTTTATCTCAGATGCGCTTAAGGGTACAGTTTCAAAGGGAGTTGCAGGCTGAATGGCTTCGTAGAAACACATTACCGTTCCACGGCAGGTAGCGCTGGGCGGAGATGACCACCTGGTCGATTGTCGTAACTGGCCACGCCAGCAGTACGCGGCAAGTCGCAAGTTAGAAGTGCGCCTTAGATGGTCTGCAGGACACAAGTCAGCCCAGCACACATGGACCCCAAGTCGCCAGCGACTCGTCTGGGCTCCGGAATGGACGTGATCTTGGCTGGCCTCCCGACTGGAAGGAAGTGTCCTCGTCCTTTTCTGCCACCACGGAGGTAAACTCTAACTCCGCCTCTTGTGGCTCGAAGACGACATAGAACATACAAATCCCCGAATCTTAGTACCATGTTCCCTGTGATTGGCTGACCATCTGACGTCATGTGATCTGTGGCTTCTCTTGGCCACGTTAAGTTTTGGCAATCCTCGAGAGCCGATGTCTCCTTCGGGAGAAAGGAATTCTGTTTACGGCCTGCCCGACAGAAATCCCTAATCCTCTTACCACTCTGCCAAAAAGGCGCCAGCCCGTCTGCCCTTTACTGAAGCGTAAAATCCTTGCCTTTCACCCTTTCATGCACATCTTTCGAACATACAGTGGACATCCCAAGAAATGGAAAAATATTCTAATCCTTTACTTTATATATAATAAAAAGTGATATGTAACAGGGAGCTTAGCGAATCGTTACAGACTACAACATGAATTAAGTGGTGTGGAGAACGCAATAAAGTTGTGGGGCGGCAGCAGTGTGAGCGTAGGCAGTTGACTTAGAATCGTCTCTGTAATCTTTTTGAAACAACTCTTAATCATTTATAGTCCACATACTGTCGCCCGGGTGGAAGCCGTTTGAAAGCCTTCTCCGAAAAACCAGGTATTAATTTTGCATGCCATCCCTAAGTCATTCCTGACGAACGCCGGGACGGTTGCTTTAAAAGGTAATGGCAAAATTACTTCCCGTTCCTTGATCACAGTCTATTGTCACCTCTAATGACTTCAATGTTGAAGAGGTATATAACCCTAGGTAAAAAAGGGGAATGTAATGATAGTTCCCTCAAAAGGCCATCGCCGAATTCCTTCCCATTTCTTACCCGCACTCAATTTCCACCTTAATTACCAGACGTCGATTAGGTGTAAAGCACTAAACAAAAGAATGATAATCTACATTATCTAGTTTTAATCTGAAGACAGATAAAATGTAATAAGAAATATTTGTCATAACTTTGCGGGTGACAATAAATAATAATAATAATAAAATCGGATTACAAATCTCATTCGAGAAAACTGAATTTATATGTTCAAAGACAGAAACAGCAAGTTTGAGAACAAAATACGGTAAAATCAACAGGGTCCCGTACTTTAAATACCTCGGAGAATTCATCGAACCGACAGGCCTTGAGAAAATCTCACAGGAAAATCGCCTCAAAAAAGTAGAAAATGCATTAGGGCTAGTACAAAATCTCTACAACAAAAAATCTATGTCAAGACAGACGAAAATTCGGCATTACAACACAGTCATAAAACCAACAGTTCTCTATGCAAGTGAAACATTAACACTCAACAGAAAACATGACCTGGAAGAAATTAGAAAAGTAGAGAGAAAAATCATTAGAAAAATTCTATGAGCAATAAAGATGGTTACAGACTACAATCAATCAAAACAACAGAAAAGTTTTCAAACATCGAAATTGACATCTAGAAAAGGCGAATGAAATTCTTTGGTCACCTTAAGATATTACCAGAAAGTCGATTGACAAAAAAGATAATAGATTATGTAAGTACACTTAAAAATCCAACACCCTGCCTGAATGAAATTCTGAAGGATCTTAAAAGTGCAAACATAGGAGCAACAGACATCTTAGAAAGAGACACGTTCAGTCACAAAGTAGACAAATGGGATGTTATAACTGAGCAACCAAAACAAAAACAATACAGACCAAAGTGGTCGGAAGAACGCAAACAAGCTTTCTCGGAAAGAATGAAAGCCTATTGATACAATAAGAAGAACTCGAAGAAAACTTGATTCGGTCATTTGCTTACCGTCTTCCATTTATTGGGAGAATTCGCCAATAATAATAAAATAATTCAGAACACAGCGTCATATGTAGAAAAAGTTACAGTCAAAATGATATGGCAACTGACACACCAACTCGTTCCGATGTCAGTAATATCTCCCTGACTGCAGCTGAATGAATGTCTCCCTACAAACGTCTTAAAGAAAGAGCGGCCAAGATAACGTGTCTACTACCACAGGCGAGAAGTCTCGTGACCCAGTGGTGTTAATAACTGTGGCCGGTCTCAGGGCCGCGCGTTCGAGTCCGGCCGGGGGCATGGGCGTTTAATCTTTGTGTGTTAATGTCGTGTCCGACCTGTGGCGTCCATGCATCCATACTTAGTAGCAACTATATACTGCAGAAACTGGTATACTCTCAGAGTCACGATAATCACATTGAGCTTGCTGTTTGGCCTTGGTAGCCGAACGCCATAAAAAAAAGTTGAATGTTTTAAAATGCGGACGGGGCCATTTCTTTCTTTTTTTTCGGTCCGTAAGATGAGGTTGACTTGTGACAGAGCTTTGCGTGAGGAGGCTCCTTGGTTAAACTCTGGCCGACAGGACTGACCGGTTGCATTAGGCGGCCATGACAGAGCCAGATTCCGCTGATAATATATACTCTGTTAAGTTACTTAGGCGGCGCAATTACATTTCGGCCTCCACCGCCCAACAATGGCGTCCTCATTACCACACTACATCAAATGTCAAAGCCAATAACCATTAAACTAGGTTAAGAATCAATAAAAAATGATTATTTACTATTTTTATACAGTGAAGAGTCGCGGTCGATGCGATACAAACTCGTAATTATTATGCTCTCTATATCTGAGACAGACTGTGTTTGTTTTCCGTCGTTTTCTGCAGGCTGACTAGTTTAATTATGTATCTGCAGATGAATCTAAATTTTACATATATGAATTAGTGAACGTAATGGCTAGAGCTCTACTCCAGGTTGCTCTTACGAAGAATATCAAAGACATCGTCAGAATTAACGTCCCATATAATCAACCGTGTCGTAAATGGTGGTTTTGATATGTAAACCACCATGACTTGTACCCAGCTGGCTAAATATTGCTTGGAAAAAGTTTATTATAGCTACGGTTCCTTTTAAAAAAAGTTAATTTACGTGTTGCATTGAATGTGATTCTTTGCAAAGCATAAATAACGAATTGAGTTATTGAAGCTTCTGATAAAAACTGTTATGGGAATCTCTTTTGATGGACGCCATTCTTGAAAATGGGATACAAAATTTCTCTAATAATACTTCCCTTTTTTCTCTCTCTAATTTTCTCAGGAATACTTTATCAGCATTCAGGAACAATATTTTTGCTGCATACAAAACTACTGGGTTCAGAACTGTTGCGTAGTAAAGTATCTTAATATTTTGCCAAAGACATTTTTTTGTTGTAGATCTCTTGCAAAAATTAATAGTTTATTTCCAGTTTCTATATACTTTCCCGAATAGCTTCTTTATCCAATCTATTTTTCATGATGATCTCATCTAGGTACTTAAATTTTTCCACTTGATTAATGTTTCCATATTTGTTTGAAATTTTGGTGGAGCATCTTTGGTGTTAGTCATTACATCCATTTTTTTCAAAGGATAACTGTAAACAGATTTGTTCGGTGATTTCTTTGAGCAAATCAATTTGGATCCTATCTTAAGTCATTTGATAAGATAAGTGATTTCATCGACAAAAGCTAGAGTATCTACTGTGACCCCTTTAGATTTATTTCTCATTCTCAATGGACTGTCGTCAGTTTCCTTTAACTTCGCTCGTCAGGTCCAGATGATCATTTCGGGAATGCAGTTAAAAAGTAGTGGAAAGAGACTGCCACCTTTCCCGACACCAGATGTGATCTCAAAAAAATCCGATACACACCCCAAAAAACTTAGCTTTCGATTTTGTGTTTGTCAGCGTGGATCTAATTATAGCCAATAGTTTTAGGTCCACACCAAATTCATTATGAGTGTTTAATAGCACCTCCCAGTCTATCTAGTAGTGCGCTTTTTTAAAGTTCACAAACACCGACACATATTGCTTGGACCTGAGGGTACAGTATGTGAGGATCTGTTCCACTGTTGAGCGACATTTTCTGAAGCCCCCTTGGTATTCGCCTGCTTGGTGCTTCTCCAGGATGGCAAAGGAGGAAATTTTCTAGGTTAGCTGAAGCAGGGAAATTTATCTGTCGTTTTTTAGCGCTCTTCCTACTGCCTTTTTTGTGCGACGGGTGGATCAAAGCCGTTTTCCAATCTTTTGGTATGGTATCCTCCTTCCATATTTTTTCTATTTGCTTTTGCAACATTTCTATTGATTCTTTAGGGGCACATTTCCATAGTACTGCAGTTATGGTGCCTTGTTGTTTTTCAACCTAGTGATGTGGCGCTTGGTTTCATCTTTGTCGGTTGGCAGGTATTCCGGGTATCTGAATACGGGTTCCTTGGTCCTGATGGGTTTTAAGAGCCTTTCGCAGTTAAGTAAGATCTTAAAATAGTCAGACAGGATCCTACAGTTTTCTTCATTTGATGTGGCCAGTGTGCCTTCTTTCCTCTGAAAGCACAGCGACGGCAGTTTGTACCCTGCGAGTTTTCTTTTGAATGTATTTTAGCACTCTCTGATTGTTTTTTTTTTTAAATTTTGTTCTATATTTGAAATAAGAGATTTTTTGTAACTACGATTTTGGCTCTGATCACTTTACCTGTTTGGACCCTTTGGATTTTATAGGTTTCTCAGTCGGTTTCTGACTTAGTTGAGTAGTATTTTTTCCATGCTTAGAGTCTTTAACTATCGATTCACATTTGTCAATCCCCAGGCATGTTTTTTATTTTACTTTTGATTTCTGCGAGTTCCTTTGCTGCCTCAATTAGGCGACCTTTTATGTCGTTGAAGCTGCAATCACTGGGGCTGGGTCTCCTGAAACTACATGATTTTTTGCCTAAATTTATCATTGTCAAAGATTATTGACATGTAGTGATCCGAGTCTCCATTTATACTCTTTTTTTCACGTTGATAATATCAGGGCTGTTTTTCATGGAAGCAGTGCCTTGAATGGGAGATCACCATGTTGTTTACTTTCATGCCAAATGACGAAAGTGTGTCTGCATGACTTAAAGGCCATGATTTTCACAAAGGGAGACTAATCTCTTGTTATTTTGATTGGTTTTCTTGTGGGCGTGATAATATCCAATCATTTTCCGGTATTTCTTTTCTCGTTCAAGTTGGGTGTTGAAGTCCCCCAAAAGAATTTTTACATGGTATTTGGAAACTTTTGCTAGCTTTTCAATTAGTAGGTCCAAAATTTTTCTACTTCATTTGGTATGATCTGTTTTTGTCATTTGCTGCGGCATGTGCATTTATCACACTTGATTATTAATATGGATAACCCATTGAGAATCCTTTTGTGGGCTCAACTCTTGAAGAATCGATAACTTTCGGAATCGAAAATCTCTTCATCTGCATATCGTGTTTATTGCAGTGCTATTATGGATATCTGATTTCCGTTGACGGCTCTGGTAAGGATTCTCAGCTTACCGGTTTTTGAGTGAGTAGATTTATATTGAATGTTGCTAAAAAATGTTTTGAATTTGGTTTGCGATTGTTAGGGACATTCCAACATGCTCCGATCGTCTTTTGCCTGATGCCGAGTCTCTCCCCAGAATCCAAATGGGACTCATGCGCCGTGGCTTTCACGACGAGGGATTATCCGAAGAATTACCCCCTGGGTTAACATTTATTAGAAGTTTTGCCATAACGCTTGTTTGGCTTAAATTTTCTTTGCATGTCTACACATCCGTGTTGCAACTTGGGTTGTTATCACTAAAGGTTATTATTATTATTTAATTGCAATGGAGCACAGGTTCCGGTGGCAATTTCCCTCACACCCCTCTTCCCCCTATCCTACACCTACCTACATTTGCCCTCTACAAATTTTATCTTTAAATTCTTCAAAGTTTTCGGTAAATTATTCATCATTTCTCTTGGTAACTCATTCCAATCCCTGACACCCTTACCTAAAAAAGAGAATCTTCCCACACCCCTGTGCCTGAAATCGAGTGCCCGCTTGTGGTCATGGTCATCTTTTCCCTTCCATGCACTACTTTTCATACCTATTGCAATATCTTTCCATGCCTCATCGCCAGTATATGCCCTGTACACTCCCATGACCCTCCTCATTCTCCTCCTGTCTTGCAGTGAATCCCATTCCTGCTCCTTTATCATATCCGTCACTGATTGCATTCTGCAATAATTTCCAGAAACAAATCTAGCAGCCCTTTTTTGCACCCTCTCCAACTCCTGTATTTGATACGTAAAATGTGGGTCCCATACTACACTACCATATTCGAGCAGTGGTCTCACCAAAGTTTTGTAACCAAATTCCTTTACTTCTCCCGTACATCCCCTCATCACTCTCTCCAACAAGTGCAGAATTTTGAAACCTTTTCCTACTACCTGTCCAATGTGTCCTGCCCAGTTAAGCTTGTTATCAAAAGGAATGCCAAGATATTTACATTTCAAGTCTTCAGCAAGTAATTCTTTCCCCACCTTATATTCATAATTATCTTTTTGTTTTTTTATTGTTTATCTAATAAGCTGACTCTTTTTTGCATTTATCTTCATTCCATGTTTACCAACCCAACTTGATATCCTGTCCAGATCACCCTGCAACTGTTTACAATCCTCTATCGTTTTGATTCTTTTATACAGCATTATGTCATCTGCAAACAATCTAATTTCAGATAGTAAACAATCAACACAATTTTTCATTAGAATAGGTTGCCTCATGATGTTCTCTGGCTTCTTTTACAGTCCTCCTTCATCCGTTTGGATAATTATATTGAGAGTCTTAATAACGTTCGTAATACTCCACATACTTCCGTAAAGTAGAATGAAAGACTACGATGAGAGGCACTTTGCCATTCATACGATAAATGGTCTTTCACAGGTGACTAAATCGGTATCAGGGGAGATGGGTATGAGGAGTTCCACAGGATAGTGTATGACGCCACTCCCATTCATTATTCTAATTAATGATTATGTTATTGATTTAATCAGATTTCACATTGTTACTGGTGACATTATATTGTATAATACGACAGAATTAACACAGAATTCTGACCAGTTGCAGCGATGTATGGAGGCGATATTTCGTTGGTTAGACAACATGGAATCGAAATAGATGCAAAAAATGAGGAAGCTTACTAGGCACACAGTAAAAACAAAGATTTTAGTGATGATACGGTGGAGATGGATTTGCTCAAGGCATAAACTTATACAAACAAACTAAATTTGGGAGCACAGTTTGTGGAGATAGTAGGGAGTGGTTTCAAATTATCTCACTTGTTGGAGAGGGTAATGAAGCGATTTGACAGGGAACGGAGGGAAATGGGACATAGTACCCTACTTCGGTCGTGCCTTTGTACGAGTATAGTGCGATATTAAAGGATCCTCGTTGTAGAAAACTAACAATCGCTTCCGAGAAATAGAAACATGGGCAGCTTAGTTGTTCTACGGAAATAAGGCAGAATAGAATCAGTAACTGATATGATAAAGGAACAGAGCTTAGAGTCTACGGAAAACTGATTTTTTTTTTTGGGGGGGGGGGAAGTGTTTAATATATACACTGGCATTGAGACGTGTATGCATACTGGATGAGCAATCAGTACCAGGATGAGACGGGAGGAAATGGCGATGGCCATAAGCTAGCATTTAATTTGAGGAACGAGCGGTGTGAAAGTTGAGTTGGTTCGGGCACGGGATTAGGGAATAAAAGGTACTTGGTTAAAATCCCGGCCTCTGCTGGACATAAAAGTGACCTTCACCTCTGGCAATGTTTGGGTTGGTTAATTTGTTATTGAGAAGTACCCTAGGATGCTCCGCAGTTCAGACTATACCGTCAGGAGTTTTTTACTTTCTCGATTGTAATCAAAGTTACTTTAAATGAGAACTCAGAGAATACATTTAAATTCGCTTTTTTTGCAGAAACACATTTGAAATGAATATCACTTATATAACGCATACTACATTGATTCCTGCTTGATAGTGTTAAAAATGGCTAGTTCGATTTAAAAAGAAATAATTAGAAAAATGGTTCCTTTCAAAGGCCATGGCCGAATTCCTTGCCGTTATTTGCGCCTGAATCATTTAAAGCCGTCGATGGGGCTAAATCAATGAACTAAAAACCTTGTAAAATGGGGATATTATAATCACAGTATAATTCTTCAGAGTACTACCTGTCCATGCTGCACTGCATTTTACAATTAAGAGGAGAGAACGATGCTGAGGACAGTGTAACGTTAGTTGTTAGGTTTTGGGGAAAGACTGTTTAGTTTTTATTACCAAATTGCGAATATTTTTCGTGTCTATTTTAATCTTTATATATAAAGATGAATGTATGTATGTTTGTTTGTTTGTTGGTTTGTTTGTTCTTCATACAAATCCACAGTTTTCATCCGATCTCGATGAAACTTTGTACACTTATCCTTTGAAACAAGGAGAAAAATACTGTCTACATTTGGTTGAAAAATTATCTGTATAAATAACACATGTTGTCTCATAACTTCGAAATACGGCAATAGGCACGTTGGATATGGATGTCTCCGTACCGTATTTCCATGTAGTGGACTGGCAGCTCAGTGGTTAAAGCGCTTGCTAACGAACGTCGTGGTCTCCTGTTCAAATCTCCATGGAGCCTAAAATTTTTAAAAATTGTTTTTCATCGTAAGAGTCAGGCCTGGGCCGTAGGTTATTCGGATTGAATGTTAAACTGTAGATATTAGAAAGTTAGGGGTGCAATACGAGGCAAATCGTAGGTAGTCTTGCAATGTTGTAGGTGTACACTTTTTTAGGTTATAATGATCCCTCAGGTGTTGTTCGCAGTCAGTGTGTGAGTGTGAACCACAGTAATATTATTATAAATTCGGAAGTAAGTCTCTGTCTTTTTATTACGTTTTGGCGACTAAATGGCTATATCGTTGTGATGGAATTTTATAAGGAAGTCTGTATGAAGGGCACAGGATATTTTTCCAGTATGATTAACAGTTGTAGTCACGAAATTTTGAGACCTTATCGAATGGTGACAGAAATATGTTGGAAATTGATTCTCTTCAAGAGACAGGTTCGACGGTACAATGACATAGTGTTAGCTTTCCTGTCATATTATGCCTACTCGGTGTTGTTTGGGACCAATCCTTCGTTACCAACAACTTTCTATATTTAATTCTGGCAAAAAAAATTCTTAATCCACGCGTACGAAGTCGCGGGTACGAGCTAGTTTTCTATAAAGTTCTTGTCCAAGTGTCTTCACTTTGAAAAATTAATCATGCATAATTGCGCCGTTAATTATTGACACATCATCTTAAACAAGTTTAAAAAAGTACCCTAATATTCGTTCCTTATACCTGCAAGTATAGTTTTCCATGACACTCCGGGTGTGCCCTACCGTACGTGTGCGGCCGGCTCTGCGCCGCTGTGTGTTCCAGGTGCGATGCTATCTCACAGCCATCCAGTCCACTCCTCGTCCTGCTTATCTCGATGGCCGCGCGGTCCACTTCCAACTTGTTACTGCTCCACGCAGACATCTCCGTCCGCACAGCTCCTCGCCGTATCTCTCTTCCCATGATAATCTTTCTCGCACAGCAACAGCAGGGCTCCCGCAAGGATCCGCTTTCTGCCCTCTTATCTTTCTGTTTATGAATTTAACTAGTATTCTTCCCTCGCGAGGATCTTCGGGTTGAGGATTAAGCCAGTTTTTTAGTGACTACTGTGTACCAGTTGGTTTGAAATTTCTCACACTAACGATGAAATTATTTCAATTTTTGTTATTTTTAACCAGTCTAACTGATTTGATGCGATCCTCGATTTCTTCAACATACCTAAAACAACCGATGTTCTACATTCTCGAAGACTCGACACAAAGAATTACAATCCATTCATTTTAGATGAAAAATGTTATCAGACTACGATCATAAATGCATTTGATGTACCGTATATCCCACTGATAAATGTTCTAAAGGATACGTTTCTAACAGAAGAGCCTTACAAAATGTGCTCAATATGTATTAGCCTTTTGTTTGTGTAAATAACAACTTCGATGCTTTGATCCGTCAATTGTATCAATAAAAAATTGCTCTACGTTGTGACGCAGCGAATTTTTTACAGTTTTTCTACCGTTGCTCAAGCGCTTGAGAGAGGACCACAAGTCGGTTCCGCCACAAATTGAATCAGATAAATTTCAACCAGACGAAAGATATTTAATCACAACGATGGAGTGATCCTCCTGACAATATACGAGGAATGAAGCCACTTACATAATTCCTCGAAAAATTTGTGATGAGTGTTCACAATACTTCCTCTCTCTATAGAGCGAGAATGTTCCATATTTTTTTATCGATAGGAATTGTATTGCAATTTTTTTAAACTTACTTCAGAAACACAAGCATAGAGATGTTATCTCTCTCAGATCAAGAGCTAAGGGATATTATTGTTCGGGAAATATCGGAACACAGTCCCACCACCCAACAATAAGTCACAATTGGCCGTGAAGTCCACTTCGGTGGTAGATGCCACACCGAAGCCTTCAATGCAACTAATTTAAGAACAAAGATAATTATGAATGGAATCCGAACCACGAAATGATTATAGTGTTCTTCAAATACACAAAAAATTTATGATATGGGAATGGCAGACTAATAGATATTATTTCTAATTGCAGTCCAGAACAAGAATTGATTTCGGAGCCGTCTCGGTAGCTCGCTAGACATTTTATCCTAGAGCCTGGTAACGCTATTTCAAGAGACGACAGAAGTTTCCAAAGTTATTAAAAAGGTTAAAATCTCAACGAGCTGATTTAATGGTACAATTAAGGAGTGTCACACAGGGAGAGGAAGGGAAATTTCAGGGTGGTAAAAATTAGCAGTCTAGAATTTAAGAAGTAGATCCCGACGAAACTTTGTGGCGTCATTATGGTTAACGCAAGTGAATACGACACAATTAAATAACTAGAAATATTATTTAGACGGAGTATTGATGTTAGGTGTATACCAGAGGACTGCTAACGTGGTGCAGAGATTGTGTGTATTTTAAGGTACTTTTGTAGCTAAAGAAAGGTTTTCTGTAATCCTTCACTTTTCCAGCATTGTTAGCTTTAAAGGCAACTGTATTGCATAGTATGGAAACTCAGTCCCTCACACGATGCTTTTAAACTGCTGAGAAAGTAATTCAAGTGAAGGAGAACGAATGGAGAGGTTCCCTTACCCAGCACACCGCCAGCTCAAGAACCGAGAGTGGTGGGTGAGCGGTAACGCTCTGTCCTCGTGATATGAAGTATGTAGGTTCAAATCCTCGTCCGGATATCCAGTTTTCAGTCCTACATGATTTTCCAAAATCACTCCACGCGGGTTCTTCACAAGTTCGTGGCTGAAGTCCTTCCTGTTACCTGTGCCCAGTCCGCCTTAATAACCTCGTCGTCGACGACGCCTAAAGACATAAGAAAAAATAATATAAAATTAAAGGCTAAGCCCAGGAACTCATCGCTGGAAGTGAAAAGAGTACACAAATTTTAAAATATCAACGTACAAACTAATAGATAAGCGGCTCATTTTTATTTCTTAGTTGACTGTTGGGTCAGATAAGACTAAAAGTGAGGTCGAATTCTATGAATAAGTTTTAATGACTTCAATTTCTATCATTTGAGAGATCCTTCAACAATGCATACCATTATGTTGTTGGATATAAATTGTTACTGTTGCAAAAACCACAAAGAAAATCCATGTGTTTAGCTGTAGCAAATAATAATACAATACAATCATGCGTGGCTTCAAAGTTCGGAATTTATCTCAGTCACACGGCTTGATGAAATTCACGACAGAAAGTTGTTATGTATTTAATAGTGTCATAGTTACTAATATTTGAAAGTGTCAAGCAAAGTATGTAAATTTGTTCAAAACAGTTAAAAATGAAGCAACTAATAATAATTATGTAACACA
Organism: Vandiemenella viatica; assembly: GCA_031002005.1. Lineage (NCBI taxonomy): Eukaryota > Metazoa > Arthropoda > Insecta > Orthoptera > Morabidae > Vandiemenella > Vandiemenella viatica. The sequence continues at coordinate 190,352,037 of JARYHS010013631.1, read as the reverse complement.
ACAGTGATATTATTCTGTAAAAGATTGTGAATTCACACAAAATTCGTTCATAAGAAATGTTGGAGTATAATTAAGTATGTTACGCGCTTTCTCTCTTTCGTTAAATTTAAATAATTCCTAAGATATTTGTATATTTTTATAAAACTAACAGTTTGGATTTTTCTTTTTAAAAAATCCACTGTCACAGCATGTTGATCAGAAACGTGACGTTAAAGTATAAACCGAGCGTGGTGGTGTAACGGATAGCGTTCTGGCCTCGCATTCGGGAGGACGGTGGTTCGAATCCCCGTCCGGGCATCCAGATTTGGGTTTTCCATGGTTTCCCAAATCACTCCAGGCAAATGTTGGGATGCTTCCTTAAAAAGGCCATGGCCGTATTCCTTCCCATTCCATGCCCCCATCCTTTCCCGTCTGTAAAGACCTCGCTGTTGAGAGACATAAAGCAGATATAAAAAAAGTATAAACTCAACCGAGAAACAGTTCTATAAATGAGTGTCGTTTAACAGAAACCACTGATCTGCCTGTCCGCTAAGGCAAAGTAGAAGTGTTGGAGTGATCGTCTCTTGCACTGCGTTCTGTGGAGCACGGCCTCTACTCTTCCCGTGCAGCGCTGTCTTCCAGTCGAGTCACGGCTGTGCGGCTCGTTTCCTGGCCAATTATCAGCTCGGTCAGGTACCGCCAGCAGCCAGCATCACAATGAGATGCGAGCACGGGAAAAACGCACTCACGCAGGAATTGAATTTCTTCACGTCGACATTCCTAGGCCGGCAATATTCGACAGTGTTTTATTGGTTTCAATTAAGACTGCCTTGAAGAATCGTTTGGATGGCTTTCCTTTCCTACACGAATAATGTTCTTCTATTGTTTTCACGGTGTAGGATATCGCAGGTCAACCATATTTTATTTATTTTTTCATTATGACGGGGGATTAACAAATTTCGGTCACGTTATACTGTTCCTTACTATGATTGGGCTGTCAGATATAGAGAAAGGTTTTACTGGCTGTGTAACAATTATCTGTCGTGAGGTTCTATCCCCATGCATCCAAATGAAAGGTTCCTGCAGATTTCTTTGTAATATACTCGCTAAAGCGTTCTAAGCTATCTTAAATACGCGATACAATATTTCATGAGATTAGAAGCATTTAAGACCTAACCCGAAACAGCTATAAATAGTTGGTGATGGTATTATATTCAGCAGATTTAAATAACAATTTTGAGAGAGGCAACATGCAAGATTCACCGACTAAAGCATTTAGCAAGAGAAAAGTAAAGCTAACAAATCCTGTAACTTATTAACTCAAATTTTATCGAGATAATAATATTGCAGGAGGATTTTACGAGCAAAAACTACAATGAAAAAATTATATATCACATTAAGGGAATAACAAGAAAAAGGAAAAATGTTTTGTTGAAGAAGTGTTAAATTTCGATAAATGACGTCATACGTAGCTACATATCTAAGATTTATTTTAATTTTGTCACTAATAAACGTTGCAATTATATACATTGTGTTCTTTATTTTGAATAATTTACCAATAGTAAGACTGATATTGTCTTTACACAATGATATGGTGCATAACAATAATGTAAATTGGCCTTTAATCTTGAAACAGCATACAGTCAGTGTGGTATTTATCAATTTTATGAGTAATTAATATTGCTTCAATGCAACTGAATTTTCGTACAATTTGGAATTGAAACTGCCAATTAAATTGATACTAACAATTGTTTTTAAACCCACTGAAATAACAAACATATACATTGCATTATACCCGAGTTAAGAAAGTTTTGAGTTATTGTTTGTATACATGATGTATTTTTGACATTATTATCTGAATTCATTAATGTTGAGAAATATAGTATAGCATCTTAATTCTCAAACTGAATGAAAATCTATAGTAAAAGCATAAGAACTGGGCTTATTTGACAATTAAAAAATCATCAACATGGAATTTGTGCACGATAACAGATGCCTTCTATCTAGGTCATAAAAGGCAATAGTTTAGCATAAAATGAAGACATGTAATCACACGATATACAAGATTGAAATAACTAAAGAGCGTATAGCAATGTTGGCCGGTTAACAGTCGCGGCTATCCTAACCTAACCTGGTAATACTACCAGCTATAGGGAAGCTTCAGTTTTACGTGCAGTCCTAACTACGGAGTGTCCTACATACTTCACATGACAAAGCAAAGCTTTGCCAGAGGTGAAGATCAGTTTAAATGCCGTAAAAATCCCAGCCGAGATCGGGAAGTCACTGAAGCTATTATATTAACATCAGGTAAAACTATGAGATTTCTTGCAAAAAGTAAATGAGCGTAACAAAATAACATATCATTTGAAAATTAGAGAACATGTCAATACTTGTGACATAACACAAAATCACCAGGACGGTATAGGGCGTAGATAAATAGTAGCCACAGTAAACGGGTATTATACGGTGCAGAAGATTTGTACGTCTGCGTCAACGTATGGCAGCTAGCTGACTAAACCATGAATTGTCTCGGTGAACATCTCAGTTAGACAGAGGTTTAGTAAAACTTTTATACCTAATCAGTCAAAATTAGTTTGGAGTCGAGTTTCTAGCTGTTGCATGAATGTAGCAAGAATATTTATTCGCCAGTGAGCTAAATATTACGGACTCCCGTTAGATGTCATTTTTCGTCTATCCTCCTCTCCTGTCACTTTTACAAGCCAGCTAAAAAATTCCTTTCTAATTAAAATCACACAACTGTAAGAAGAAACAGCCCTCTTCACGGGTCGATTTCATTACCCGGATATGACAGAAACATCCAATGCGGTACTTGACACTAGAAAGGAAACTATGAAACTTTGATTGAAAAATGATCAAGTTGTAAGTATGCCGAAAATAAACTTTATCTGTTCGATAAGAGTTAAAAACATATTATTTTAATGAAATAAAAATGCAGAAAAATCACTTAGTGCAAAACACCTATCAGAGAGTGTGACGTCACGTCCCCTTACTTGAATACGTAAATAATTAATGTTTTGGTAAAAGCAACACCGTGTCTTATAATTGAGTCATAGCACATTGAGGATAAACAAACAATTCAGAAACGTTTACGTGAAATTCAAAGCACGATATTATTATAACAAATGCTTACGTGGAAAATTAAATCGAAAGGGGAAAAAAAATCAGTGTTTCAGAAAATTGTTCACAATGCAAATTTGCAGTAACGAATGTGTCAGTTTTGATCAAATTATGTGCGCCATTAAGTCTTGGACTTCAATAAAAATACAAGCTGTTGATCGATAGGAAAATTAGACAGAGTCTTTCCGTATCGCATCAAGTTTGCTCACTGCTGTTAACAAAGCTCAAAATGTTCGTCGAAAGTGATCGTCTTAATCGAGCAGATTTGCCCGCACAGAGTCGTAAAAGGGACGAGGATACTAAAGAACCTGCACACGGAGTTCTTTCAGCTGGCGTAATAATTTTACCGTTTTGTAGCGGGGACAGTTTTGCGCTGACCCCACGTCGGTGTGACGTAAATTGCGCTAAGAATCGCGCAGCCCTGCAGGCAGCAGTGACCACTCAGGAGCACTAAGTCAGGTAGTGCCGTACTATCAGCTTTCGTCTTGCAAGTGAGGTGATGGCCGAGTCAGCCACACCTTTGCAATGGTAGAAACGCGAGACCCGTGGAAGCCGTTAGTCTCCCACCTCCAGGTCTTCTTCCTCGCTAATCCGTGATCTAGTAACACATGCGGAAACAGAATTCACAGAACAGCTGGTTATAAATTTCAATATGCGTCGTTCATTGGATTCATTCCCAACCAAGTGACCCATATATGGATTTGTGAAGCTGTGTCGAATCGGAAGTGATCGTTTCATTCGGATCGACTTCAGCTTTCAAACTTTTGCTAATAACAAACCAGCCAGCGAGATCCTGTGAGTTATCGCTCCTATGGGAATATCGGAGCCTCTCTGTGTGTGGTGGGAAGTGTCTGTCTCCCTTCAGCTTCGACAACAAAAGGTCCTTTCCACTGTGTTCCAGGTAAGCCCGTGCCGTCTATAATCCCGCCAGTTCCAATCACCAACCCCTCCCTTGATTCACGCAAATATTAAAATCCTTTAAATAGTACTTGATATTATTATTTAAACTTGTAGGTCCTCATTACAAGGTTTTGAGTCAATCAATTACTTAGTTTTCGTTACCAATCCATACAACAAATAATATTTGCAATGGAGCTGGATTTACCAAAGAAAACAGCTCTAATTTTCCCAGAATTGGTATGACGATGCTGGGAAAGTTTTTTGTGTGCATAAAACAGTGATTTTTGCTTAACAGAATTCCGGAATGTAAAATTTTTCTCAATGTTCACGTACTCGAAAACTGAAAGTTTAGTCTTGTTCTGATAGTGCACACATTGTCGTATAATTAAGAAATTATATAAGAATGAAGCCTTTCTCGGAGTTATATTTGATGTTAGGCTTTAGACTCAGTTTAGAGAAGAGAATTATCATTATAAATAAATAAATATTGTTTTATATCACCAGACGCAGTAGTTAAGTTGAAGATATACCTTAATTGCTGTGGACATAAGAAGAAAATGAACTAGCAGCAAACATTCTTAGCGATAGTATATCAATATTCAGATAAGATGATATATTAATTGTGATGATAAGGTAAATCTAAACCTATCAAAACGTAACCATGTTTGTATTAGCCAAAAACTGTTAGAAAATAATAAAAGATAGCAGACATTGTTAAAGATGAACCGATCACTCTTAATAGTAGCGACGTTACGAAAGTTATGGACATATTTTGAAAAGAATTATTAATTTTATATACTTTTATCAATTTAAATCACGTATTAGATGATATAGATGGTGCCTGATTTATTTCAATAAGTTACAAAAACGTTGCGTTTATGGGAGCACACTATAATCAACGCCGAAAGAGATAATTCAGTTATGGATAAAAATTTAAGTTATGACGGATCAAAATATTGACGTACGTAGATTATTATTAAACATAATAAATTACTAAGTAAAAAATTTACTTCAAAGTAATCTTCACAAAAATGTATCGAAGACTTTGTAGATAAAGAAGATGGGTCGCATCGTGAAAGATTCAACCATGTGGAAAGTAAATAAACAATTTGTTTGCTTTTTACATGATGTCTTTTATACACTAACGCCCTATACACCATTGTAAATTGTAGAACTCATTTTATCAACACAATAAGCAAACCGCCACTTTGCTTACAGTAGCACGACCAAAGACATGTTATATATCTACGAGTATGAGTATTATCTTCAGCAAGAGGCCTATTACATATATTGCATGTAGCAAATAACTTAAATAATCATTTTAAATATTAAAGCACTTTTCATCTCAGAATATAACCTTTATATTATGTCCATTATCTTGCTCAAACCATTTAGAGGAGAGGAAATCTCATATAGTTGTAAAGAACTTTTATAACAATTTTTTTTAACAAGAAAGCATTTTTAAATCAATTCTAAACCATTTTCATAAAACACATAAGACTCAAATAAGGTTGTTTTTCAGTCATAATGAATTTTGTTGCATTCATTTCCTCTAAGAAAGCAGAGAACGACGATCATTTTTAGGTGTATTTTGTATGCTTTTAAAATTTATTTAAGGAGATATTGAAAAAATAAAGAATTTGAACTTAGATATAAGAGCTAGGAAAATAAAAGTAGGCTTAAATGAGAGAGAAAAATTCATTTAATAATAATAATATAACAGTTGAAAGGTAACTTGAATTTTAAAGTAAGAAAAACGAAGTGTGTGACTTTTAGAAATTAATAGCTCTTAAACGAATATAATTACGAAAAAATTCGTCATGACCCAAAAGATTGGGAATAAATTAAACTAGGACATACTAAAATTTCGGAAAAATCCGAGTAAAATTACTGTACCACGAGAATGTGGGATACTAATAATTCACTAGAGAACAGCACTTCCCCGCGGGAAAACACCATTGTTCTATGGCAATTCAGCGAAAGATAAGCCAAGGCTATAAAAAGCCAACCAGCGCAGCAGTCTGGAACAGTTTTTAACCAGGCCAGTTTTGGGAAGCAGTCGCTTGGCGAGGTAAAATTCAAAATGTAACTACTGAAAGTTTAACTATCTCGCCTCGCAACAAGTTCGTCGACTTTGTCATTCACTTTAAGGAAAATTTAAGCTTAACTCAATGAAGAACTTTCTTACGATGGTTAAAACTATCACCAAGCTCACTCTGAACTTTGGGGTGCAATATAAGTATGTTTTCCAGAGTGAATGATTCCCTATAGTGTTGTGCTTTGGGGGATAATCTGCATCTTCATATGTGATTTCGAAGTTCGATATTGTCTTAAATGTTTTCAACAGTGTAATCTGATACCAGCGTTAACTTTCAGAATATATTCCAATTAACTACAGTGACTTTCTTTCATTTATGTATGACCTCTTAGCTATTACAGGGTAGACTAATAGCCTGGCGGCCGGTTTAAAGAACTATGGCATCTTCGAGAAAAGGTATCAGTTATACTGACAGGCAACACTATCAAGTTAATGGGGATGATGCATAACCCACATTTTAGTAACATTACAACATGACGTCACTAGAGACTACAGCTGAGTGCGTTTTGCGTCAAATTCAAATCAGCATTTAAAAATGCAAAATTATTAATTTTTCCGTTACTTTTTTAAAGAAATAATTCTTGTTAGAAGATGCACAGCTAAAATACTGATAACTTTCCAAAAATGAATCAAGTACTCCATTCATCCTCCGTCTATCGCCTCAATGAGAGATCATTCTTTTCGTTCCCCTCCTACAAAATAATGTCTTTCAACATAATACTTGTCTCCATTCTGAAACACCCAAATCACTCCGATCCCAATACCTATACAAACACTGCACCACCATTTCTTCTTTAGCCCAAACTGAATCGTCTGGATTCGAATCTGTGGCTACAACCATCACCGTGATCTGAAAATAGTTGTGAAAACAGATTTGGAGTGTAATTACAGATATCTCAAATGGAATGAGTGGCTCAGGGTTCAAGAACCAATTTTTGAAACAGGTCAGGATTAAATTGTTGGAGCCTAGTATTGAATATCTATCTATAATACTATGAGATTTAAATACAAAGCGCACTGTAGGTAGATTTTATGGTCGAAAGACATGATATAGAAATATTTTTATAATCCCACCTGTTGGACCCGTGCCGCCTCCCTTCCCCGCCTCACCACAGTGACACCAAATTGACCTTTGAATCCACGCCGGTCTTCCAGCCAATCATAGGGCTAGGTTGTGTCAGCAAAGTGGAATTGCTCGCCCATATTATACTACTGGTATTATACACTTTGCGAGCCCCAGCTTCCATTCCGCCTGTGCCGCATCTCAAGGAGCAACAGGTTACGGCTGTAGGAGACTTGTCCTCTAGTACACTCCACAGCCCTCCACACTGGAGTGCAGTCAGTGATTTAACAGACCACTCCTACTGGACGGAAAATCCCGCTACAGAGTCAAGTGCGTCTTCAACTTCCTTAGTTTGATAACATCTGTTCATAAAGTCTAAAGTCATTGACTAATTTCGTTTGTTTCGTGGTCATCAGATCGTGTTAAGCAGATGGCTAAACAAATCAATTGGATGATTACTAGTTGAACTACAGTTCTTAGTAATTCAATCCACCAACTAACATGCTGCTTTAAAGTTTGCGTGATTGCGAGAATTTAAAAGTCACAAAAAATATTAAATAAGTGAGCGGATTTCATTAAATGATGACCCTGAACACCCCTTGATATTTGAATGTTATTGAGAGGCACAGCGGTGTTACTCCTGGGGTCGTGGTATAGGAAGCCATCGAGTATGACGTCAGCTCACGGCTGGTAGTGATTAAGGGAACTCTGACGGCGCTACGGTACGGCATAGACATCCTGGGTTCTCATGTGTTACCTCTAATGATTCAGTACCGTGTTACCATTTTTCAACAGGTCAATGCTCGTCCAAACACGGCTAAGACGTATCTGCGTGATGACGAGTTTGTCCTCTGTCCAGCAAGATGCCTATATCCGTCCCCGACAGAACATGCGCGGGACCAGCTCGGAATCAAATCCTTCCCACTTCCAGTATCCGAAATATCAAGCACCATTCATTGTATTTGTGGGCCAGTTTGCCTCAGGAGAGGATACAGCGGCTTCATAACATCGTTCCAAACCGCATCAGAGCTTGCAAACAGGTCAGAGGGGTGCAACGTAACAGATATGAGGCTCATATTGTAAAGTTCTTCGTAAATTTTGATTCGATTTTCTAATCACTGACGTAATATCACGTATCCTCTCAACCCGTGAAGCTGTATTTCATTTCCATCTCCCCTTTTGGATGCTTCAATTTTTTTGGTCAGGTAGTGCACTTGAGAGTTACTTTAATCGGTAGTGGTGTAGAATTTAGGATTCTCATTAAAAATTTAACTTGAAACATAAACTGAACAAACCTTGCGTGCCCTTCACAACAATAAGATTGTTATACACTACGGTGCGACGCTCTTCCATACGTAGTTCTCTTTTTTCATTCTTGTTCTTTTATGAAGAGACTTGGTATTGAGATGCTTCTTTGGGTCTAGAGCAGCGGTTCCCAACTTTTATTGGTACACGACCCACTTTTAAGTAATTTTTTTTTTTTGCGACCCACCTGATATGAGAGTCCATCTCATATCAGAATGGGAACTGTTGTATGACCTCGATACGCTATCGACTATCCTATCCTGCAAAAAGGCAAATTTTAGTACAAAGGATGTACTATCAACAAAAACAAGAATTAATAATAGATAAAACAACAAACGTATTATAAAACGGGAGGCGGTTGCACAGACCATCACCTCATCAAGTTGACTGCTGAAATTCCAAGATTAGAAGTAACGCGATCAGCATATTAAAATGCAACTGGTCTTCCAAGTCGCTTTTTGGTGGAAACCACCTGCAGATCTGATTTTCGTGGTTGATTGGGAACTTTATAATTGTGTTTTACAGCAACCAAATGTATGAAAATATAGAAGACTGGGAGCAGGAAAACACAATGGTAAACTTACCAGTCAACCACTAAAAAGAGTTTTATAGGTGTTTCCCACCAATATATGACTTGGCACATCAGAGCCATTTTAATTTGTAAATCGAGTTTTAACTAATCCTGGAATTTCCGCAGTCAGCTCGATGAGGCGATGCTTTGTACAGACGCCTCCCACTTTTTTTACAAAGATAATGAAAAATACGTTTAATTATTATAGAAAAACAACTTTACAATAAGTGAATTTTCTGGCACTGGTGTTTACTGATGAGGGCGTCGATATCAGTGCTAACACTGGTTAATTTTAAACTTAAATCACTTTCTACACATAGTTTATTTCTGTATTTTATTTTTCAAAAACCTCGATTTTTCCGCGACCCACCAGTGGGTCGCGACCCATAGGTTGGGAACCGCTGGTCTAGAGTATTCCCAGGAGTCCATTTGGATCTTGAATTACGGTACTTCCACTTGGACCGTGCACGTTCTGTCAAATTTCCTCTCGATCTCTCATGGTCAACTCTTGCGTTTTTCTGATCTTGATGGTATTTTAATGTTATGGAAGGAGTGTCGACTACAGATCCCAAATGTGTTGACTTTAGGAGCCTGTCTATTTCAGAATGCCGAGTATAGCAGTAGATCCATATGTTTACACTTACAATTTATCAGCAGCTGTTATGCGTAATGGAATAGATATATCGAGGATGCAGAAAGTGACTTTAAATGCACAGCCAGTGGCTTTTAAAATGGTAAAACAAGTCCTTATCATGTCAACAATTAGTTTGCTTACGATACACTACACCGGTTTCACTTTCTAAGCGGTGTTTTGTATCATCTACGCAACAGACAATCTGCTATTCGGGAAATTACAACGAATGGATCCTGAGTGTGCGAAAGATTGCTTTCCTCTGCTTGATGCTGGGACAATACTTCAGTAATAAGAAAAGAGTGGTATTCCTTTACCCGAAGTCCGTGTGATCGTCCAAACAAATGTTTGCGTTAAGATCGAGCGAGGTAGGCGAACGGTTAACGTTCTGGCCTCGCATTCGGGAGGACGCGGGTTCGAATCCCCGTCCGGGCTTCCAGATTTTGGTTTTCCATGGTTTCCCCAAATCACTCTAGGCCAGTGGTTCCCAATTAGTGGTACGCGTACCCCCAGGGGTACTTGTGGTTACTTCAAGGGGTACGTGCGATATTCTCTTGGTCGAGGTAATTACTTAGACAATTGGAAAAAAAAAATTAAGCAAACATTACTAATCGTCAAAATATATTTTTTGGACATTTGTTGATTTTTTAAATGCTTTTTATTCAATTAAAAATTAATAAATCACGAAAAAATGGTTTCATCTATTATAATTTTAGCTATAAGGGATACGCGAGGTTGTGGTCCTTTCTTGAAGTGGTACTCAGGAAAAAATAATTGGGAACCACTGCTCTAGGCGAATGCCGGGATGCTTCCTTCAAAAGCCATGGCCGAATTCCTTCTAGTTCCTTGTCCCCAGACCCATCCCGCCTCTAATGACAGCCGTTGACGAGGCGGAAAGCAACAACAATAATAATAATAGAAAGTTTGTGTTAAGTAGCCATACAAATTATAGGGCAAGTTTCGGGCTGGTCGGTGCTCAGCTAATGGTTACAAACTTGAGCAAAAATTCCAACAGCTTTAAACTTGAGCGGAGTCAACTAGTTCACATAGTTTGTAATACATTATGTTTCTTTTACGAAGAGCATCGCTATTTGCACAACTGAACGATGACGACCTGGAAGTAGTAAAGTGTTCACAGCAGTATCCGGGCGTATCGAGCCCGCTCTGACACGAGCAGATATCCACTGTCCTGGATCAGCTCACTCTCTTCGCGACTTTGGGTTTTCTTCACAAACAACAATTTATGTAAACAATCTTCTTCCAGTTTTTACTCATCCAGAGATTAAAAACCGCCTACTATTTGCAAATCTTACTTCAATTCATCAGTATATATATTATATATGGTTTGTTAACAGACACCAGGCGTGCTGGATGCGAGGACGCATTTTCGAATCCCTATTTTGGCTTTATGCCTCGTCGACATCGAGGTCATTAGAGACGAAAAAGGACTGGGACAAGGAGCAGGAAGGAAATCGGAGATTGCTTTTTGAACGAAGCATCCCGGCATTTGCCTGGAGTGATTTGGGGAAAACTTGGAAAACCCAAATCTGGATACGTGAACGAGGATTCAAACCTGCGTTCTCCTGCCGCTTTCCCATCATGCTTGGTTTCGAATCCCCGTCCGATCATTCCGATTTCGGTTTCCATGGTTTCCCGAAATACACCAGTCCTTTCCAGCCTCTAGTGATATCAAAGTTGGTGATGCGTATAACCATAAGAAAACAAATATAAACAGAGGAAACTAATATCACAGTCTCACTGCTGTTACAATGTTGCGTAAAAACGCATAACTGGCGTATTTCCAATAGATATATAAACAACTAAAATCGACGCTTCTAACGGACTCGTTTATAAGCTTCTGTTTCATTTTTCGTTATGAACATTAACCAGAATGACAGCGCGATACACTTTAACAGTCATTAATTTAACTGCGTGTTTTGTGATATTATTAAACAACTGTGTACAGTAATACAGCCATGACATGCTTCTCCTTACCTGAATTTAGGCTCAAAAATTAGATTTGATACAACTTTTTTTTTAGATGTTAAATTATAACTACATTATAACTCTCTTTGATGTTTTTATTCCTGTGTTATTCTTCGTTACTATGAAACTTCAGCAGCTAAAATTAAAGATTTTCCTATAAAAACGTTGATAAACAAATATCTTCCAGTGCGAAAATAGTATCTCTTCATGTGGACTGTCAGAATGTAGTATACTGTCTGACCCTCCACATACGAGTTCATTTCGCTCTGGCAAACACGCGAGCTATCACCGATCAACACCTACAGAAACAACACAACATAGCATTCGATTACCTGTGTGTGTGGACATCAATAGAGCGGCACTATGCAAATATCAGCCGAGACCGGAGAATTCAGAACAAGTTGCTGAGTTGGTCAAAAGCGAAAATAACTTGGAGAGCTCCTCTGCCCAGAAGAAGCAGACATTACTTAATGCGACCAACATCTCCAACAAAAAGAGACAGATCTGATATATAATTTTCAACGTAAAGGTCTGTAAAAATTCCGAAAAGACGTTAGCGATTCTCGTCCGGCAATCCAGATCTCTCTTTTCATTAATTAACTAACTGTGAGGATGTATTCTTTACAAACAACTATCATCCACAATGTAGTTAATGTTTGCTTGGATACACTATGCTGAATGAAGGCCGATATATTTTTTTTGCTTTCATCAGATTCTCGACTGGTTTGATACAATCTTCCATCTTTTCCTATCTTGCAATATCCTCTTCATCTCAAAACTTCTTCAGTTATCTGCGTCACATATTATAATCTTTGTCTACATCTACCGTTCTTTCCTTCAACTATTCACCGAGCGAGGTGGTGTAACGGTTAGCGTTCTGACCTCGCATTCGGGAGGACGGCGGTTCGAATCCCCGTCCGGGCATCCAGATTTGGGTTTTCCATGGTTTCCCCAAATCACTCCAGGTGAATGCCGGGATGCTTCCTTCAAAAGGCCATGGCCGAAATCCTTCCCATTCCTTGCCCCCCATCCTTTCCCGTCTCTAAAGACCTAGTTGTTATAGGAGACGTTAAGCAGTTAAAAAAAAAAAAAAAATTCAACTTCTCCCTCCACTAACAAAGTAGACAGTGTGATACATCATCTTTCTGTAAGGATCTTCCACAACCTTCTCTCATCACCCACTATCTCCAAAACATATTTATTTCGTATTTTATCCATCCATTTAATTGTCAGCATCCTTCTAGTCAAATATTTCAAATACTTCAGTTTTCCTTCCTTCTGGTATTCTGAAAATCTGTGCTTAGGTACCATAAAATGCTGTGTTCAACACACAGAGTTTTAAAAAAATTATTCTGATTTCTAGATAAATATTTGAAACTAAAAGATTTATCTTTTTCAAGAAGGCTCTTTTCGATGATGCTATTCTGATAATATCATCAGTCATGCTTCGGCCATCAGTTGTTCCTCATTGCTTCCGATCCAATTCTGAAGTTTAATCTACTGTGATTGGCGCCATTTCTGCTACCTGTCATCACTTTTGTTTTGCTTTGGTTTATATCTAGTCCAGAATCTTCCTTTAGTATTTTGTTCATGCTATTCAGTAACTTCTAAATATCCGCAGCCTGTTCTGCTAACAAGACAATGTCAGCAGAAAATCGTAACATACTGATTTTTTTTTCTTTCCTTGAACGCTTATGCCACATGAGAATTTTTCATTTACTTACTTTAATACTTCCTCTGTATACAAGTTGAATATTGATGAAGATAGACTACAAACGTGTCTCATACCCTTTTTAACTGATTTATGTCTCTCATGGTTCTCTACTTTTATTACAGCAACTTGATTCTTATATAGATTATATTCTTCTATCTCGTTACTTTAGATCGGACTTCGTTAAAATTTAGAACATCTTGTCCGTCCCGCCTAATATTATCAAAAGCCTTTTCTAAATCAACAAATGTAATAAAAATATTTTCTTTCTTCTTGATCCCCTTCAAGTATTAATGTCAACGATACAATTGCTTCTCTTGTATCGCGGTTTTTCCTAAATCCACACTGATCTTCGCCTACTCTCTCATCCACTATCTTTTCCATTCTTCTGTATATTACCTTGATCAGTAATTTTGAGCATGTGATGTTAGGCTTATGGTGCCTTGCATTTTCGGCTTGCGCTTTCTTCGGAATTGTGAAGGTGATTCTTTTATTAAAATCAGTTTGATATCTCCTGATTCATAACTGTTTGATATCAGTTTGAATAATCTTTGGATTCCTTCTTTTACTAGGGATTTGAGAAATTCCGAAGGAATCACATTATTTCTAACTGCCTTATTTGGTTTTAAGTCATTCAAAGCTCTTTCAAATACTGTACTTATTAGTAGGATCTCTTCAGTCATCAATGTCGATAATTCCTTCTTTATCGAGTACTCTGTTGTTCAAATCATCTTCATTACACAGTTTCTCTATGTATTGATTCCATCAATTAGTTCTTTCTTCTGAGCTTAAAGGAGGTTTCCCATAGCAGCTTTAATGTTTGTACATTTTTCTTCATGTTTCAATGATTTTGGTTGATCATCCTACAGATCACTTTTAGTTTACTTGCGGCTATTTCATTTTCTACATCTTCGCACTTTTCTTGCAGCCAATTTTCTTTCGATTTCTTGATTTTCTGTTTGTTTGATTTGTAAAAAAAGGCTGTACTGCTCTCTTCCTCCTCCATCGTGAGTATTTTTGTGCCTTCTTCTCTGATCCATCAACTCCGATATTTCTTCCTATTAGTTTTGACTCTTCAGTGTAATTACATCTAATATAATTAATAAATTTACAGTTAATTATTTAAAATGTTCTTAATTCAGAATCCATTTGTGCCTACTGATTGAGACAAAAATGCCTGCAATGCGTTTGATTTCAAACGAAATAATGCACAAGTAGTGAAAGTGAATAGGCCTGCAATGAAAGTAAATTATTATTATTCTCGTGTCAAAAACATCAAAATACACAGTTAAATACATTTCGTAAATCAACAACTTTAAACACACTTGGCCCAGTACTTCGCAACCTCAATCGCATTGTGTGTTGCTTGAAACAGGTCTTCGTTGTTGCAGGATGATGGGCACATAGGGCACTCGAGCATATGGTTCATAGTTTGGTCTTCTCCACATTCGCACTTAATACTGGTAGTATCAGTATAACCCCATCTCATTAGGTTTTCCTTGGACCTGCCCACTCCTGTTCGCAATCGATTTAAGGACCGCCAGACGTTCCAGTCTTCTTCATGGCCAGGTGGCAAGCGCTCTACAACTGTCAGTGGTCCCAAGATGTTGGGAACCCTCATTTTCCATAACTGTACTCTTGCCTTTTCAGGTGACCCAATTAGTTCCCGTGATGTTCTCAGGAAGCTTTTCCTGGATTTGAGTCTCTGGGCTGGTGGTATATGGCCGTGCAGTGGATGAGCGCTTTCCCGTTCTACTTTGGTCCTCTCATTGTTCGCAGCCACTTCTCTCCGGATACTGGGTGGTGCAATGCCCGAAAGCTGGTAAAGCCTATCAACTGGGGTAGGCTTTAAACAACCTGTCACTAGCCTACAGGTGTTATTGAGGGCTACATCCACCTGTTTGGTATGAGATGATGAGTACCAAACTGGGCATGCATATTCTGCAACAGAGTAACAAAGGGCCATTGCCGATGTACGTATAGTTTGTGGTTGACTGCCCCACTGTGATCCAACTAATTTGCGCAGTAAGTTAAATGAAAGTAAATGACAAGAAGAGTCAACTTATCAGGTATACACACAGGAAAATATATGGTTATTTAGTTAATGAGGAATTTGTTGTTGAAATAATAAAATACTTTGGAATATCAGATGACAGAAGGCTAAACTTGGCAGGTCGTATTGCGGAGGCTGTAGTTTAAGGGGTGTGATGCAGATGATAAGGAGACGATGACGAGAGATGGGTCACAAACTTTGGTCAGGCGGATCGCAAATGTTGTTATCTGTTTATGAACCAAATACTCTGTATGTTGCGAATAATTTGCTACAGCTCAACAGCTGAAATTTTTTTTGTACTGGTGCAGTTTGCATTGAAATGGTCACACATAATACCTCAGAGAGATAAAGCCGGCTTAGAAAAAAATCAAAACCCTAAATTACTCTGATATGTTTATAGTAAGCTTCGTTATACTTTTTAATTTGGGTTTTACTATCGGTCAAGAGTGATATCGTAGCAGCGTGGAGTAATAGGACATGGTCTTCACTACCGGACATTTGAATGAGGAATTAAACCCGTGTCCTCAGTTCTAAGATCACGAGTCTGTCTTTGTACTACTGTATTATTTGATTTTTTTCCCAGAAATCATGAATAGATTTTTAAAGATTTCTACAGTGGGATAATGTAGAAGTTATTACAGCCAGAAAAGCATTGTAGACGAGGAATGGGAATGAATTTGAAGAAATCAATAACCGTATTCACCTCAAGTGATCCTCGAAAAACAAAATTTCTCCAACTGGACTGGGGATGGGTCCGCTTTCTCCGGAATGCGAGCCAGGCTTCACTACATATATTTTAATCTGTATCATCAACACGTCGAAAATATATTCGTCATCTCACCATCCAGATATCTGATTTACGTAGTTTACCAAAATAAAAAGAATACTGGGATTACTCCATCATGAAAGACTCTTTTCTTTCCGCTGCTTATCCAGAAATCCCATTGCGGCTCTAATGACTTAGTCCTCACCTAGCGGTAAAGCCTCAATAAAAAAATTCTCTTCAATAACATCGTTTTATGCTTCGAGTTTCGTTGGCTACAAAAGATATCATCGCGACTGAAATGCAGGTAGAATTAGTTTTCTTTACGTGTATTAATGTGTAGTAACACCCGCTTGAGCAAAGATGGCATTTTCAGTTCGTTGTATTGGTATGACTGCATCGTGACCAGTCCGTGTGGTTAACCCGGGGTCAAGTAGTCTTCTCCCAGAATGTATCTTCTTAAAGGGGACCCAACATACGCGCCGTAAACGTCATCGGCGAACGTCCGTGTGGTTCACATGTAGGATATAGCAGATATATTTTCTGTATTATGGTATGACAGGGCAGATGTTGATCTTCGCTCGTCTGTATTTATAGAGTTTCGTGAGAGAAAGAGGTGGTATATACAGTTGGCTTTCTGATAATTCATTAGATAAACTCTGTATTAGAATTTATGGCAATAACTATTAGCGGAACATGTAACCTTCATGGTGAACTTCGGTTTGCCGTTATTAAATAAATTGTCACCGTTTTTTTTTTTTTTTTTTTTTGTTCCGTTCCGTTGATAGCCACCTACTAAAGACGATAATACCTAATTGAAGATCACCATATGTATCTGGACTCCATAAGCTTCGGCTAAATCCGGCTGTCTCAACATTATAGTATACATTATACTATATCAATACTGTTCTTTCTCAACACGGTCTAATGTGAAAAACTAAGAGCGTTAGCGCAAAAATATTAGAAATATTTTTAGCTTGATATTTTGTGCAAGGCAAGAAGTTTCAAAATGCACAAACGTGATAATATTTGATGCATGAATTCTGAGATCTTTACCGATATCTTAATTAGAAATCTGTTTACTCCTCTTTTTACAAAACGTAAATCATACTACCATACGCGTACGTATAATATCTACGGTTTTTCAAAGTTGTCTCGCAAAGAATCTACCACACGCCGCGAAGGATGTTGAATATCTTCAAGCTCACCATGAGAAAATCTTCTGGTCTTATTGCAGAGGTAACGTTTTCTTGTTTCAAAAAGAATATCTCACAGAATGGCACCTTTTGTTTTGGAATGAAGTCAAAATTACATGACAAAATGTCCGGCGAATAGGGGGACGGAAGCTGGAGACTGCTAATCTTGAATTTCTACCACTTTTTTATGTCGAGAGAAACTAAAGGGGAACAGCATAAAACGTTTCACAAAAGTTAACTTGGCAACAGCATGGCTATATTTTTTAAAACAGGAATGTAATAATGCAGGTCAACGACGGACTTTTTCTTAGAAAGTCAAACATACGTTATTTTGCCAGTTCTCTTTATTTTAAAGATTCCAATAAAAGGTTTAAAGAAAATGAGCCGTCGTCAACAACATTTTCCATGTTAAAAGTTACTCAATTTAGAGCGAAATTTTTATTGTACTCACAAATAAGCCAAAAAATTATGGAAATTTTTATTAATCTCTATACAGCTGAAAATTTAGGATTGGAGGATGTTTTACTCATCCGTACTGATCTGGTTACACACGAGTATGTCGTCTTCTGGATTGAAGAACGGCATGTTGTACGATTGTAAGTATTCCCAAATCTGCACGATATGCGTGAGGTATTTCATGCATAGTTCTTAGGTATAGTTTTTGTGATTGAAATGATTTCTTCAAGAATTTTAATGGAAGGAGATATGACGAGAGACTAGACTCTCTCGTAAGAATATAAGCCACCTAGAAGAGCGATGTGTTGACTAAATATACTCGGTTCAAATACCAATTCTGGCTGGGTCTTCTTACTTCTGACAATTTTGCTGTGTGTACCTGACCTGTACCTACGCGGTTTGGATTGAAACGGAATGTCCTCTTTACTGTGACGGCCAGTGAGATGATAGCTAGATATACTCCATTTAAAATCATTAAAACCCGTTAACTTCTACAAAAGAAACACTCCAAATATTTTGTGAGCCGCCACAATGTTGACATTGCTTGCATAACTGAGACACACTTCACTTCGAATGACACTTTTAAAATTACTGGCTATAAAACTTATAGAACAGATCGTGATGCGCCTATAGCCTCCGGCGGGGTAGGTATATTGGTTAAAAGTAATATCAGTCATTATTCGATCTATATGCCCGCCAACGATCTCGAAACAGCTGGAATCAGAATCCAAACTAAAACAAACTCCGAAATAACAATAGTTGCTGCCTACAAACAACCAAATCGGAGGCTTATACGACAACAGCTCATACCAATATTTGATCAAAATCAATCAACCTTACTAATGGGGGATCTCAATAACAAGCACGAAGCTTGGGGATGCAGAACAACAACACCGAACGGTAGGAAACTGTTCGACGCAGCAGGTAACCTCGGCTTACATATAATCGCACCACACGGGCCGACCTATTTCTCTAATAACCCAAATGTTACCCCTGACATACTTGACATTGCGCTAGCTAAAAATACACCACTGCCAGTACATATGGAAGCAATCTCTGAATTAGACTCAGACCACATTCCGGTGTTAGCAAAATTTGGTACAAACCCGGGAATATCAGAACAAACACCAAAGATATTAACCGGACAAGTAAACTGGAATCTATTCGAAATTAATCTTAATCAGATATTACCATCATTCTCTAGGCAAGATAATATTGATGAAGGCGTACGACAACTAACGACCGCAATTCACCAGGCGATAGAACTATCGACCAAAAAATCACAAACAAAATCGTTTAGATCATTCCATGAAAAAATACCGCAAAGAATCATTGAATTAATCAACTATAAAAATCAAACTCGCAGACAGTGGCAAAGGCAGCGACTCCCACACCAACGCCGACTACTAAACCAATTAATTAGACAGGTAAAAACAGAACTTGACTCATTTCGTTACGAATCATACCAAAAGTATCTATCGGAAATGGAACCTGGCGACAGGTCTCTATGGAAAACCACAAAACGTATTCTCAACGAACCCACCATCTTACCACCCTTAAAATTGAATGGTACATACATATCCAGCGCTTCAGAGAAATGCGAAATCTTAGCAGATCATTTAGAAAATACCTTCAAACCAAACCCTATAATAGATCATGAATTCAACACAACAATAGAAAATTCTAATCAGTATGTTACCATTGGCGCGGAGAATTACGTCAAATTCACTGCTCCAAAAGAACTGCGACAAATAATTAAGAACTTACCTGTACGAAAATCCACAGGCCACGATAACATACCTAACATAGCGCTAAAGTCATTACCCCCAAAGGCAGTAAGCTACCTCACGTCACTTTTCAACAGCATTCTCTGTACCCGGTATTTCTCAATAGAGTGGAAACATGGTAATATCATAGTTTTCAACAAACCTAACAAACCAGCAACCCTGCCCTCTAGTTACAGACTCATTAGTTTACTCCCTACTTTGTCAAACCTGCTAGAAAAAATAATACCGAAGAGACTAACTTCCTTCCTCGATACTACGGGAACTATTCCGCCTCATCAATTTGGTTTTGCCGGCCTCGGTAGCGTAGGGGCTAGAGTGCTAGCTCCACGTGCCGAAGGCCGCCGGTTCGAATCCGGCCGCGGGCATGGATGTTTGAGTGTTGTGTGTGTCTGTGTGAATGTCCTGTCCGTCCTGTGGCGTCCATACATTGGAAAAATACAATATGATTGAGGACGACTTATACACTGAAAGCTACAAAAATTACATTGAGCTGGCTGTATGGCCTTCGTTGCCAAATGCCAAAAAAAAATAATAATAATAATTTTGGTTTTCGCCCTATGCACTCAACCTCACACCAAATACTACGCCTGGTAGAAGATATTACAAGAGGCTTTGAGCTCAAACATCACACATTGGCTGCTTTTCTCGATGTTGCCCAGGCATTTGACAAAGTATGACACATTGGCCTACTATACAAACTTAAAAACACAGGAATGCCTCTATATTTGTATAAAATTTTAGAAAGCTTTTTACAAAATCGAACTTTCAGCGTAAGAATAGACACAAAAATATCCACAGCACGATCAATAGCTGCAGGAGTCCCACAGGGATCTGTCTTAGGGCCAACGCTATTCAACATATACACCTCAGATATACCGACTCTTCGAAACACCTCGACTGCACAGTACTCTGATGATACAATCATATACTCTTCGCACAATGACATTCATATTGCACGCAATAACCTTCAGGAAACAATAACATAATTAACTAAATGGTTCAATCAGTGGCGTATATCTTTAAATCCCGGAAAATGTCAAACCAAAATCTTCATTCTCAGACGCCCACCAAACCCCTGGAGATAAACATCATGGGAAGTAACATAGCATGGAATCCAAATGATCAATCTATTAAATACCTAGGAGTCGATCTTGACAGGCGCTTAACATGGAACATACACATTAACAACAAACTAAACCAAGCCTATGCCAGATTACACAAATTGTATTCTGTATTAAACAAAAAATCATCATTAAAAACAGAGTGCTGCCTGCTAATTTACAAAATGATATTACGGCCACTAATAACATATGCATGTCCTATATGGGGATGTGCTAGCTGTAGCAAATTACATAGAATACAAACATTTCAAAACAAACTACGCAGATTAGCAGTGAACGCACCATGGTATGTAAGAAATAGTCAGCTACACAGAGAGTTAAATATTGCTTACATTTACGAATTTATAAAACAACAAACAATACATTCCATCAAACGAATGAGTACAGTTCCTGGTGCACAATTTTACAAACTAGGGAAAAGAACCGGCCAAACTAGGCTAAAAAACGTCTTCCTCAAGATATTTTTCTATCAGGTAGTGATTCCGAATGAAGAAGTGAACCAACTAATAAATTAAATACCGTGTGGCCTGTCACCTTCTCGTTTGTTAAGTATAGATCAGATTTTTGTCAGCGCTCGAAATAAAATGTGTATATATAAAAAGTGTAATTATTTTAAACCAATTTCATTTTAACTGTTTGGATTACTGTTCTAATTCTGATAACTGTTTTTAATACTGACATTCATGTTGCTAACATTGTTATAAAAATTTATTGTATCACTGTATTGTAGTCACTGAGGGGCCCTGTGGGTTGACCTCAACCATGACAATATGTAAGTTATGTTTTTTGTAAAATTCAACATTGTCCTGTATAGCAATATTTGCTGAACAAATAATAAATTAATTAAACAACAAAAAAGTTCTATTTAACCATTCTGGTTTCACTGTTGCAGTTGACGATTAGTTTCATTGCGAGAAACCACAGCAGAGATGGCTAGTTATAGCAAAGATACAGAAATTTGTAATTGGTTTTGTGGTTCGTTCTTTCGTTTATGTAAATAAAACTATTCAACCCCTATGCGATATTTGAAATACTAATATCAATAAAGAAAGAAAAAAGTTTATTATAAGCACGGTCAGAACTAAACTTTCTGCACGCAAGCAGTCATATAACCCAAAGACAACCGCTTAGCAAATCGCGAGTAAAACAAGATTCAGGTTTTCTACTATGCGATGTCAATGCAAACGAACTTCATGGAACGTACAACGTGTAGATGAACTGTAATCACCGGTCGCTAATTATCACAGAAAACTCAATCGTCTTTTAGGATCGAAGACTAAGTAAAGGGCAGACACAGTTATCATGGACTTACTATCTTTTCCAACCGCTCAAGGTCCTAAGGAGTTAAATTGTATTTAATTGTTCGTGTTCCAGTTATAATGACAACAAATAGTTGCAACTTATGAATTTTGTTTACGGAGATTAGTCAGCTATCTACCCGCCAGTGAGGCTGAGTGCGCCGAGGCGCCGCACACTGGGTAGGGGAGGTACAACGGGGTCGGGCACGAGCCCTGCGTACCAGCCGACCTGGCTGCGGTTTCAATACGTCAAGGCGAATGCCGTGGCGTTCCCCAATCTCCGTCTCACAAACACAAAATACACTCATCACACGCCGAACATAATAATTACATGTTTCACAAACAGATGGATGGCAACACTCCCCCCTTTAGCGCTTAGTACGTCTGACAGTAGGTGTAAAGTGCTTGGCGTCAGCCAGGGCATGCAACGGTAGCTACAAATGTGACCACGATAAAGATGAATATAACTCGTTGAACGCAGCTGACCCCAAAATGATGAGAAATTATGGTGAACAAGATGAAGATTAATCAACTATCTGCATAAATATCTGAATAAATACATAAATATGTATATTTGTGTGTTGTCTAAATTACCACGAGGGAGGTTCACTAAAATCAAGCTTTTATGAGGGTAATTTGGAAAGTAACCTCCGTTTAGCTATAAATAAAAAACTTGGATAGTAAAAAATATTTTATTATATACATCTTAAAACTACAGCCTTTTACTATTTTTCAACATAGTCACCATTTAAATTTAATCATTTTTCATAGCGTTCCACTAATTTACAATTTCCTTCTTAGAGGGCATCCATAAATTACGTGAGGTGAAATACGGGAGGGGGGGGGGGTCCGGCGAAATCTCACCAAGGGGGAAGGGGGGGGGGTCTACGGAAATCTCACGTGAGATTTTGCGAATTTGCGGCAAAGTCGATTTTAGGAGGGGATTTCGGTTAGGGTGTGAACAAAAAAAAAAAAAAAAAAAAAAAAAAAAAAAAGGTCTACAAAAGTTTCCAGGGCGATTTCTAGGGGGGGTTCTCACGGACCAGATCTCACCAGAGGGGGTCCGGCCAAATCTCACGAAATCTCACCAGGGGGGAGGGGGAGTCCAGAAATCCGGAAAAACACCTCACGTAATTTGTGGATGCCCCCTTATAAAATTTAGCCGCCTGGGCACGTAGCCAATCTTTCACAGCATTTTGAAGTTAGTCGTCGTCATCGATGTGCTGCGAAGCAAGCCACTTCTTCATGTGAGTGAAGAGATGAAAATCACTAGGCGCCAAGTCGGGGCTGTAAGGGGGTCGATCGAAAACGTCCCATTTGAATTGTTTAAGAAGCTCTTGAGTCTAACTGGCACTGTGACGACGAGCGTTGTCGTGCAAAAACACAACACCGAATCACAGCTTACCGCGACGTTTGTTTTGAATGGCTCGCTTAAGTTTCTTCAAAGTTTCACAGTAGATATCTGAAGTGATTTTGGTGCCACGTTACATAAATTCAACGAGCAAAACTCCCTCGGCATCCCAAAAAAACTGTAGTCAAAGCCTTCCTCGTTGATAACGTGTGGCGAGCTTTCTTCGGCTTGCAAGGAGAATTGTTATGGCCCCAGGCCATCGACAGTTGTTTCGTTTCGGCGTTTACGGACGCCACCCACGTTTCGTCACCAGTCACAATCCTCTTCAAAAAATCTTCTCCTTCCGCGTCGTAGCGTGAAAGGAAGTTTAAGGCAGAGCCCATTCGTATGGTTTTGTGGACCTCTGTAAGTAATTTCGGTACCCACCTAGCACAGAACTTCCAGTAGCCTAATTTATCGGTGACAACCTCGTACAAAACCGTACGAGAAATTTGATGGAATTGTTCAGAAAGTTCAAAGATTGTGACTTATATTTTTACGAACTTTTTCGTCAACTTTCTTGACAAGATCATTACTCACAACAGAAGGTCTACCACTCCTCTCTTCATCATGAATGTTTGTTCTACCACTTTTAAAAATCGGACCCATTGCCGCACAACACCTTCACTCATAATGTTCGGACCGTGTACAGTACACAATTGATGACGAATGTCTCCTGCTAAAACGTTTTGCGCCAAAAGAAATCTTATTACAGCACGGACTTCGCATTTCGTGGGATTTTCAATTGCAACACTCATGTTTTAAGGTTATAACAAAACAATTTACAAAAGAACGAGGTTCGTACTGTCACAGTTGGATGCTTACTGAATCGGGGAACACGCAGATGTGAAAATGGCGGCGCTCCACGCACGACTACTAGCGCCACGCTAGAACGGAGATTACTTTACGAATTACCCTCGTATTTATTAACTTTGTATAAACCTCTTTTTGAACGATAATAGTTTATTGAATAGGCCTATATACCGTTTGACGACCATTAAAAAATAATTCTTCTGTAGATCTTTTCGAAATGGAAAAGTAAACATTTATATTAGTTACATGTTCCATAAACAATCAATCAACAAGCTGGAACATAACACCACATAATATCATCATTATTATAGCTGCTCCATAAATTGTTGGTCAAATAAATTTTTTAGAAGTAAATTTTGTTTGAATGTTAAGGACTCGTTAAACATGAATGCGTAGACCGATACCTTTGGTGAAACGAAAGCACTCTAATGTAGACTGAAGACAAATGGATACGTTTGGAGAAAGAAATGGAGAGCTGTATGGAGGGGTGGAGAAGACATGCCAGAGTACAGAATGAGTCGGAATCTACTAAGTATGTCTAAGATTGTATCGAAATATCATTATTTTCCTGATTAAATTTTTTATTAAATTACTTTTCCAAACCGATACGTGGTGTTATGAAATGTTTGATGTTGTTAGTAATAATACAAAGTTAAGGACACAGAATAATTAGTAGATTTCTAGTCAGATGAGGAGTTTGATTTTTTTTGTTATTCCTCCAATATTGCAATGCTGAATTACACCCAGCTGAAATCAATTCGCCGGATAGGAACTTTGTTCATCTAGTAGTCACAGTAACTTTCTCTATCTCTCATGAAGTTTGCAGTCTCTCTACCTCATAATATTTTGAATGAATATGGGGTAAGGAACAGGGGTTCTTCATTAGAGGAAAATATTATTTAAGTGAATGTTCTAGTTAAACATTGAGAATACCCGACAGTGGTGATTAAGCTAGGGAAAATATGTTCACAATCGTGACAGAATACCTAAAGCAATCGCAAATGAGCGGTTGTTTACTTGAGACACTTCGATAGCGAAGGATTCTTAAAATGAGTTTCTGCAGACTAGTGAAGGCAGCGCAGCCATGTTTCTGCAAGCCGTAAGCTATTTGTCAGTTATGATATTTTAAGGCAAAAAGTGGGCCTTTGACTAGACCACTGTGGAAAGAACCTAAAAGTAGTGGCCAGTGAAAGCGAAATCATGGCAGGTGTACACCCACTAGTTTAACGCAGTATAACGTCGTCATAACGAGCTGAGCCAAACGGTATGTTGCTGAATATCAGCTGAGCGTACAACATACACCGAAAAATTTGTGCCACAATCGATCTTCTAGGGCTAGATGATTTCAATGCAGTATGTTATCCCTCCAAAACAAATTTGGTTGTGTTTGTTTCTCCATGATTTACAGAGCCAGGTGGTTGAGTGCAGGGGGGGATCCAGGGGGGGGGGGCTAGGGGGCTCAAGCCCCCCCCCAAAAAGTATCTAGGTCCACCTCCGACATTGCAATTTTGGAGAACTTTTTTTTTAGCTCTACGAATTTGAGGCCTGAGGAGACTATAAAGACTGCTGTTTGCCCGTCTGAAGCCCCCCCCCCCCTCAAAGCTAAAATCCACTGGATGCAAGCCCCCCAGCCAAAATCCATTCAAGCCAACCCCCCCCAAACTAAAGTCCGCTCAACCCCCCCCCCCCAAAACAAAATCCTGGATCCGCTCCTGTTTGAGTGGTAACGTTCTGGCCTCGCATTCGTGAGGACGCGGATTCGAATCCCCGTCCGGTCATCCAGATTTGTGTTTTCCGTGGTTTTTCCCAAATTGATCCAGGAAAATGCCGGGATGGTTCCTTCAAAAGGCCGTGGCCGAATTCCTTTCCGTTCCTTGCACCCTCCCTCCCCGTCTCTAATGACCTCGAAGTCGCTGAGGCGTAAAGCTATAAACAAAAAAAAAAACCTCAATGGTTTTCACAGAATGCTTTCAGGTACTTAAGTGCAGATAACTTTGATACTCGTGGCTGTAGAATAACTGAGTTAGAACAATTTTTTACCGCAGTTTCCTAGCAATCAGCAGCGCCATAGATTACCCAGAGAATATTATATTCAATTCAGCGCCGAGAAAACCTCCAGTCTTAACGACGTGAGATGGTGTTGGAATCAGACTCTGGTGGAACCGGAAATGCGAATATTTCAGAAACAGCTTCTCTGGCAAGATAGACAAATAACATTAAATTCTCTAAGCATTTAGTTAATCTGAGAGTCTCATTGATCAACAATTAACCGAACTCAAACTTACAGTTTTGAACTTACGTTGATAAAATCACTAGTTTCATGGCCTCTTTTCATCTTGATCCAATACTATACTTTGCCAAATTTGTTTTACTTTGTCAAATTATGATTCTGTTATGACACCGAATAATCTGATATTGCGTTACTATTGTTTCTATTCAGCTTTTTGGATTGTGTTGATAAATTCAGTGCTGGATGTTCTTTGCTATTAATTGCAGTAAATTTTTATTACTATCCCTGTCAATATCCCAATAATAAGAAATATAAATTATCAATAATTTACGCAGTATTTTAATATTAACTATCATTAACTCCAATAGAGTCGTCCCTGATGCGATCAACCACAATTATTTCATTTCAGTATCATTCTTGTTTGGGCCATCACTTAGAATTTTACTAACCAAATAGCTGAACTCTAATACTATCTCTGATCCTGTTTCAAAATTTAATTCACTATTATTGTTCTTATTTCTATTACACTTCATACATAAAGGGGCTGGGGTAGATAATATTACTACATATATCTTAAAGATAGCTGGATGTAACATTGTACCTTATCTTGAAATATTATTTAAATTGAGTCTGGATTCTTGCATCTTACCACAGGACTGGAAAAGTGCGGTAGTAGTGCCGGTACATAAAGGAGGGGTGAGAAATAGAGTTGACAATTACAGGCCAATCAGTTTGACATCAGTGGTAGGTAAATTAATGGAAAGATTGATATGCAACCCCATCAGAAATATATGTGAGGAACATAAGTGGTTTTCAAGCAGGCAACATGGTTTCAGGCAAGGATATTCATGCGAATCTCAGTTGGTGGGATATATGCAAGATATTTAAGATGAAATGGACAAGGGAGGCCAAATTGACAGTTTGGCATTAGATCTTTCAAAGGTTTTGGACAGAGAGAGCCATAAAATGGTAGTAAATAAGGTAAAAACTATTGAAGTGGATGAGAAAGCGATTTACTGGGTACAAGAATTTTTAAAAGGTAGAAAACAAAAAGGGACGAAATGCAGTATCAAAAGAAGTGGAAGTAAAAATGGGAGTGCCACAGGGTAGCGTATTGGGACCATTGGTATTAATTATTCTAATGAATAATTGTGCTGATTGTTTACTATCAGAAATTAGATTGTTTGCAGATGTCATAATGCTATATAAAAGGATCAAAACGGTAGAGGACTGTAAACAGCTGCTGGGTGATCTGGACAGGATATCTAGTTGGGTTGATAAACATGGAATGAAGATAAATGCAAAGAAGAGTCAGCTTATTAGATACACAAATAAAAAACAAAAGGTTAATTATGAATATAAGGTGGGGAAAGAATTGCTTGCTGATGACTTGAAATGTAAATATCTTGGCATTACATTTCATAACAAGATTAATTTGGCAGGACACATTGAACAGGTAGTAGGAAAAGGTTTGAAAATTCTGCACTTGTTGGAGAGAGTGATGAGGGGATGTACGAGAGAAGTAAAGGAATTGGGTTACAAAACATTGGTCAGACCTTTACTTGAATATTGTAGTGTAGTATGGAACCCACATTTTGCATATCAAATACAGGAGTTGGAGAGGGTACAAAAAAGGGTTGCTATATTTGTTTCTGGAAATTACCGCAGAATGCAATCAGTAACAGATATGATAAAAGAGCTGGAATGGGATTCATTGGAAGACAGGAGGAGGGTGAAGAGGGTCATGGGAGTATACAAGTCGTATATGGGTGATGAGGCAAGGAAAGATATTGGTGTAAGAATTAAAAGTAATGCATGGAAGGTAAAAGATGACCATGACCACAAGCTGGCACTCGATTTCAGGCACAAGGGTGTAGGAAGATTCTCTTTTATGGGTAAGGTTGTCAGGGATTGGAATAAGTTACCAAGAGAAATGATGAATAATTTACCAAAAACCTTGAAAGAATTTAAAGCTAAAATTTGCAGAGGGCAAATGTAGGTGGGTGCAGGATAGGGAAAGAGGGGTGTGTAGGGAAATTGCCACCGGGGCGTGCGCTCCATCGCAATTTAATTAAATATTATTAATGTTATTATTTATATTTTACTCAAATCGATAGTGCTATGCAGTAATTTTTTCAATATTCTCAAATTTTCTTCCAACAGTACACTGTGTTCAGGAAACCGCAGCATTTTGAGTGTTTATTCTTGGATCATTATAACAAATTGAAAGTTGTTCTGCGTAAATAAAGCTGAATATTAGTGTGGATAGAGTATTAACACTGTCTCACACTTGGACTTGTGGTGTGTTTCGCCAGTTATTTCAGACTGTCTTCATTTTATATATATATATATATATATTTTTTTTTAACTGCTTAATGTCTCTCAACAGCGAGGTCTTTAGAGACGGGAAAGGATGGGGTGCAAGGAATGGGAAGGAATTCGGCCATGGCCTTTTGAAGGAAGCATCCGGGCATTGGCCTGCAGTGATTTGGGAAACCATGGAAAACCCAAATCTGGATGCCCGGACGGGGATTCGAACCGCCGTCCTCCCGAATACGAGGCCAGAACGCTAACCGTTACACCACCACTCTCGGTTTTATATTCTTCTTGAATAACGTAATTCGTTCACAGATTGTGCATTATGCTTTTATCTCGTTATACTGGGATTGTTATTTTAAAAACTTTGACGTCTTGTATAATATAACCAAAATCTTTTTCTCGACATTAAATAAAGTACATCTTTCAGTGTATTCGTAATTCTAACGACCGCTGAAAACGCCTGAATAAACAACAATTTCCTTTTATTTCATACAATTAGTCCGTTCCAAATCTTGACAATTCAGCTACACGCTTTCTCCAATTAAACTAGAGACCGTGTTGTTTTATAATTATTATAAAAATAGTTTCAAATAAATGTTAGTCTGATCAGAATATTTAGTTATGGAGTTTCAGCCGCTTAGTGCATCAACGACGATGCCGGATACAATCTTGCATTGCAACTTTTTCGACAGTTTATCATCGTTTACAAACTTCATTGTGCGGCACTAGAGAGCTCTTTATTTGTGAGGACATTATAAGCTCTTGGCTCGTAAATTAATTTAAACTTTACCTACCAGGCTAGCTACTTGCTTTAAACTACAAGAAAAAGCGAGTTCACACACGTTAACGCGGAGTTATGCGAAGGAAAAGTGCTAATGGAACAGGAGAACAAACTTATTTTTGGAGCAGAACTTTAGTTATACACATAACCATGACGAAATAATGTCTTCTCCAAATTACACAGTAACGTGGCATGCGGAGGTTAGTTTTCAGCAGAACTATACTTACGCTGCGTTTTTCAAACTGTAACCGCATGAAGAATGAACAAGTACCTATGGGCAATATTATTTCCCCACTATTGCTATGGTACCATACCCAGAGGGTATGTTCGTATGTGATAATTATAGGTCTTAAACGGTTTAATTTTCATTCCACACATTATCTCATGTTAATTTTTGGCAATTAAAAAAAAAATCGGATATCCATTTAAAATTTTTAGAAATCATACTGTAGAGTGTAGAGGGTCCGATGCAAATATAGAGTGTCAAAACCTCTTTCTTTTTCTATCCCTCCTGGTAGATTATCCATGTTTAGAGCTAATGAAAAACAGTGCTAACGTATTTCTTCAATTTTTTAGTCTGGAAAATAAAGATACGAAAAATGTTGAAACATTTTGTCGGCAAGTCTATCTCAACAGCACTTGAAATTTGTGTCCAATAATTACCGTCTCTAGTATCTAAACAACAAATACATACATACATACTGCTTACATACATTATAGTTTTTGTTTTGCGGTTAATTTGTCATATAATAAAACTATTGCTTCCAAAATTCTCGTGATTCAGAGTGCGTTGTATTCAAAGCCGGAAAATAGAAATTTACTCTTCAACTTTGCCACTAGAGCGAGCGGCAACGCTGTGCAGTGATGACCTGGTGATGTTTTGTTTTATTTGATTCCCCAGACGCTTCTCCCTTGTGGTGTACGGCGTCATCAGTGGCTTAATGTATGCCGTTATGGAACAGCACTTCATAGACTTTTCCAGCACTGTTCATTGAAGTTTCAGTTGAACATTATTTCACTAGTTATTTTCACGCAGCACTTGTTGTTGTAATGATCATTTATCGGTGATTTACACACGGCTTGTTTTTTTTTACCATTTACTTACAGTAGTGCCAACTTAGTTATTGGTGTTATTGTCTCTTTGTTATACATTCTATTAAATTATCTCTATGTTTCTGTGTTTGAGTTACTGTTTGTGATTATTGTGTGAGTCACTGAATTCGTTTTCTTGTTTTGAGGTTGTTTTTTGTGTTTTTAGTGTGTTTTATTAGTTAAATTCGTGAATTCATTTATTACTGTTTTTCCCATTTTCATCGCTTGATATATATATAAGGAAGGTTGAGGAACGTCTCAGTAATGAACTGAAAAAACATGTCTTGTAACTTACAAACAGAAGAAAAAATTGAAAAACTAAATTCGATAGTATTATCTGTTAAAGACGAACACCTGAAATCAGATTTGGCCCAAAGGGAGACATGGATGACAGATGAGATTTTGGCCATGATGGAGAGAAGAAGGATTGTAAAAAGTAATCCTGATGAGTATAAAAACATCAATAAGATGATAATAATTAAAATAAGAGAAGGTAAATAAAAGGAAATACAAATGAAATTTGCTGAAATAGAGGCTCTACAGTTAAAATATGACAATTTCAACATTCACAGAAAAGTTAGAGAGGTAACAGGCAGATGTAGACCTAATACAGCGAATAAACTAGTGGACAGTGAGGGTCACGTCATTGCTGGTACGCAAGATATCAGAGATACATGGAGGAGACACATAAAACAACTGTTCTCAGATAGCCATCCGGAACCTCCACAGTTTGAATGTGAAACAGGTCCAAGCATTTTACTGATTGAAGTACAACTCCCTGACAAGATAAATGCAGAATTTTTTAAACTGCTTGATGAAGATAGTACAAAATGGTTGACCTCAGTGATCAATGATATCTACAACTCTGGCAGAATTCCTCAAGATTATCTCAGATCAGAGTTTATTACATTACCAAAAAAAAAAAACCGGAGCCAACTCATGTAGTGACTACAGAACGATCAGCCTTATGAGCCACACATTAAAACTTTTTTCTGAAGGTTATTCATCGAAGGATATATATACAAGAATATGTATCACCTACACAGTTTGGAATCAGAAACGCTGTTGGAACACGAGAAGCTCTGTTTAGCATCCAAGTACTGTTTCAACGCAGCAGAGATATAAATTGTGGTGTCTATGCTTGTTTTATAGATTATCAGAAGGCCTTTGACAAGGTAAAGAATCAGAAAATGATAGAAATTTTAAAAAGTATTGGCTTGGATGATAAAGACCTCAGAATTATTGTTAACCTGTACTGGAACCAGTCTGTTCATGTGAGACTGAAAGGAGAAAACACGAATGAAGTAAAAATTCTTCGTGGTGTAAGACAAGGTTTTATCCTGTCCCCCTTATATTTAATATCTACTCAGAGTATATCTTTGGGGAGGCGTTGAGTGATGTGGAGATGGGAGTGCTGTTGAATGGAAACTGGATAAACAATATTCGCTACGCAGATGACACAGTCATTTTTGCAGACAGTCAGGAAAGCTTACAATATCGTATAGATAGAGTATCACAAAGCAACCACGAATACGGACTTTTAATATAAATAAGACAAAAGTAATGGTGATTGGCAAAAACAACTCCCAATGCCATATTATGATTAACCAGAAGATCACTGAATGTGTATCAAGGTATAAGTATCTTGGCACCACAGAAAACAGCCAATGGGATCCATCTGATGAAATAAAGTCACGTATTGGTAAAGCCAGGGCTACTTTTAATAAAATGAATAACCTTTTTAAATGTCGTAATTTATCAATTACCACGAAGATGAGACTCCTGAGCTGCTATGTGTTCTCTGTCATCCTGTATGGCGTTGAAACGTGGACATTAACAGAAACTATCAGTAAAAGGTTAGAAGCTTTTGAAATGTGGCTATATCCAAGAATGTTGAGAATACCATGGACAGACCACACCACAAATGCTGAAGTGCACCGCAAAATGAAAAAAGACATGGAAATACTGACCACCATTAAAACACGAAAGCTTTAGTAACTTGGCCACATCATGAGGAATAATAGCCGCTATGAACTCCTGCAATTTGTTCTTTAGGGGAAAATACCAGGAAAGAGAAGTGCTGGTAGAAGAAGAACTTCTTGGTTTAAAAAATCTAGGAACGTGGACCTCCAAGAAAACTACGGAGTTAATCCGAGCATCAACCAGCAGAGACGAGACAGCCAAGATGGACGATGGTTGCCGACATCCGGAACGGATAGGGACCAGAAGAAGAATATATGCTAGCTTTCCAGAACTGTTAGCAGATGTTTTGTGGTTGTTAATTTTTTATTTTTTCATGTCTGTCTGTATATTGGTAGGGGGTTGTTATAGTCTAATAAATTTTCAGCGAATGTGGAGTGATTGTGCATGCTATTGCTCCGATATGCTCCATATATCTTATATTGAAGTTTCTGGATGTCTGTCCTAGTATATAGCCAGAGGCGGCCCTAGCAATTTTTTTAGGTGGTGCGAGATCTCATTGTGGCGCCCCAAATGTGGAATCGCTTATTCGTGATTTGGGTGTCCCTATAGACAGATTGAAGATAACAATTTTTTTTTTTTACATTTTACTCATATTATAAATGCAAAAGTTAGTTTGCTTGAAAGTTTTTACTGTTTCACGTCTAAATGGCTTAAAATAAAATTTGGAATAATGTATTGGTTATCTACTTTTATCCCGATCGATAAAGTAGTTCCTGTGGGATTCAGATACGAATACGTGTACGAATGCGTTATAAATTCCACTCGAGCAAAGCCGTGGCAGAAGATAGTCTTTATTTATTAATAACTAGTGATTGCCCAGCGATCTAAATTCGACCGTAATTAATTAAGTTGTCTAGTTTCTTTCATGAAAGAGTAATAATCTAGTAATTCTCTGCATTACCTATAAAATTAAAACGATACACTCCACGCGTGACTGTATGCTAAATTTTAGCTTCTAATCTAACCATATTAAATGATGAAATGTATTTATCGATGGTTCATTTCAATTCAAAATATTCATTTTGACTTAAGGCCGGAAAACTGCTTTAGCTTTATGAAACATGCGCATTTAAATGCATCTATCAAAATAATTTCGTCATTTTGTGTGTTCGCTATTTAAATTTGGCCTATTATCATTTTGGAATTTCACGCAAATAAGTATTCCTTATTCTTGTCTCTCTCTCTCTCTCTCTCTCTAATGAAATTACTGAAATTAAAAAATCAAAAGATACTTAACCAAAGTTTAACATTTTAAATAATCAAATGACCATATAGTATCTGGCAGAATCGCTACATTCCTTTTCAAAGAATTCCTTTCATAACTTCAAACATTAATCTCTCTTTATCCGAGTCTTTCGTTTTACCAAAGACCACAGAGTGTCTCAATGCGGGGAATTCACGTAAGAACGTTGGCTCCGATCCTATTTCACGCGCACACACACGTTCACAAATTAAATTTTTATTTAGTAATCTACTTGTAACATGTATTAAACTATGCTTATTATATTTTTGGGTGGGGTGGCATATTCTCCACCAGTGAAAAACTGTTACTGACCTGTTGAAATTTGGATTAACTGTTTCCTTATAGCGTCCTCTTCACGTTTAGCACTCTCCTTTTCCGGAAAAGTCGGCACGAATTAAATTAAAAATGCCGAAATATGGGATGCTCCGCAACCGCGAAATGTTAGAAGCACTTGTAAAAATTATCGGTACAGGGATCATATCAACCTAAATCGGTTCGTTCTGTCATAGTCGTCCTGGTTAGGTTGAAATTCGACCTGGACCAAGAGTAAAAAGTTTACGGGAAATTCGTTTTGCGCAGCCCATGTCGCAAACCGGAGACAAACTGCGCATTTGTTTACAACTGAAGCAATCGATTATCTCTGACTGCTTATATCGATTCCAAGGTTTGTAAAATATATTATATATATTTTAGCGTTCTGTATTTCTTTAAGTTTCCTACGTTCGACCAATATTTTGACCGCTAGCTGCCCTATCTACCAGCCCTCGAAATGTTGCTTCTTGCTTGTATATAAGTTCAGAGATTAGTTTCGATTGTTTTGTTTCACCAAAGAAGACAAAGTAAGGCCGCTGGCTGCGCCATCTACCAGCCATCTGAGCGAAACTACGTAGGCGAGCGAGCGTTTTTATTTTACTTAATTTAATGTATTTGTAACGCATATTATATATCGATTTTAGCTTCCTTCACTTCTTCTCCATATAATCTTTAACTATGCCAAATCTCACACTTCTCCGTGCGCGCAATATTCTTAAAAATGTAACATAAGTTTTCGCTTAGCATATTAATATATAGAAGATAACTCAAACCTCAGAAAAATTATTATAGGACAGCAGCGGTATGAATAAGAAACAAGAGAAGTAACAAGGAATACTGTATGTCTGAAAATGTTTGTTTAAGCCACTGTGGCGAAATAAATGCTCACATCACATAAAGGTCAGATTCACTTAGTTTTTAATAATTGGATTCTACACTTAAGTACCGTAAGTAGCGCTGTCGACCATACGGCTAAGCACTCCCCACTCTTCACGCTCTATCTCAAGAAGGGTTAAAGCTGTGAAATATTGTCTGTGACGAAATTTGTAGAGAATTTTATGCTCTGCAACTCAAAATAACATAGGGTAAAGGAAGCGAGATATTTATAAAAACTGTTTTTTGTGATATTTGACCTTGATTATCTTGACTGGCGTACACGAGATTCTATGAGACTTTTGAGCCAACTTGTAAAATATCGAAACAAAGGTTTGAGCAAGAGCAAATTTTCAACTTGTTATCTTTCATTCCGAGGTTTGCCCCTTTTTTCACCTTATTTGACTGGACTACAACCAAAAATATATGTGATGCTTTAAGAGATTTAGCAGAAAATACAACAGATTGTCATTGGGTTAGTCTATAAAAAAGGAAATAACTACCTACGAATTTGTAGTTGCTCTCGTCGCATGGTATGACATTCTTACAAAGATAAATGTAATAAGAAAAATGTTGCAAAACGAAAAATGCAACTACGTGCGGCTAAACAACACATGATGCATTTACACATTGGCTTGAAAATTGTCTGATATGGTTTCGAGTCATTATCCTTGGTAACGGCGAGAGAAACAGCTGACTAAAACGATATTGACAAAGTTCATTATAGTGAGAAGGAAACGTAAGAGAACGAACTTTCATTATGTAGGAGAAAAAATGAAGCTCTTGAATTTCATGCGGAGGAGATTTTCAAAATAAACTATTAGTATGTTATTGTTGACAATGTGCGCGCAAGTTGGCAACATAGATTTGAGGAACTTAAACATGATGAAAACACATTTGATTTCATGCACAACATAAAAAGATTAAAGAAAACT
The DNA here is from genome assembly GCA_031002005.1 of Vandiemenella viatica. Classification (NCBI taxonomy): domain Eukaryota; kingdom Metazoa; phylum Arthropoda; class Insecta; order Orthoptera; family Morabidae; genus Vandiemenella; species Vandiemenella viatica. The sequence goes on along the minus strand of JARYHS010013631.1, from coordinate 190,316,010 downwards.
AGTGATTGTAAAACTTGTGAAGCAATGCAATGACTTACAAATATCTCTAACAATAGGAGAAACATCTGATATACCGTAGATGAACAAGAATTGTATGAACAACTCAATAGGTTTATCCGTGTATTAGAAGTGATCCACGGCGTTATCTCGGTGATGAGATAACTAATAGAAAAAAAAACATTAAATGAAGTGTACCCCACTATCGAAGTAATTAGTCCTGAGAATTTTTGCCACCATACCTGAGACAGTTGCGTACGCAGAAATAAATTTTTTGTGGTTCAAAATTATTCGATGTGTCAAGTTCGACTTTCAGCCCTTTCAATTCTTTGAATTGAAAATGAAGTAGCTCATGCGTTAGATTTTTGTGCTTTAGTTAAATATTTTAGTCTCAGAAAAAGCCGCAAACATCATTTTTTATCTTTGTGTATATCTTTTAATATACCTTAGTTTATCATCAATAATTTGTCGTCTTTATGTTTGATAACTTTTAATAACTCTCTAATACAATATTTTCAAACACAAAATGTATTTATTTATGACTTTTGCATTTCTCGTCGATCATCAGAAATACGTTCTTTTGATTCTCATACTTTGCACAAAGCACAAGGGCCTCGCAAAGATCTGCCGCCCCGAATCTTGTAATGGCTAACATCGCCGCTGGTGATAACCATGGAGGAAGGAAATATATGGAGACGACGCAAGAGACCTTCACCACGCATTGAAGTGAAGCAGGGCGGAGGAGGAGTGGGGGGGGGGGCATGGTGGGAGTGGAGGGGGCATGGCCGCTTCCATACAGACATGGGGAATATGTACAAAAACCTCAGGGGGACTCTAGGATAAAGGTAACGCCGATATCTGGTGATGGATTATTATGTAACTCGATATGACAAATAAAAAATTAAATTTTTTTGATATTCTGCTTAGTTTTCGAGATATTCTGTCCCAAATGTGAAATGGTTTTGGTTGAAATGCAGAAGAAAAAATTGGTTAAAGTCAAATTTGATGATGGATTCTTATTTAAAAAGACGAGACAAATGAAAAATAAAGAATAAAAATTTTCGATATCTCACCTAGTTCTAGAGATATACTGTATCAAAAGTGAGGTTTCTTGAGTTGAAATGGAGAAGAAAAATTTCGCAAAAGTCAAATTTAATGATCGAGTCTTATGTAACACGACGAGACAAATCGAAAATAAAGAATAAAATTTTTCTATATCTTGCTTAGTTTTCGCGATATACTGGGAACATCGCAATGTTTGGAAGCGCAATACCGCTGCTGCCGCCATGCGGGAGAGTTTAGAGCCTGCTTCACCGATTTAACGTCACTTCTCCTCCATATATTTCCTTCCTCCATGGTGATAACGAACTGCGGTGAGGTTAAAAACTCTATTGTTCAAAACAGTTTCGAAATTTTTTTGGTGATAGTCCGTCTAAGTGCTTGAATACCACTTCCCATAGCTTTGTTGATCGGAAGAATAGAACAAAATTATTTTTTAAAGAAATCCGGACTAGTGAACTGATTTAACTGATGTTTTGGCAGCACTTGCTATTACCAAATTTAATGACAGCTACAGGGATTAAAAAATGCTCGAAGATATAGGTTCAGAATTCTGCTTTGGTCACCTTTGTTTCTTCCTATTATATTCAATCCATTGTCATAACTTTGGCCTCACAATCGTTGATATCCAAATAGAACTTGTGAAAAGTATCATCGATAAACAGGCCAGTGAGTCCGGTTTCCAGGCCCCTAAGAGTCACTGCCGGCTTGTTAACAACGAAACATCCACGCACTTGGACTTTGTCTTCATTAGTGTCAACGAAAGCAATGACATCAGGAGTTAAATTCAGTGTGATGGAAAAGTATTTTATTACACATTTCATTCGTTTTGAATACATATCCGACATTTGTCTCCCTATTAGCAACACGCCGGAGATGCTCCGTCATTACAGGTTCATATTTTCCTAGCAGTTGCAATATACCCAGGAAGTTACAATTATTAGAAGTATTTAGTGTTTTAGATCCAAAGCTTCCTCTGAACAAGAATTTACTGCATGTTAAAAAGAATACTTTGTACATCATCCTTTCCTTGATGTTTCGTCTTCAATCTGTATTTACAAATGCTTGTCTATGACACTAAAATTGTTTAATTTGATCAACACTTCTATCCAATTGATTATGGTGTATTGGTGATTTGAGGAAGATTCGTGAGTTTTGAGACTCTCTGATAAGTAGCTCCAGTCATCAAATCCTTCTTTTCCCTACTAAGAATGAGACCTTCTGTTGAATAAACTTCAGTAAAAACAATATACTTTATCTGAATATTGAGAGTAAGCAAGCTATCTTTTTTATATTTCTCTATTTGACATTACTCTTTGAAAACGCATATTTGAAAAATGACATACAGAATATTTTTTTTATTTTTTTGCTGCTAGAATAATTATTTCATCTCTGGCTGCAGAGTCAATGAGCGACCATTTTAAAATATCATCATAATTTATACTTTGAAAATGCGACGGTGATGGTATGTCTGGTATACCTCATTCTGTAATATTTTGAACTGCAGACAACATTCCAGCCATAGCCAAATCTTCTCGTACATGCTGCTTTTTATTATCGTAAGCCTCGCCTGAAGAACTTCTATCAAACGAACATAATTGTAGGCTTCCGCGGCCAGAGTCAGTTGATTCTTGGTTGTCCGCGTGGTGGCGCGTCATGTTCCTTGTAGTCAATGTTTCGACCCTCATTCTGGGTTCTTACAGGGCAGAACTATTAAACAAGTTTTCTTCCGCCGCGTTTTGAACTAGTTCTGGTGACGACGATTCAGATGGCTTCTCAAATGCAAAAAATTTTGCAAGCAATTTTAAAAACAATCTATTTTTATTTTTTTATTTTGTTTTGTTTTTGTATACAGCACATGTTTTGTCTGTAAAAGCATTATGCTTTATAAATATTTACGATACCAACGTTAATTGCAATCACCTAAAGTCTAGAAGTGGTATAAATAGATAACTAGATGGAATCTCGCTCCATGAACTCAAGACTACAGCCCAAAAGACAGGAAACAGGTGCGGGAGACGCGGACCCAGAGAGTGCCAATTATAGGACGAGTTGTGATTTTCTTGATTCGAATAAGTCGAGCTTACTCGACTCGCAACTCCAGTTGACTCTATTCTATGATGACATACGACAGAGCACTAAGCTGAAGCTCTTGCGTTTATAAACTCTTCTGGATGATTAGTGCGTTAAAATAATATGCAAATTGGGGTATTATAGAATTTATTTTTTGAGTAGACGATCTGTCACTGCAGTTTCGGCGCCCCCCATTACGACGGCGCCCGGTGCGGTCGCACCGCTAGCACCGCCCTAGGGCCGCCCCTGGGCGTTGTGTTGGTGCAGAAGACTTTTGCAAAGTTGATATAATATGCCGTTTCGTGCCTGGAATCATTTTCATCGCTGATCAACTTGCAAATCATCGTCACCCATGAAGTATATTTGTACAAATTTATGTTCAGCATCGGGCACTGGTAGAAGTGATCCTATGCGATGATATATTTGTCCTTGAATTTTGAAAGTTGGCAAATATTGGTCTTGGAATATTTTATCGGCTCCAAAGGATGTCATTTGAAAAAGCCGAATTATATTTGCGAATATTTTGTAAAAAGTGCTTAGAATCGATAGAGTTTCCCAAGAGCAATGAGAACAGTGGTTCGGGCGGTGGACTCAAAGTCGGAAGTCTAACTTTGCCATTCGCGCAGCACATTCCAGGTTGTTTCATTGTTGAATTCCGTGCACGCAATGTCCACAAAGGTTATCCATTTTACCAATTTGTACACTTGGATGTAGACTGTAATCGTAGTAACATTATACTGGAACGCAGCAAGATTCAAGTAAAATGCACGGTTCGTCGAGTTCGAGCAGCTCGTACACGTCTGTATGCTTCCACCTTGCTGTTCGTTGCTCTTCCGATTCCAAGGCACGCGATCGAGCAGCTCGTACACGTTCTGCTTCCACCCTTGCTGTTCGTTGCTCTTCCGATTCCAAGGCACGCGACTGAGTAGCTCGTACACGTTCTGCTTCCACCCTTGCTGTTCGTTGCTCTTCCGATTCCAAGGCACGCGATCGAGCAGCTCGTACACGTCTGCTTCCACCCTTGCTGTTCGTTGCTCTTCCGATTCCAAGGCACGGACTGAGTAGCTCGTACACGTTCTGCTTCCACCTTGCTGTTCGTTGCTCTTTCCCGATTCCAAGGCACGCGATCGAGCAGCTCGTACACGTTCTGCTTCCACCCTTGCTGTTCGTTGCTCTTCCGATTCCAAGGCACGCGACTGAGTAGCTCGTACACGTTCTGCTTCCACCCTTGCTGTCGTTGCTCTTCCGATTCCAAGGCAACGCGATCGAGCAGCTCGTACACGTCCTGCTACCACTCTTGCAGTTCGTTGCTCTTCCGATTCTGATGCACGCGACTGAGCAACTCGTAAACGATCTGCCTCGTTGCTTTCTTGTCGTTCCTTGCTTGTTTGAGATGCACGTAAACGCTTTTTGTTTCGTGCTCCGCTGGTAGATCTTCGAATCGATGTGCGCTTAGGAGGCATGATTATTTTGACAGATAATGCAAACAACAACTGCGAAAAAAACAACAGTATTCGAACTAATGTATATAGTTAACACTTGAACGTCTGCTTCTGGTTCCTCACTTGTTTGAGAAGCTATAGTTGAACTGATTCTGGTACACGCAATAGGCTATTCATTAATTTCTGAAAAACAATATCAGTTTATATAATCATGTTGAAGGAACCCGCAAAAAGTGCTTCATTAATTCCGTTAGATATTTCTACAAAAAATTACAAACAAAATAGCCATTTAAATTTGGCGCGAACAGGCTTTCACACGTCACACAATGTATCCAAAGATGCAAGTCAAAGTTATCCGTTGAGTAGATAGCGCTAATCTATTTATGTATTTTTTAAGAAGTATTTCTAAAATAAAACTTAGTTACAAATGGTGTGCCAGTGCCAGAGTACAGAAATACGTCAATAAAGATAGGGACGCGTCATAAATTAAAACGCCCTGTATATATTACGTAAAAAACTGATTACAACTTGCTCGCAGAAATCATGATATAGTGGATAATTCAGTTGTTTCATTCTGTGAATACCACTTCTGTAGTAAACATTTACTATTAATAACTTACAATGTAGAAAAATATTTAAATGATTTCATAATACTGCTTTGTCAGTGGTAAGACGTAACATTTTCAAGCAATAATTCAATTCTAATACAGCCTGGACCAAATTTTTCAGGCAGAAATTAGGTTCTAATACAGCCAGGGCCAGCAAGAC
>JARYHS010013631.1:190252098-190309671 GCA_031002005.1 Vandiemenella viatica | reverse complement strand
TACCAAATTCAATAACACGCGTCTCGAAGCAAATTGACAACAAACTCTCGTGACGTTATGAAAGTCGCTCCTAGGCCGGCATTACACAGTAAAAGTTCTTTGTCCAAGATCTTTTATAAAACATTTTATCATATTTATTTTATCAAAGATATTTTATGATATTTTTTCAGTCCCATTACACTACATAAAATTTTTCGTCATAGTTCTCTGAAATGAACGGAGTAAACTTGTAAGCTTTTGCAGACGCAGTTAGTGCAACTGTCACAATATGCATTTTATTGAAGATAAAGAAGAGAGGTAAACATATTTAGGTTAGACCGTGCATTACGAGACTTGATATAAGGGGGCATCCACAAATTACGTGAGGTGTTTTTCCGGATTTCTTGACTCCCGCTCCCCCCCTGGGGAGATTTCGTGAGATCTGGCCGGACCCCCCCTCCCCCTGTGGTGAGATCTGGAAACATCGCCCTGGAAACTTTTATAGAGCTTTTTTTTAGGTCACAGCCTCACTTTTTTGACGCCTAGAATCGACTTTTGCACACACTGTAGACCTTTTTTTTTCAGCTCTACTGTCCAAATTTTTTCGCAAAATCTAACGTGAGATTTCCGTAGACCCCCCCCCCCATCCCCCTTGGTGAGATTTCGCCGGACCCCCCCCCCCCTATTTCACCTCACGTAATTAATGGATGTCCCCTAAGTTCATCAAAGTTTAGTGAAAGAGTTGTATACGTCCAATAAATTCTTACCACAATATTTTGATAAATTTCTACATCAGAATTATTTCCCCTGTTTATTTTTACGGTGTATGTACCATGGGTTGTACTCGATTAATGGTGACGGATCTACACCATTCTGCAATATAGCACACGCATTCGTTTGCGCATTACATATATTATTATTCCAGAAAGCTGTCAAATACTAGTTTCTTAACACATTAATTTTCTCTTTTTACGTCCTCTACAGTACAGCTTTCTATCATAGCACTAATTTACTTTTCGTAACTGTTTACATTTTTATTCCTAATCTTATAGCCTATATGTTTCTGAGTTTACAATATTTCCTTCTGTTCATACTCAGAAATAAAGATTTTAGTGGATTCGACAGTCATAACCAACTTTGGTAATGTTCCTTACGCCATTTTCTTTGTTTACGTTTGCAGGGTGGCGAAATCTTTTATAAAATGTAATGCCAACGTCTTACATTTTATAAAAGAAATTTTATAAAAGATTTCTTTTATAAAATATCTTTTATCAAAGTTCTTTGACAAAGATCTTTTACAGTGTAATGCCGGCCCTAGTGGCATTTCTCGCTAAACAAACTTCGGAATGTTCGCTTCAGCTGATTTGTAGACTGGGGCTGTGTGAGATGTGCTGCGTGTATTCGTGTACTGTCGCCGTGCGCGGTGGTAATCGCTCCCGGGTGTACTGTTACGGCGCCCAGGTGCGACCTGCCCCCACCACGCGGCGCCCCCCTCCCCGGCGCCCCGTGACGTCACGCGGTGCCGCTAGCCGGCCCAGCTGTCAGTGTGTCTCTGGACTGCGGGCTGTGAGGACGTGTCTGTAGTGCTGGTAGCGCGTTGTGTCCCGCGTCTCCCGTGTCAGAGCCTGCGCCCCGTGATGTGACAGAGCCCTCTGCACCTGGCGTCTACACTCTACAGTAAGTACTGGGCGCAGTGCTTGTGTGCGCGGCGAGTCCACTAGTGTTTGTTGTGGCGTCGCGTCCATGCCGGTATCAGGCTCGCGTGGGTTCTCTTGACGCTGTTCCATGATTGCATTTTATGTGACTCGGCAACTAAATTCTGTTATGAACATACCGTAAACTGATAAGTGTTTGTGCTTTGGCAACAGATCGTTTTTCTCAGTTCCTTGGATTTACTTCTGCCATCAGTCTCTCCAGGGCCTTGATAAAATCGTCAGTCTATTCCCATCTCTTCATAACATCTGCAGAATACTTGAACAATTATATGCTACACTTTTTTCTCTATAGTTTCTATTGTCCTTCAATCCCTCGACAAATCCCGCATTTATTAAAATCTTGCTTGTCGTCTTGGCTGTAAGAGATTTAACATTTTCCTCGTCCACCTTTTAAAAAAAAACGCGTTCATTTCATACTTTATCTGTCTTAATTTTGAACAGTGTTATAGGGCACCACATTTCGGACACTTCAATTTTTTCTTTATGGTATTTACGAAGTTCGGAATACATTAAGGTCCAGATATAAATTTTTTTTAAAAAAACTTATTTTCAAACCCTATTTTAATGTTTAACTCTACAAGATTCTCCCTTGTCTATACGGTCAGCACGTATCTGTTAGAAAATACGAAAACTTCCATAACATTCGGGGATTTTCTTCGTCTGCAAGATTGATCTACAAAGGCGATTGTTATGTAGACGTCTATCCGCCACCTGCTACATACTTTACATACTGAAAAAAGTATTTGATAAATTTCTTACAATACTCTTCGCAATTTATTGTGGCTACACTATATTCCTGAATATGTTTGACTTTAACTGTAGTGATCCAAGCTTCTGACCTCAATTGCGGCCGCAATTTTTGCAGACCCTCAACATGACCTTTACATCTGGCATATGTGCAACACTCTCCACTGCAGGCTCCGACACTGTGGCTTTGTAAGTTTTCCTTGCGAGCATTCATGAAACTTCCTGCTAAGTTTAATATCTGTTGTCAGATAATCAGATACATCTTGTACTAGCTGTGTTGAAATGAAGAGGCAGCAAAATCGTAGGAAGAGTATTGCACCAAAACAACCTAAAGATTGTTGGAAAGATGTAACTCATCTCACGTCTTCCCCAGACCATGACAGGCAAGAACAGTAACTGTCAATATTTCGATTAAGAGAGATTTCTTCCTTTATTTTAAGCACCCCTTAAAGCTTTCACCATGAATTCTGCGGGTGTATTTTTGATTGATTTTTGTGAGATGATTTGTTATATGCTTTTTAATGCCTTGTGCTTTTAAACCGTCAACGTAAACTTTGAATAGTATTTTAAAAGCTCTCTCTGACTCGTGCTATTATCGTAGCGTTCTTGAGAAACTTTATATCTAATATTCGAATTGTCCCTAGCTCTGCACAGTTGGTGTTTAATTTTTTCTGCTAAAAATACAAGCACAGTGTAAACATTGATCATTACTTTAATCTGTCTAAACTTGCATTATGTATAAAGTAGAATGATGTCAGTCCAAGGGTTGTATTTCGTTTATAACTGTAGGTCAGTTTAGCAGACATTTGTTGAACGTTACAGCTCATGAGTGAGAACAGCTTCCGAGAGTCCAGGCAGAAAAGCCGTTTGTAGAAATAGAGCAACACAGTACTAGTAAAGGTAATGACATAATTGTTTTGGTTTCAAATGATTACTCATGTCAAATAAATGCTTTTTGACAACTGAGCAATTAGTGTATTTCGTTACTTCTATTAAAATACTAGCTGCAGATGAAAGAAACAAATGGAATATTGTGGACATATTTCATAACTTATTTTAGCGAGTCCAAGTACACTTTACTTATTTAAGAATTCGAGATATGAAATCAATGTTGTCAGGAAGGTGTTCCTTCAAACTAATTTCCGTCGACACGGCTTCTGTTTCAAATAATCGTACGCCAGGCACTTTGTCGATGCGCTTGATCTTTTTGGTTTATTGTGCGATGAATTCATTGACACGTGCGACATGAAGTTCTCTGTGTAGTTAGCTGATTGTCGCGCATAAACTGTCCTGCGTTCACTAATATTCTGATCATTTTCTTGTTAACTATTTGTAATGTAATTTACTGTGGCTAACACAGGCCTAACGTCTTCTGCTGGGGGAAACAAACATCCATCACGACATGAAGGCGGCTTATTACCACCGTAATTACCGCAATCGATCCGAATCCTCTCCAGCAGTTCCAGTGTTCCTTACAAAATCAGATGGCGATTGGAAGATGTACTTTCTATTAGGTCACTGGACTATTTATTTCTCAAAACGAATTCCTGCCTTGTTAGAACGGCACGATATAGATCGATCTAGGTTTTCATTTATCCAAATTACATCTGTCTACGGTTTTATCCACTTGCTGGCGATCTTACGGCTGACTCTGTAAGAAATTCATCGTGTAAGTCTAACAGCCTTCTTCTGCCCCAGCACAGCATTTTCTGTCCAGTATTCTCTCCCGGAAGAAACGTCCATCTTCTCAGCCGAAGCTAGAGCTCTTCTTGAGGCAGTTAAATACAGCCGCCTATGCGGCCATAATATAGTAGTGATTCTGACAGACTCCCTTAGTGTACTTAAGAGTTTGGAAAACACAACCTGGGACAATCGCTTATCCCTATTAATAACTGAAATCACGAAACACATAAAGTACAACAGGGAGCTTGGTATTACGACATATCTGCTGTGGATTCCATCCCACAGCGGAATAAAGCACAATGGACAGGTGGATTTGTTGGCCAAACAAGCTATACAGGTGGGACACAAAGAGAACATGAAACTTGTGATCGCAGACATGATCCCAAGCATCAAAGAAAGAGCAAGGGACACTTGGCAAGAAGAATGGAATATATCAAAAACCATTAAAGGCTCACACTACGGAAGTGTCCAACCAATAATACCAACAAAACCATGGTTTTACAAATGGAACATCAGCAGACGCCTTATTACCACTATTTCCAGAGCTCGTTTCCATCACGGGAATTTCCCAAGCCACCTGCACCGGATAGGGATCCGAGAATATAATCTTTGTGATTGTCAAGACCAGGCTATTGGAGACATAAATCACATACTATTCTCATGCAAAAAATTTAAATCTCATCAGGATAAAATGATAAATGAACTAGCCAGAATGCGAATCCCCCTACCCACAAATTTAATCTTACTTCTAGTCAGCGATATTAAAGGGGTATATAGATGTATAATTGAATACTTAAAAAATGGAGATATCGTATTTTGAATGAAAAAAACGCAGGAAACTGTCGCATATCTGAACATTGTTCTTGTGAATTTTAATTGTAAATAAATGTATATGTACTGCTGTAATTTCTATTGTACAAACTATGCATGTTATAACTACGGTGTACCAATGTATAATACATAAGATGGCTGTATGGTCTGTGTCACCGAAGGCCAAAATAAATAAAATACATTTCAGTTTTAATAGTGCTATCACATTCGGTGAGTATGGGCGACCACGTAGCTGCTCTAGTTCTAGTCAAGTCTCGCGTCACCTCAGTCCGGGCGCTAGTCTGTTGCATGCCCGCTCACCAGATTGTATTTAAATGTCTAGGACGACAGGTCACGGTTAGTGCTGGCTGGATGCGGAGGCGAACTGGGTAACTCTTCCGCACAGCAGCCTCAACAAGTAGTCAGTAGGTCGCGCTGTATGCACTGCTGACCACACGACAAACCAGTTTGGTACCTGCGTATAGACAGCATTCAGAATAGAAATTAACAATTTGTTCAACTCCCGAGGTGAAGCCTGTTGTTTTTCGTTATTAACAAATCTTTTCCTTATAAACTCTGTTTGAAGATTGATGTTAGACAGTGTCGCTTCATTATTCGAGGTTTAAAACCACCTCTTATCTGATAGCAATCTACCTGTTGCAATGGTTTCCCACTGTAAATACGGATGACATTGATCACAAAAACAGTTGCAGGGTGATCTGGACAGGATATCTAATTGGGTTGGTAAACATGGAATGAAGATAAATGCAAAGAAGAGTCAGCTTATTAGATACACAAATAAAAAACAAAAGGTTAATTATGAATATAAGGTGGGGAAAAAATTGCTTGCTGAAGACTTGAAATGTAAATATCTTGGAATTACTTTTGATAACAAACTTAACTGGGCAGGACACATAGGAAAAGGTTTCAAAGTTCTGCACTTGTTGGAGAGAGTGATGAGGGGATGTACGAGAGAAGTCAAGGAATTGGGTTACAAAACTTTGGTCAGACTATTGCTCGAATATGGTAGTGTAGTATGGGACCCTCATTTTACGTATCAAATACAGGAGTTGGAGAGGGTGCAAAAAAGAAGGCTGCTAGATTTGTTTCTGGAAATTATCGCAGAATGCAATCTGTGACGGATATGATAAAGGAGCTGGAATGGGATTCATTGCAAGACAGGAGGAGGATGGGGAGGGTCATGGGAGTGTACAGGGCATATACTGGCGATGAGGCATGGAAAGATATTGCAATAGGTATGAAAAGTAGTGCATGGAAGGGAAAAGATGACCATGACCACAAGCTGGCACTCGATTTCAGGCACAAGGGTGTGGGAAGATTCTCATTGTTAGGTAAGGGTGTCAGGGATTGGAATGAGTTACCAAGAGAAATGATGAATAATTTGCTGAAAACGTTGAAAGAATTTAAAGATAAAATTTGTAGAGGGCAAATGTAGGTAGGTGCAGGATAGGGGGAAGATGGGTGTGTAGGGAAATTGCCACCGGATCCTGTGCTCCATTGCAATTAAATTAAAAACATCACCAAAGATTGTTTGGCCACTGTTTCGATACTAACTCGCTAAATCCCACCAGCTTTACATGGATTCGAACCACTGATCTCCCTAGGGTACTTCACATGAATAAAGGGAAGCTTTATCATAAGTGAAGGTCAGTTTTAAGGCCTGTAAAAATTGAGGCGATACTAGAAGTCGAAGCGGGGACCTTCCGTTCAGCTGTCACATGCCTTAACCAGCTGACTACCAGAATCATAATCAATAAAAGTACCATTAGACAAGTTATAGTTTGTGTTATAGATTTGTAATATAATTATTTACTTAATTAGTTAATTAAAGATGTATTTTCAGTGGCACGATTATGTTATCAAGCACTTTCTTCCAACGTGCCAGTCTTAACGATACTTATCTTGCAGCTTCTCAATACTATGAATAGTATCAGTACTTAAGTCGATAACTAAATAATATCTACTTAATGCCGATGTGTAACTATTGTATCAATAATCAGATGGCACGAAGTAGTTCTATAAAGAAGAATGCTAAACAAGCAAGTGGAAGATGTATAGAAGAGCCAGCGTAGGTACTGTTGGGACAAGAAGTATTTTTCGGAAATGTTTTTAGATTGCTGTATTAAGGGACAAGCTCTTTTTTTCGTAACGGTAGTATGCAAGAACACGATACATGTTACGACACATGACATGGAAGCCAACCACCGGAATGACAAGAAAATATCTTAAAATACCGTAATATTTCAGTTGAGTAGTCAGCTATGGAAAAAAGTCGTCATTTTCAGGTTGACACTAGCTCATGACCTGTAAAACCCCAAAAATTACTAAACTAGCCACGAGATAGCCTACTCGGAATTTACAGTTTAGTGTGTACGGAGTTTACTTCATAGCAACAGAGCAAAGCTTTAGGGAAGTTAAGGATCACAATACAATCATGGGGCATACTAAAAAGCTTTGCGAATGAATTCATTTCATAAACCATGTCTGCTGCCTTGTGGAGTTGGATTTGCTTCATTCATATTTGTGTCATGTTCTTGAATGTTAACCGGACCCATGGTTTACGCATTATCAGCATACCGGAAATCACCGACCGAGCCAGGTGATTCTAGCTGAATTAAAGACATAACAAAAAATAAACTAGTAAAAATGGTTCGTATAGAATGGATGCCGTACTAGTACTGTTTAAGGCTATAAGTGAGCATAAGCTATAAGTCAAACCTTCTGAAACCATGAATATTTCAATGAGCAGAAAAAATCTATTTATTTTTTTTCATGATAAGAGTATATGACTGCATTGTTAATATAATATTCACTAAAAACGTTTTCATAGAGCGGCATTGCTTTTAGGTTTAAGTTAAATACCGTTCTATGAGAGGCTTATTCTAGATATAGATCGTACAGTAACAATAGGGTTGATTAAACATATGTAAAACATTAAGTCAATATAAGTCTATAGATTTTTTTGGCATTTTACTGGTCGTAGGGTTTGAAAATGTTGAGAAACGCTTATTTGCGGACTCCCGATGTAACATGTACAATGAAGAATCGACCATCTAGAACTCAGAAAGAAAGAACTTTTTTAAACTCCATGTATGGAGCTCTGGACTTTATGGCAGTGAAGCATGGACTTTAGGAATACCAGAAAGAAGGAAATTTGAAGCATTGGTGCTACAGAAGAATTCTGAAAATCAAGTGAACTAATAAAGTACGAAACGAACGAGTTTTGGAAATGATGGGTGAGGATAAAAATTTATGGAAGAGTCTTACAGAAATAACATATTTTGAGACATGCTGAATTTGTTAACTTGTTAGTGGAGGGAAGTAAGAACTGTAGAGGAAGACGGAGATTAGAATATATGAAGCAGATAATTGAGGACGTGGGTTGTATGGGGTATGCTGAGATGAAAAGTATTAGCCCAAGATAGGAAGGGATGGAAGGTTTCAGCAAACCTCCAGGCGGTAGGAAGGAATATCGTACACTTGGGAGACAGGAACAACACTCAAATTCCTAATAGCAATAAGAAAGAATCAGTATTAAAACTTCAGGCGAATCCATACTGATGAAGAGATTACTCACGCAAATACTCAAAACATGGAAGATGGTAGTGCCCAACAATATATAAAAATTACGCTCAGAAATGAAAATACCATGTAACGTCACGCTTGGGGGTTCTGAACCCTTGTGGAATCGTTCACCTTCGGAAACCTTCAACAGAGAAATTTGCAACTGAGTAGTAATTCAGTTCTTGCTACCGTTAACACGATTACAGCGTAAATTTTAACTAAATCATAGGTGTGAATCGTGGGGAGAGAGATGAAGGGATGTTTTGTCGCTTTTTCCTTGAGGACATCACTATGGGCTTAGATAAAACATGGCGATACGCCGATTTTAAAAGTGTTTTTTAACCATTTGTACGAGTTTTGACGAAAACTCTGATTCTCCATACATTTCCGAAACGACTTTCATAATTTGCAGTAATGTGTTTACTTCCCAAAAACTGTACTAATATTTCTGGAGTTTATTGTTTTTGCAAAATAATTGAAAGAGTAATTTTAATATATTTGACTTGCTAGCAGATGCCTTTTACGAAATATTCATCTACATGCAGATTCTCTTAATCCGATGATAATGTCGTAAAAATATCGGAAAAACTAAAATGTTTTATACTGAAATCTGTTACCTTGATTTCTATTCAGCTTCTGATACATAATTTTGAAAAATATATACTGAATTCTATTTAAAAATCACTTATCAATTTTTTTTTTTTTTTGCTGTCGTCAGTCTTTAGACTGGTTTGATGCAATTCTCCATCCCTTCCTATCCTGTGCTAACCTCTTCATTTCTACATACCCCTTACAACCCACGTCCTCAATTATCTGCTTCATATATTCTAATCTCTGTCTTCCTCTACAGTTCTTCCCTTCCACTGTTCCCTCCACTAACAAATTAACCAATCCAGCAGGTCTCAAAATATGACCTACCAGTCTTATCTCTTCTTCCTGTAAGCTTCTTCCATAAACTTCTTTTCTCACCGATCATTTCCAAAACTCGTTCATTTATTAATTTGTCTGTCCACCTAATTTCTGTAGCACCACATTTCAAATGCTTCAAGTTTCTTTCTTTCTGGTATTCCTAAAGTCCATGTTTCGCTACCGTAAAGTGCTGTGCTCCACACATAGAGTTTTAAGAAGTTCTTCTAATTCCTACACCCCATCAATTTTATTACCTAGTTGAATCCAAATTAATTCACTTACATGGAACCGCTATGTACGGATTTTTTTTTTTTAAAAATTACTTTTATCTGGTTATTACTATTTAGGTGATAATTTAGTCAGTCTTCTGTCAACTGAAATACAAAACCACGCTCAGCATGGAAGAAAAATTAACGTTATCGCCGTAATGTGTATCAAGCCCGGCTATTGTTCTGCTTGTAGATTGAGCGATGCGATTGTTCTCTCGCACGCCCTAGCTACATTGTTTACCTACACACAGTTTGTTTACATTCGTCTCTGGGTAACGGGAGAGTTTTTGCAGTATTGCGCGGCGGCCTTTGTGAACGTTGCTTACGACTTCCCTGTTTACGTGGCTGACTCACTGCAAGTCGCCAGCCCGGTAACAGTTTAAATCTTTGCCACAGTGACGTAATGTTACATTCAGTCTATCTGTGAATTTTATACTCGTGTGCTTCTCGTATGTTTGTATAAGTTACTATAGTCTTTTGCCTGGAATATGGAGTCCGGCGGGTAAATTTTTAACACTCGGGAGAGAGTGAGTTCGATCCCTGGTCCTGCCAAATAGAATTCGGTGTTCCATGGTTTTCCGAAATCACTGTAAATCTTGCGGATAAACGAAATAGAATTAGGAATGACGAACAGGAATGGTAATATCAATTAAAAATTAAATTAATGCTGTAACGATTCTAAAATATGTAAGGTGTTGAGCTCCATTCCGAAACGTGTAAATTAACGGAATGCGTGATTCGTTGAGTGACGTGCTAGCTCACTGGTTAAGGTCTCCAATTCGAGCTCCCGACACTACACGAGTTTTTACCAGACCTTAAACTAATATTAGACCAGAAAAAAAATGGTTTTGTTCGTCGAATTATGCTATGACACTCCGTGGTTGAAATTAAATGTAATGTACGAATCAGTTTAAGTCAGGTGGTGAGGAGGTTACTGACAACGCGACAAAGTATATCAACTTGGGTAGTCAACAAGCCCTATTGGAGTCACAGATTTATGTGATTCACATTTATTCTGTCTTATTAATGACATCTTGAATAGCCGTAAGTTATAACAAGCAACATCCGTTATAAATGGCAGTAAGAAATAATTTGTTCCTTCGATTTTTTCCATATTTCGTATTTTTTTTTTTTAATTACCCTTTATTAGTTAACAAATTTTACAAAAAATTAACGGTTTCTGAGTATTAATTAATCGCTTCTAAGGATTACCAATAGTTCGCAAATGCACTTTCTGGCATTCTAAACATCCCATGTTCACACATCTCAAGACTCGAATGCTTTAATTTCCTAAAACTGCGGATCTGCTCAAATTTGTCGAGGTTCGTAGCTTTCAACTTTATTATTTCCAGGGCGTCATGATTATGATCTTGGTCTCTTGGTATAGATCGCTCAAGCGAGTTGGTAGAAAAGCAGGAGTGACACAATAAATGTCAACCACAACGCCACTTCTGCTTGACATAACTGTTTTCAGGAGCGTCCTACTTTCAGTTATCTGTCATAGCGACCTCATCCTTCTTTCTCTCTATCCATGGCATCATCATTCTCCTCCATCTCTAACTCTCGAAATCTTCTATTTTTTATTGTCAACTTATCGTTAATTAAAAATGCCTGTTGCATAAACTCGGTGCAAGTAAAGCTTCTCAAGACATTAATAAACTTCTTGTAAATGGCTTCTACGACTAGATATAGGCTATTCCGTTTATATCAAATCTTATACGCGTCAAAACATTGCAGCTTTTTCATTTAGAGGTAGCACTGAAATTCTTCGTTTTGTTGATGGAACTTGGTTGCGGGTGGCTGTCGCCAGGTTGAAATGCGGGGTGCGCCGCCGAGCGAAGAATCGTGACACCAATTTCACGCCGCGACAAGTTAATTTAGCCACCTTAATAGAAGTTTTCAGTTTTAATTTTCCGCGCATAGAGATGACCTGAGCGTAGTAAATGGGAGGAAAACCACTCTGTGTGTGTACACTTAACGTTAAATCTTATTACATCGTTTACGTACCTACGAACGTGATCCAATAAGGAGTAGTATACATTATCCTCTCTTACTATAAAACTCAATCTTTCTCTGAACGACTATTAGTATTCCGACAACTACAGATTCATTTCAGATACAGTTTTTCAGTTTGCAGTCGTTACATGGTAAATTTATACTTTACATTACTTTATGTTAATAAAGTAAGGTGACGAAAATGGCCGTTTCCTGTCTACACCGTTAGGGATATATCAATGAGATGTATAGAATATTTTATGTTACAAAAAAAGTCCTACGACATGTGTCTATGTTCAGTAGGAAACACACACACAAAAAAAAAAACTATTTACGCTATTCTAATTAATGTGCTTGTAATTCTAGAAGTATTATTTAATTTCATAACCATAGGCTGTTTAGATTGTGAAAGGTGCAAGCTAGATTACCGAGCGTGGTGGTGTAACGGATAGCGTTTTGGCCTCGCATTCGGGAGGACGGCGGTTCGAATCCCCGTCCGGGCATCCAGATTTGGGTTTTCCATGGTTTCCCAAATCACTCCAGGCAAATGACGGGATGCTTCCTTAAAAAGTCCATGGCCGAATTCCTTCCCATTCCTTGCCCCCATCCTTTCCCGTCTCTAAAGACCTCGCTGTTGAGAGACGTAAAGCAGTAAAAAAAAAAAAAAAAGGCTAGACTACATAGCGTTGATGAACATGATATAGTTTGCAGAAGCAGTCTGTCACAACGTCTTTTGTAGGCAATCAGTTATGTTACTTTCTTATCAACATAAATGAAAAAGCGTTTACTCGAGACATAAAAACTGGAATGATAGCGAAATACAGAAAAAAAAGTATGGAAGAATAGACCTGAATTTGCAGTCATCGTATTTCGCCGTCAGCCTTCATATTAATGTACCTACTTGAAAGAATCATTAACCTATGCGCAATACAAGCAAGAAGCTTGCCGTCCTACCACGGTGAGTATCGCGCCAAACAGCATCAGCCGCGAGAAGAACAACCTCGACAGCCAACAGACTTCAATGACAGTTGACTTGGTGGTGGAGGACCACTCAAAACCATGCGCTGTGAAGAGACTGTCAAAACCGACCTCAATGGCCATGGCACCGGATAACATGACGAGCTTGGTGGTGTAATGGTTAACGTTCTGGCCGCGCATTCGGGAGGACGGTGGATCGAATCCCCACCCGGGCATCCAGATTTAGGTTTTCCCAAATCACTCCAGGTGAATGCCGGGATGCTTCCTTCAAAAGGCCATGGCCGAATTCCTTCCCGTTCCTTGTCCCCAGTCCCATCCCGACTCTAATGACCTCGATGTCGACGAGGCGTAAAGCCATAAGTAAAAAAAAAAAACTTCCAAGGTGGTTCGATGGTTCCCAGCGTTTTTTTTTCCTTTTTTTATTGTTTTTTTTTTTATCGAATCATTTTTCTTCGTATAAAAGTGTAATTGTAAAAACATTTTTTACCAGGATTAATGGGTCTTGGCTACAACTAAAAATACTTGATAAGGCTGGTAAAAAAATTATTTAATATTGCTAACAGATTGATGTACACTTCTTTCCACTAAGCCATATTATTATAATAATTTCTCTCTCTTTTACGCTATAACACGCTCGCCTCCACATTGCGACGGTTGGAATTTATCATAAAACATGAAAAATCGAGAAAACTCACACGGAAAGAAGCATGGCAAAATATATTCTTGGCAAAAAGCACAACTGCTGTCTTCGACGATACTTTTTTTATTGTATTTTTTCCTTCCCGCAGCTGACTGTTGTAGAGCAGTAGCTATTTTCAGACATTGTGTGTTATATTGTTTTATTTCATTTATTTGAGTAATATTACAATACAACAGTTATTTTTTGCAATTTCACTTTTTGGGGAGCGTGATTGTGGACGTACAATGTCGTTTTTATTCAAACCATTCTAGTTTAGTGGTGGTCTTGAATTAGGATTAGGGATGTGACCATCTACGTAAGCAGTTGCAGGACGAAAGAACAGCTTGTTCAGCGCGCTTTTTTACCTGCGATGAGGGCAGGTATGCCATTAGACGGTTTTCTCTGCATCTATTACACCTGTGCGTTGTATGCTTCCAAGTTGATATCAGAGCGAAGCCTCTTTTAAAATGTAAATGAGGTGTGCCCTTCCAAAACCATGACATGCGAGATATGTTCCAGCAGCAAGGTGGCTTCTATTCATCGCGCTCGCTGCAGGAACCTCCTCTGCTTGTCACGTTTTTTGATAAATTACATCCATCGCATAGTCGAGATTACAGTGTGGGAGGGGAAAATTATTGGAAATAAGAGTACGTCAATACGTAAGCAGCAAAAGATAAATTTCTTACCAGCCTAATCGAGTATTCTTAGTCATAGCCAATCCTATGTTTTATTGTGTATATATATATATATATATTATTTAAAATCATGTACGAGTATATAAAGAAAAATGTGTGTTCGTGAAAAATGTAATGGAAAAAAATACAAGATAGGGAGTATCGAACCAAGGACCTATCTATAGCCAAACCGGGAGTGTTGTCACCAAGCCACCGAGGCCGATGAAATCATATATACAGTTCGGCCAGATATGAGAAGTTTACAGTTTTTAAAAAACTTTTAGTTTGTGGATATATATCAAAATTATTGGTTTTTTTTATTATCTATATATCCCCCCTCTGTCCGAAAATGATCCAGTGCCATAACCTTTAACTTAGGTCTTTTCGAAAAATATCGAGTAGTGACGTTAATCCCTGTACAGGGCTTTGTTTTGTGTGGTCCTCGACCACTGGTTCGAATATCATAGATATCCGTAGCCTTTCCCTTCCCTTGTTGAATACTGTGTTCCATGCTCGGTCTTGGTGAAGTCGCCCACTAAGCCAGACATTATTACCCATCATTAACTGTACTATAAAATTTGGATATTGCTATATATCGCCGTCACCTTCAAATGTACGGCTAGATGTTCGTGAATGTAATGCGTTCTGGAGTTTTATACAGGTTGACGGGTAAATAACGGAGAACTCTTCAACTGTCGAAAGGCCTTATCGCGACCTACAAAATTTAAAAAAAAGTCTGAACTTGGCAAAAGTGTCACGGATTTCAAGTTTGACTTTTTAAAAAAAAATTATCACGTGCATTCGGTTTATGTAATGCCAGTTATACAAATGAAGCCACTAATGACATTAATTAACATTTTTTAATTTTAAGAATTACATTAAATGTTCAAACTGAAGGCTTTCCGCTATAGTACAAGCCCTTCACCTATTAATTCGGAGTCTATTAATTTGCTGAGTGGCTGATTGGATGCGCGTCCTCAGCTCCTTAATTGATATTAGACTTTTGTAAATAATGTCTTTGAGAAATTCCGGATAGGAAAAAAAAAAGAACACGGGTTATAAGTTGGTCGATCTTGACGGAATGGAACACACCGAGCGTGGTGGGTGGACGGTTAACGTTCTGGCCTCGCATTCGGAAGGACGCCAGTTCGAACCCCCTTCCGGGCATCCCGATTTGGGTTTTCCATGGTTTCCCGAAATCACTCCAGGCGAATTCCTTCCCGTTCCTTGTCCCCAGTCCCATCCCGCCTCTAATTATATTAGCCGTCGACGAGGCGTAAAGCAATGAATAAAAAAAAGGAATGGAACAATATTTATGACTTTACGGCTCGTCGACGTCGAAGTCATTAGAGGCGGGATGGGATGACCATTTGAGTGAAACATCTCGGCATTCACCTCTAATGATTTGGGAAAACCAGGGAAAATCCAAATCTGGATGCCCGGACGGGTATTCGAACGCGCGTCCTCGCGAATGCGATCGTTAACTGCTCCCCACCACGCTCGTTGAATGGGCTAGAAGACGCATCCATCTTCTTGTATTAGCTTGGTCCAAATGTCGCCGCACTCGTCGTGGGCTGGACACCCACCACTTTGCAGCCACGTGTTCTGCCTTGCTGGAGGCACGTCCCCTGAAAGGCCAGCCAATTCATTTCGTGAAAAAGCCAAATAAATTTGTCGATTTAGCGTGGCTGGCAGTCAGAAGGCTTAGTCAGGTAGTGTATTACATGTGTTGTGTGAACGAAGACATGTTGAAATGCTGGACAGCCCTATTCTTCTCAAAGCCACGAAATGGACCGCCAGGTTTAACATCCCCTTCAGAACTTGAAGCATAATCAACAGTATCGTACGGAGGGCGGGCCTCGCATTCGGGAAAACGCTGGTTCAAATCCCCATCCGACCATCCATACGTCGGATTTTTATGGTCTCCCAAAATCGCTCCAGTCGAATGCTGGATTGGTTCCCTTAAAAGCCCATGGCTGAATTCCTTGCCTAGAGTTGTAAAAAAACTTTTTTTTCTGGCTTGAAAAAAACATGAAAAAAAAATAGGAAAAAAAAAAACATGTTTTTTTTTCTGGGACACGTTTTTTTTCATAACTACTAAATCTCAAATTTGTAAGGCATTTATTGATTAATATGACTGTTTTAGAGTTTATTCTAAGTACTTTTCTTAATTTTTAAATCTAAAATATTTTCTTGTTCAGTAGAAAAAAAAAAATACGAAAATATTGGCAACACTGACTGAAATTTTCTTTTATGAACGGGGACTTCCCGAAGAGACTATGTTGCGCGAGAAGGAATCCCCGTTCCCCATTGTTTGGATTGATACTCGCTATTTGAACTAGTGCTGCTATCCCTACGAATTTATCTGTAGACCTATGAATCTTTTCAAAAAATTAGGAATTTAAAATTTATCTACTGTTTTTTTGCCTCTTTTTATTACTTATTGTGCTTTCTTTGTATTCGTATACTTGTTAAACTCTCAGCGTATAGTGATACTGAGTCATTAAATTGTCAGTAATTATGAATTGTTTCCTTGCAACTTTTGGCGTAAACCAACGATTGAAAAGAAATAAAGCTCCTATTTTGTATGATAATAGATTTAAATTCAAACTTAAAAGACCGTAATACAGAACTATCGGCGCAGTCTTTAAGCACAGTGTGTACTTCGCTCACAATTTAAAATTGCAATCTCAAAATCTTTTGTGTACAATACAAGAACAACCAGTAAAAGAGAATTGCAACTTCTTCTGAAGTTATGGATATAGAGGAGACAGAAGAAGAAACAGAAAATTCCGACACCGACTGAACTAGTGATGGTAATGCTGATACTAGTGAATGTGGTACCGACATAGGATGAATAAAATTATGTTACCTGTATAGATACATTTATGAATTATTATGTAAAACATTATATGATTCAGTAAGATTTAAAACACACTTGTAAAATGTAAGTTCCGTAAATGAAATTATAATTTATCAAATATAATTTTTTCTGAAAAAAAAACAAGGGTGCTAAGTTTTTTTTTTTTTTTCACAAAGCTGAATTTTTTTTTTGTTTTTCAATTTGCAACACTATCCTTGCCGTTTCTTGCCCCCTCTAAACCCTGCGAGATATTTGGTGTTCTGTTCTGTACCATCATACGTACTATCCCGTTGCCCAAGAAATGTATAGTGGGAGTTTCTTGCTCTGGTGAATGTTACAGAATGGCCATGTTCTGAATGAAATACAGCAACGAAATCGCACACAGAACAGCAGCAAGTATGAATAGTAGCGTATGTTGTATTCAGATAGTGATGGGCAGCGGTGTAATGTGTCTTGGCTGAGACACCTTATACGAAGCGTAATCATTGTGATGGTTTCTTTACGAGGCGCAGCTGATCGCATTACGCCGGCCGTTGCTTTTTTCAGCGAGGTCTCGGGACCGGATTCCATTGTGTGCGTAAAAAGCGAGTGGTCCGGGCGCGAACAACATTCTGCTTCGTCCTGGGCACCGTGGCCGAGACCCGCTGATTTATATCACCAGCTAGTCCGGACACACAATAAAAAGGAGGAGCTGCGCGCCAAACATTTCGCCCACCAATGACTGCTCCGTGTTCAGCTGGGACGAGGGGGGGACTGGAGGATTATAAAGCAGCAAGTTCCTCGATATAAAGACTCCAGTAAATTATTCATCTGACGCATACCATTACAAACAAGGCAGGTGTGCTCTTCTATGCTCCTCTATGTGAGTACTCTGCGGTCCAGTAAACTTTGTATGGCAGAATATGCTTTATACCAAATTCACGTCTGCCTACAGCATTCAAATCCCCAATACTAAATGAAAGAATTTATTTAAGCAGACATCACCGTGGCATCTTGTTCCCCCATATTATGAGGCTTATGGTAACCTAATAGAACAGAATTGTTCCCACTGCAGTCCAAAATAAAACCGTGGTGGAATGTCAGTCAAAAAATTCAAACGATAAATACGACTCTGGTATTAAGCATCTGAGAAACACAAAGGCAAAATATTGGAGTGTTTCATTATACTTTGCTGTACCATACATTCACAGAAAGACGGTGTATGGAGAAAAAGGAAGGAACGAAAGTGGAGGATATCTTTCACCAAATCCTTTATAATTATTTTCACAACCATGATTTTTGAAAATTTTATATTGCATCAGTTTCCAGAGATATACAACAAAAAAAGAAAAAAATTGGAAATATCTAAAGGTTTCACAATTTATGAGGTTGTGACGGACTGACGGACAGACAGACGTGATTGAGTGACTACGTAAGAGTTCCCCATGTCATTCGCAGTTAATGATGATGATTTCGTGTAGTCTTAATGAACTGATGGAGGTTCGTTTTGGCTCCGCCACCCCTTGTGACTTACGTAGTCCCGTTGAATCTCAGCGTATTTAACATTAACAAGGCAATGCTTCCCCAATTTTATAGCCCATATAAAAATCTCGACTCTGACCGGGATTCGAATTGGGAATTCTTAGATCCGCATTTACTGAGTCATCTGACCGTATGGAACGCCACAAAAGTAGTTAGGAACAGAAAATGTAACATTACATTTTGCCTGTTAATAACTAAAGTATGCTGATTTAGGATATATGGTAAAAAAAAAGGTATGCATCAACAGCTGCTTCCATTTAAGCTACACTAACGTTTAAAAGCTTTCACTTGAAACTAGATATACTTAATGGACTACAAGTTGGTCTGGAGTCTGGGGGTTGAAGCTTCGGCCTGGCATTCGGGAGAATGCGTGTTTCAACCCCGGGCCGGGCATATAGTTTTCAGTCTTACATGGTTTTCCGAAATGGTAAACGGCTCCTTTAAGAGGCCTAGGTCGAAATCGTTATAGTTCCTACAGCCAGTCCCTTCTTGGCCTTAACGAACTCGAAGATGACCACTCGTAACCATAAATTGTGTTAATGCTGGAGTACATGCTCTGCCGGTGCTACGAGGAGCATCATGTAAATTCGTGTCCCAACAAGGAAAATGGACTCGTAATCTTTGGGGAAAGTCGTACGCAGAATATTACCCGATTTCATAACATGGAGCGACCTTTTCTTCGTTATAGGTATTGAAAGGGTGTGAGTTGTAAGTTTATTCTGTAATTAAAGGAAAGAAACTCGTGCTGTAGCTAAATATTTGAGTTACAGAAAGACGTCGCAAAGGACACTCATGTAAATATAATGCGAACGTTAAAGTGGTTTCCCAGGGCGCGGGGTTTTAGAGGTCGCGCCAGATCAGGAGAAGTGTACGGGTCAGCAGAAGTGTACGGGTCAGCAGAAGTGTACGGGTCAGCAGAAGTGTACGGATCAGCAGAAGTGTACGGGTCAGCGGAAGTGTACGGGTCAGCAGAAGTGTACGGGTCAGCGGAAGTGTACGGATCAGCAGAAGTGTACGGATCAGCAGAAGTGTGCGGGTCAGCAGAAGTGTGCGGGTCAGCAGAAGTGTACGGATCAGCAGAAGTGTACGGGTCAGCGGAAGTGTACGGGTCAGCGGAAGTGTACGGGTCAGCAGAAGTGTACGGGTCAGCCGAAGTGTACGGGTCAGCAGAAGTGTACGGGTCAGCAGAAGTGTACGGATCAGCAGAAGTGTACGGATCAGCAGAAGTGTACGGATCAGCAGAAGTGTACGGGTCAGCAGAAGTGTACGGATCAGCAGAAGTGTACGGATCAGCAGAAGTGTGCGGGTCAGCAGAAGTGTACGGATCAGCAGAAGTGTACGGGTCAGCGGAAGTGTGCGGGTCAGCAGAAGTGTACGGATCAGCAGAAGTGTGCGGGTCAGCAGAAGTGTACGGATCAGCAGAAGTGTACGGGTCAGCAGAAGTGTACGGATCAGCAGAAGTGTACGGATCAGCGGAAGTGTACGGGTCAGCGGAAGTGTACGGGTCAGCGGAAGAGTACGGGTCAGCGGAAGTGTACGGATCAGCAGAAGTGTACGGATCAGCAGAAGTGTACGGATCAGCAGAAGTGTACGGATCAGCAGAAGTGTACGGGTCAGCAGAAGTGTACGGGTCAGCAGAAGTGTACGGGTCAGCGGAAGTGTGCGGGTCAGCAGAAGTGTACGGATCAGCAGAAGTGTACGGATCAGCGGAAGTGTACGGGTCAGCAGAAGTGTACGGGTCAGCAGAAGTGTACGGATCAGCAGAAGTGTGCGGGTCAGCAGAAGTGTGCGGGTCAGCAGAAGTGTACGGGTCAGCAGAAGTGTACGGGTCAGCAGAAGTGTACGGGTCAGCAGAAGTGTACGGGTCAGCGGAAGTGTGCGGGTCAGCAGAAGTGTACGGATCGGCAGAAGTGTACGGATCGGCAGAAGTGTACGGGTCGGCGGAAGTGTACGGGTCGGCAGAAGTGTACGGATCGGCAGAAGTGTGCGGGTCGGCAGAAGTGTACGGATCGGCAGAAGTGTACGGATCGGCAGAAGTGTACGGATCGGCAGAAGTGTACGGATCGGCAGAAGTGTACGGGTCGGCAGAAGTGTACGGATCAGCAGAAGTGTACGGATCAGCAGAAGTGTACGGGTCAGCAGAAGTGTACGGGTCAGCAGAAGTGTACGGGTCAGCGGAAGTGTACGGGTCAGCAGAAGTGTACGGGTCAGCGGAAGTGTACGGATCAGCAGAAGTGTGTGGGTCAGCAGAAGTATACGGATCAGCAGAAGTGTACGGATCAGCAGAAGTGTACGGATCAGCAGAAGTGTACGGGTCAGCGGAAGTGTACGGGTCAGCAGAAGTGTACGTGTCAGCAGAAGTGTACGGGTCAGCGGAAGTGTACGGATCAGTGGAAGTGTACGGATCAGCAGAAGTGTACGGGTCAGCAGAAGTGTACGGGTCAGCAGAAGTGTACGGGTCAGCAGAAGTGTACGGATCAGCGCGCACCAGAGGTTAGCCCATAGCCGCCTCTACGCCACTTAGCCTAGTGTTGTTTCAGCTACCCGGGTGTTTGATCTATACCGACTGGACGACGGAGAGGGTTGCGCCAACCTTGCAAGCACAGGTGGGACTTGTCCCACAGTCCGCTCTTGGTAGCTGGATCGGCCCGGTCGGCAAATGCACGGGTAGTGGGAAGTCAGCTGGTGGGGGCCTCCTGCCTACAGCACATCTGAAAAGTGGTCATCTCAATTTAAACGGGGGATTATGATGTATCGGACTCGAAACATACATAAACAGTGATGATAGCAATAATAAAAGTAAAACACAGTAGAACCATAAAACAACGAAAAACCAATGCGAGTATCTTTATTGGAAAACAAATTCCAGAAATAAATATTCTAAGTGCGCAAGAGAATAGGGCCTATCAAATCATCAAATCATGAAATTTATGATGGTAATTCAAACGAAAGCGTAACTTCGAAAGTGCGGGTTCTATGTAAAAAGTAATACCACATGGGTGTTATTTGTATAACTAACTGGTTACTCTCTGAACTTTGAACACACCTGGCAGTAATGTTATTAGCAAAACGTGACCGGTTTTGGGACCACCCCGTATAGCTTTTATCGGGAACTGTTTGCCTTCGCACAGTGTTTGGCGGCCCCGACCTTGCCCGCCGACTTTCCGCGCCCCATTTGGTGCACAATTAATTTCGGTGGTGGTCCTGGACAGCGCAATCAGATTTCGCCCGTAATTAATTTTGCTCCGTCAGCCAGCGGCTCGGGGGCCGTTCGAAACGGGTCGATGGACATTAATAATTTCATGCATCGCTGGTAAACTCGATTAAAGCACAAAGTGTTAAACTTCGCGTGAAATTGTCTTCAACTTTTGGAGGCCGCAGATAATTTTTCACTTTGGAGAACCTCGCGGTCAGGAAGGAGAAGATTCTTGCTCACGGCTTATCATAGCGAGGGCGTGTGTCAATTTCACGAGACAATGGCCGCAGAACAGAAAAGAGGACACCTTATCTTAAACGTACCCACCCCACTGGCGTCGCCACATAGTCTCCAAACGAGGTTATTTCCTTAGTACGCCGTGTGGAAAAAAATTTTCATCATTCCAGATTTGGCCAGTAGCACAGAAAATTCATAACCAAAAAAATGTTTATCTTCTTTGTTTTACAGTGTGCTTAAAATTGTATTTCGGTTAAAAAATCCACTCATTCCGATTTTCAAGAAATAACAGACCCTGAAAAAGAAATTATAATGTTTCGTCAAGTGATGCGTTAGTCTATCTTGTAAATTCTTTTCTGTCAGGGAAAATTTTGTGTTTAAACACGAAAAAGAATCCTTTTTTTTTTGTGTATTTGAGTGTTATATTGTGTAGCAGATTTCTATATATTGACTTTCACTTCTGAGTTGTGTCCGGAAGTGAAGCCAGAGATGTATTATACAGGGCGTTCGCCGGGAAACGCAACCCACTGTTAGCGCTACAAGGAAGAAACTGCTCCCGGCGAGCGAGCGCTCAGTTTCCGGCATTGTTCGACCGTCGGCCGCGGACTATTTCATAATAATTACGCTTCATAAACTTCATAAACTTGTGTGCTAAGCATTTAAATGTGACGTAATTCATTAGCTTACCTTATAAAAGATGCTGGAAGTGTTGACCCTCTTGTGTAATGCACATTTCACATCTTCTGAACATATTTCGAGACACACGCTGCCCTAACTGACTTAATGATTTTTTGGGTGACTGTTTTAGTCGAAAAGCGATATCGTCAATTTTCTCCTCTTTGAGAATACGGTTGACCGACAGTCTCTTTTTGTTAAAAAATGAACCCGTTTCTCTTACTTTTTTAACCAGACGCAGAATTGTTGATTTAGCTGGCAGTAAAGCGCCAGGAAATTCGCGACGAAATTTACTGCGACACTTTTTAAACGACTTCTTCTTCACATATGTATCGTAGAGAAATATTCTTTGTTGCAAACTGTAACGTACCATAATTTTACTCACACTCAAACACGGTACAGATTAATAAGAGTATGAAGCCCCAAACCAGCCAAACCGCAAAGAAACGTTTATTCACAACACTGATTAATAAGAGACTGAAGTCACAAACTATCTACAATGCAAAGAAACCGTTCTTAACAATGTAAGGGTCACTGCACTGCACTGTTGGGGCAGCGGAGGTGTTAAACAGTGCGGTGATTCACGGTGCCGTGTGGCGGAAACTGCTGGGTCCACTGACCGAGCAAGTTGCCGACGGCAACAGACTGGGAGGGTTGCGTTTTCCGGCGAACGCCCTGTATTACGAGAGCATGTTTTTTCGAACTAGATACTGACTGCAGTTCATACGTGCTTTGCAGATATTCTCACTGTAATGCCTGCCGATTCACTGACTTGCTATATACCTCCCCGTTGGGTTAGACACTAGTGTTGACTGAAATGTGAGAGCCCCGCACCTGCTCTGGAGGTGAGCGCATCGTGAGTTAGGAGTGGCTGCAAGTGGTTTAGCGCTGTACGCTGTCGCTGTGTGTTGCTACGTAAATGTATAATCCAGCATTCCGAAGATCGCTCTGCTCGAAAGTTACCGTCGTAAATTTCAGTTCTGGACGTATTATCTTTATATATAAAGATGAATGTATGTTTGTTCTTCATACAAATCCACAGTTTTCATCCGATTTCGATGAAACTTTGCACGCTTATCCTTTCAAACAAGGAGAAAAATACTGTCTACATTTTGTTGAAAAATTATCTGTATAAATAACACATGTTGTCTCATAACTTCGAAATACGGCGATAGACAGACACGATGGATGTGGACGTCTCCGTACCGTGTTTCCGTGTAGTGGACTGACAGCTCAGTGGTTAAAGCGCTTGCTTATGAACGTCGTGGTCTTCGGTTCAAATCTCCGTGGAGGCTAAGATTTTAAAAAATAGTTTTTCATCGCAAGAGTCAGGCCTGGGCCGTAGGTTATTCGGATTGAATGTTAAACTGTAGATATTAGAAAGTTAGGGGTGCAATGCGAGGCAAATCGTAGGTAGTCTTCAAATTTGTAGGTGTACACTTTTTTACGTTATAATGATCCCTCAGATGTTGTTCGAAGTCAGTGTGTGTGTGTGAACCACAGTAATATTATTTATAAATACGGAAGTAAGTCTCCGTATTTTTGTTACGTTTTGACGACTAAATGGCTATATCGTTGTGATGGAATTTTATAAGGAAATCTGTATGAAGGGCACAGGATATTTTTTCCAGTATGATAAACAGTTGTAGTCACGAAATTTTGAGACCTTATCGAATGGTGACAGAAATATGTTGGAAATTGATTCTCTTCAGGAGACAGGTTCGACGGTACAATGATATACTGTTAGCTTTCCTGTCATATTATTCCGACTCGATATTCTATGGGACCAATCCTTCGTTACCAACAACTTTCTATATTTAATTCTGGCAAAAAAAATTCTTAATCCACGCCTACGAAGTCGCGGGTACGACCTAGTTAGTAATATAATATTAGCAGTATACAGGAGAATTATTTATACTTAAGATATGGCAGTATCTCTTTTTGATTATTAGTCTCAACCTTTTTGCCCTAACGCTCCCAGTTCGAAAAAAATACTCATCGTCACTTTTAAGGGGGTGGGGGGGGGGGAGCACTCTCATTCCTGTACATAAAGCAATCCATAGCGCCCTAAGATTTTGGCTACTAAGCCAATTTTTGAAACGGTGATTCGATGTCATCCCTCTTATTTGAAGGGCTGAATATCATTTATAGAAAAACGAGGACAGATTTTGAAATTACTTTATTAAAAGATATTCACAATACTGGTGTATGTTCGGTTTCATCAACAAATAAATATTAAAAAAATATTAATTCGAGGGCTGATTTCGGTGTAATGACACT
The DNA here is from genome assembly GCA_031002005.1 of Vandiemenella viatica. Lineage (NCBI taxonomy): Eukaryota > Metazoa > Arthropoda > Insecta > Orthoptera > Morabidae > Vandiemenella > Vandiemenella viatica. Next base: position 190,284,876 of record JARYHS010013631.1, on the reverse strand, counting down.
ATTTTTTTTTTCTATATTTGGTATCTTATTTGTCATCAATTTTAAATCCGCCACCCTTCGCTATTGACAAATCTTTTTTTTTTTTTCTTTTCTTAGCTAATAAATCACTGACTATGCTAAATCCTCTTTCGTACTCAGCGCCTCTACATTTGCCTTTGACCAGAAACTGTCTCCTATGATCTGTTCAACGCTTTCCGGTGGACGGTACCACCCCCGCTGTGAACCACCGGACTAAACGGTAAAATTAGACTCGGTGACTTCGGAAGACAGCGTTATGCAGTGCTACACTTAATACGTCAGCCAGAAGGTTTTCCGACATGATCAAGGTTAAACGAGAATGTGTGGTTGGAGACTGTATTGAGACATAAACAACCACTAACTTGGGGACCATCAGCCATGTTAAGAACGGATTTCGATTTCCTGCATATATGGTGATTGGTACTGCTTATATGTCTGTAGTACAGTCGTTTCTTCAAATGCGCCCTACTTTGAGATATTAGCATGCAAAGAAACAAAAAATTTAAATGTCCTGTAAGTACTAAAATTATTGAAACTCGTTATGAAACGGGAGCGTTGTGCGATAAGATGTTGGCTTCATGATTTTCTGACCCGATTTCAGATCCCCGGAGTATCGAATATTTTTATTTATTTTAATCTTCTGAAATTGTCAAGCATGACACTTTTCATTTTATTTCAACTTCATTTAAAAACTTTTATTGCGTGAAATAAAATTTGAAACACATAAAATTGCTTATAACCGATACAACAAACACAATTTCAGCCAATATCTACAATGGCTTCGTAACATGCGCCGCCCATAGCGAATTAAATGTGTTAGTATACTGGAATCTGACACAAGCATTTTGCAACATTTATAAGCGTTTTCACTTGTTTTTCCATTTCGTCGTTGAGCTCCATTTTTTTGTCACAGACACTATTTTACACGGAAACGTTCTTGGAATTATATCGATTTTAGAAAAAAAAGGAAAAACTATCTTCTTTATACTACGCATTTCGTTTAAAATGCCTATTGATGATATACAAGTAGAGAAACGACGAAGATGAAATAAATAAAATAATTGAAAACGTACCAAAACTATAAACTTATTTACAAAAAGTGAAAAATAATGTCAGAATGGAGACTTTCCTGAAGTATGATTATAATGAAGTCTTCATGGGTGTACGGCCGGATTGTGTTGTGAAAAGACAATCGGGCTGTAAGGGGAGAAAAAAAAAAAGAAGCTGCATTGTAGGTAACATGATTTGTTGTAAATATCATTTCACGCAGTAAAATTATTAAATGAAGTAAAAGAATCATGCTTGGGAATTTCTGAAGGAAAAAGTAAGAAATAAAAAAAAATGATGTTGTAGGGATTAGAACCCGGGTCAGAAAATTACAAAGGTAAGATCTTGTTGTATGGAAGACGCTATCATTTTGCGATAGTACTGCTATTTACAGGCTATTTATATTTTTACATTATTTTTTTGTATGCGAATAACTTGAAAACTATGGAGCATTTGAAGATACGACTGTACAGGAGACACATAGGGCGTGTACTCTTCAATGTATATGCATGAGATTGAAATTCGCTTCTGACATGTCTGGTGGTTCCCAAGTATGAGCATTATTAAATGGGTCACTAGATATAAGCAGTTAGTTCTGGTGGGGCAGCCGGACCATGACCTCTCGACGCTCCCTGCGGTTGGTTCAGAGTGGGCTCTGCGTTTAGACGTCCATTTCGTGTCAAGTTCTGCTGTATTTTTAGAACCCGAGGCTTTGCGGACGGCCAGTGCACTGCATGGCTTCCTCGACTTGGGCGCACCTGTGGTACCTCCAACAAAGGGATAAACAGACATCCCGCCTGTGGGGAACTAGGCCTGTCCTATGTGGGGGTTTTGGTGAGAAAGTGATCCTGATCGTGTGTGCTCTGACCGGCTACACTGTTGCTCAATACGAGGTTAGGCCTTTTGTCGCGTCCATCAGCAATAATTCTATATTTAGCTTTCCCGGTGAAATTTCTAGGTCTTTATGGCATGTATATGTGAGACCTATATTAAATCCCTAACCACCCTGTAATGCTTATGGACAGAGGACATTCCAAACTGTTGCTGCTAATTCGTACGTCCGATCCAGACTAAATCTGGCAGCTTCGAACCTATATTGTAAACAAACAAATTGTTGCTTTTGCTGGGTGCTTATGAAACAGGTATAATATATGTTTTACAGCGTTAGTTTTTTGTCCGGTATTGCATCCTGGACCACTACAGCAGGTGCTTGATATGACGATTACTAACTCCGTTGCAAATATTCACTGGCGTAGCTAGGTCAACAAGGGCCCCCCGTGGAAAAAATTTATTTTGGGCCATGAGGCCAGATGGGCGACCTTTTTTTTTTGCTTTGTGTTGCTGGTAATGGCCCCCTGAGCTGAGGATTGGGCCCTTGTGTTGTGCTTAGGGGCCCCTGAGCAGTGGTTGGGGTCCCCCTGAGCAGTGAGAGGGCCCTTAGTGAGGGGCTTCCTGTGTCTCAGAGGTCCCCTCAGATGACTGACAACTGTAGAGCTTAAAAAAGGTCGCCAGTTTGCCATGAAGGCCCGTGGGCCTCTGAACTGCTTTGTGGGCCCCCATGCACCGCCTAGCCCCATAGTAGCTACGCCACTGCAAATATTGCACCTTCACACCATGTTTTGGCAGACACGTGATATTAAGTTTTAAACGTCTAACTACATCAGCTCTCCCCCCCCCCCCCCCACCCACCCATTAATCCTGGTTGCCTATCACACACGTAAACATGAAATGTGAGTTTTGACGTGGAAGATTTTAATACGTTAACGGTTCGTTCCAGTCCATTGGTTCCCAATCAAAACTTTATTTCCTCATCTCTCCTTAAAATCACTAAATGATAAAAATTGCTGGGCACCCTATATAGTTGCAACAACTATTTTTACCAGACGTAAAGGAATAATATGTGCTCTGTATGTGCCCTAAATTTTGTTCGTAAAATGTGTTATTTATGAGGTAGTAATAGGGCACCGTCCCAGGACTTGCCTAGACGAATACAGAAAACTGCAGGAGCGGCCGATACATGGGACCCTAAGTTAAAATCGGGAGCCGTTGTATTTCTGCATAACAGCACGGCCGCTCTGTCTTCATAGCTGTTCATAAAAGTCTGTACACAAGTCCACTAACACGAAACAGACGCAGTCCGTTAGTGTGGCAATCAACCGTCTGCATGACGAGGCTTAGAGCAACACTCTGTTCACAGGTACACTTTTAAGCGAGTTCCTCTTTTCACTTGCAGGTCCAGTCTTCACCGTGCGCAGGGTTGGGCATGGCGCTTTCTCAATAAGTGTGCGTTCTACTGTTCGAGCTGTCTTCGAAGGTAAGTTGGCATTCATGATATCTAAATACTTGTCCTCGAGGAACAACAAAAATTCGATTGGATATGATTAGAAATTATCACGTCTAACAGTTTCGACCAACATTTTACCTTATATGCTTAAGTCAACGCTACAGTGAATTTAATGTTTTTTTTTTCACTTACAGGTTAGTATAATTACAGAAACGTCTTGAGCTGATTTAAAAAGAAAGTACTTGTAGTAACATTACAGGCTGTAGTAACATTACAGGCTATCATGTCCACTGAAACTTCATTGCTCTATTTTAACAGTCATCGGATCGTAATTACTAAATTTTATCCAGTTTACTGACACCTCTATGAACCACGTGAACTTTTTTTGAATCATTAATTTTATAGATTATTTGATCCAATTTTTTTGTTTTTCTAGAAGTTCCCCCCGCTGTTGAATGCGCACAAATCTACTAAAGATACTACGATAGTGAAATCAATCATAGAGGAGCGGTCGTTAATGGGACGTAGGCATTTAGGAACGGAACATGCTGTAGAAATACAAACTAATTATTTCACTCCCAACTATTCTGATTAAATTACTGATTCTTTGTGGAATATAACAGGCAGCAGGCGAAAACTAAGAGAAAAGAGTGGATTGATAATACTGATAAAATAATACAATCGAAATCTGTCGGATACATTTGGAAATACCTACAAGGAGGACGAAAGGATCATATGAAATGTAATGCAGAAAACTAAGTGGACAATTAAACTAAGAGACGAACATTTATTTTGGAAATTATTGGTGAGGAAAGAAGTTTTTGGAAGCATATTATAGAAAGAAGATACAGAATGATGAATGACATTTTTAAGCCGGGGGAAACTATGTAATTTGTTGGTTGAGGAAGCATTCGAGGTGAAGATTTGTAAAGCTAAACGAAGATTAGAATACATGACAGATAACTAGGACATACACAGACGGAAAAAAAATCCCAACACCAAGAAAGACTTGTGTTAGATAAACGAAATTTGGTAGGCGTGTTTATACATCTGAAAGATGACATCGATTCAAATTTCGCGCTTCGCGCATAAGTGTGGCGCTAGTAGCGCTACTCAGAGCTTGCAAATCAGGTTTGCTTTAAATACGCGCTGTAAAGTTTGTGAACGTTATTTACCGCTGAGATTTGACATAGTGAGTTGATGTTAGCCAAGAATGCCTTTAAGAAGACGAAGAAGCCATTATCAACAGCTCACCGAGTTTGAACGAGGTCGTGTAATAGGGCTACGAGAAGGTGGATTTTCTTTTCGCGATATTGCAGAAAGACTTGGCCGGAATGTATCCACTGTGCATGATTGTTGGGTGCAGTGGTCAAGGGATGGTACTGCCTCAAGAAGACCGGGTTCCGGGAGGCCACGTGGCACTACTGAGAGGGAAGACCGCCGTATTCGGCGTACAGCTGTGGCGCATCGTACTGCGTCTGCGGCAGAAATTCGAGCTGCAGTTGGTACCACAGTGACACAACGAACTGTTAGAAATCGGTTACTTCAAGGACAGCTCCGAGCCAGGCGCCCTGTAGCGTGCATTCCACTGACTACAAGCCATCGCCGTTTGCGACTCCAGTGGTGTCAAGCCAGAGCTCATTGGAGGACGGAGTGGAGATCTGTTGTGTTTTCTGATGAAAGCAGGTTCTGCCTTGGTACCAGTGATGGCCGAGTGTTGGTCAGAAGGAGGCCAGGGGAACGCCTGCAACCAAACTGTCTGCGGCCTAGACACACTGGACCTACACCTGGAGTCATGGTCTGGGGAGCAATTTCCTATGACAGCAGGAGCACTCTTGTGGTTATACCAAACACACTGACTGCAAATTTGTACGTCAGTCTGGTAATTCAACCTGTAGTGCTGCCATTCATGAACAGCATTCAAGGGGGAGTTTTTCAACAGGATAACGCTCGCCCTCATACCGCTGTTGTCTCGCAACGTGCTCTACAGAGTGTCGACATGTTACCTTGGCCTGCGAGATCACCAGATCTGTCTCCAATTGAACACGTATGGGATATCATTGGACGACAACTCCAGCATCATCCACAGCCAGCACTGACCGTCCCAGTATTGACAGCACAAGTACAACAAGCATGGAACTCCATACCACAAAGTGACATTCGAAACCTGTATGACACAATGCATTCACGTTTGCAGGCTTGCATTCAAAATTCTGGAGGTTACACCGGCTATTAATTTAACAGTATTTCACATTTGAAATGCATTTTCTTGAGCTTAAATTAACCTGTGATCTTGAAAATTTAATCAATTAAACATGTTAACTTGACAAATGCATTGTCCAAATTTCATTACTCTACAATAATTTTTTCTTGGTGTTGGGATTTTTTTTTCCGTCTGTGTAGTTGGTAATAGGTATACAGAAATTAAGAGTTGGCTAAATGTATCAAGAAGAGGATAATGCAGCAAATTAGGAAACGCTATTGACTGCGCAATGAGAAAATTGTGGTAAATTTCCGATCGGGTGGAATTATGACGCCAGAAAGGCAGTTGCTGAGTAATGACGATCTGGTTATAGACTTTCAAACTGTTGCACGTACCGTCCATATGTACCGTGGTTGGACATACACAGAGCGAAGTGCAAGCAGGACCACGGAGCGCCAAAGCAGGGTTTGCCAGCGGTGGAGATCAGATTAAACGGCGCTAACATTGGCAGACCAGGACGTGATACTGTGGAGGGCAGTGCTCCAGCCCGCTTATACCCATTTGCGGCACGTAGCTTCCTGGAACGTGGTGTGCGCTGGAAGGGCAGGGTTGCTGACCTGCGGGGCGCCGGGGCAGCTCGCTGACTCATCCAACAGTCAGCAAATGAAACCACAGTGCTAGCACCAACCGCTGTTGGTTAACGAGGTGACATAATGCTTGCCATTATAACCCTGTAATAAGGCTTTGTCTATTTCTTCCAGTAATACTCAAAAACTACTGCACAGATTTCGATAAGGTTTTCACATTTTACCGTATTCGGCAACCACCCATAGCTATTCCTGTACTTAGGCAATGGTTCTATTCTCTAAGTCTGACTGGCCTACTACAGCTCTCGTAAAATCAGAAAAAAAATTAAATCCTTCCTGTACATCAACTTCTTTTATCAATAAACTAGCTGACCCGGCAACGCTTCACTATTGCTGGACTTGAGGAGGCACATAGATTAAATGAAAAAATATTTACATATAAATTTTAAACTGCTGTTTCATTCATTTTCAGTTGGAAAGGGTGAGAGGGGATGTTCTTTGGAAAACATATGCAGGCAGTATTTTTCTGTTTGTTTCAAAGTATAAGTGTGCAAATTCCCATTGAAATCTGATGAAATATGTGGTTTTGTCTAAATTATGGGGAGGAGGGGTGGGTTTTTAATTGTTTTTGACAGGAACCATTTTCGACATCCCCTCGACAATTCACCATAGCTTCGCCGTAATCGGACGAACGGTTTGCGGGTTTGTTTAAATTTTGGGGTGTTATGGGGAAGAAGGGGTAATTAAGGTTGTGGAAAGAGAGGAGAGGGATTGGGTTTTTGTGAAATTAATGTGTACAGTATTTCTCTCTCTTTTTTAAAGTATAAGTGTACAAATTCTTATCTAAATTGGATAAAAAATGTGGTTTGCCTAAATTATGGGGTTGGAAATGGGGAGAGGGGATGAATATTCGGAAACCACATGTTGGCAGTATTTTTCTGTTTGTTTTAAAGTATAAGTGTACAAATTCTTATCTAAATCGGATAAAAAATGTGGTTTGCCTAAATTATGGGGTAAAAACATAATGGGGGGTCGAAAGGGGGAGAGGGGATGAATATTCGGAAACCATATGTTGGCAGTATTTTTCTGTTTGTTTTAAAGTATAAGTGTACAAATTCCTATCTAAATCGGATAAAAAATGTGATTTTGCCTAAATTATGGGGTGTTATGGTGAATAGGGGGTGACTTTTTGGATTTTTTTTTTTCACAGGAACCTTCGCAGGCGCACACTCGAAAACTCTGCAAAGTTTCATTGCAATCTGATAAATGGTATAGGAATGCATAGAAGACGAACAAACCCACAAACATTGATTTTTATATATAAGATTGGCATTAAAACAAATGAATAGAGTTTTCATAGTTTGAACGCTTAGTGCCTGGCTTAGACTGAGATTTGTAGAATCATGCTAACTGTACAAGAAGCACAGAATTGACATCTGATCAGAACAGTAATAAAGTAGTGTGATCCTATCCAAACAACATCTACCTGTTCTTTATATAAGTTATTCAGTCTCTAAACCCATTAGATGGCCTTACAGTAGTGATGGCTCCGAGGTTAAAAAAAATGCGAATTGTTCAGGGCAAATTAAGGACGATGCAGCAATTTTATATATATAGTAAATTTCTAGAGTAAGATGAGTTGTAATAGGGAAACTACATATATGAAAAAAATATTAAATGCAGTGGCAAATTATCCTTGAATAAACGGATCGTCGCTTTCGGTCTACGCCATTTATATACAGGGTGTTACAAAAAGGTACGGCAAAACTTTCAGGAAACATTCCTCACACACAAACAAAGAAAATATGTTATGTGGACATGTGTCCGGAAACGCTTACTTTCCATGTTAGAGCTCATTTTAGTTTCGTTAGTATGTTAGTACTCTCTCCTGACCTCAACCCTCTTGACTTCCATTTATGGGGGCATTTGAAAGCCCTTGTCTACGCAACCCCGGTACCAAATGTAGAGACTCTTCGTGCTCGTATTGTGGACGGCTGTGATACAATACGCCATTCTCCAGGGCTGCATGAGCGCATCATGGATTCCATGCGACGGAGGGTGGATGCATGTATCCTCGCTAACGGAGGACATCTTGAATATTTCCTGTAACAAAGTGTTTGAAGTCAAGCTGGTACGTTCTGTTGCTGTGTGTTTCCATTCCATGTTTAATGTGATTTGAAGAGAAGTAATAAAATGAGCTCTAACATGGAAAGTAAGCGTTTCCGGACACATGTCCACATAACATATTTTCTTTGTTTGTGTATGAGGAATGTTTCCTGAAAGTTTGGCAGTACCTTTTGTAACACCCTGTATATAACTATAAAATAAGTATATGCTATTATTGTAGGTTATTTCTTCTACAGTTGCTAGTTGAAATAATAAATTATTATTTAATAAATCGTATAAACAACCCCGAAACATATTTACATTGCTATAAATGTCAATAATATTATAATTGTGTTTTTACTTGCATTTACTGGTTCATCATTAGATGAAGCTACACGTCGAGGTTGTTGAATGTCGTTTACTTCTTTCAGACTTTTTGGCATACGTAAACCACGCAAGTTAAAAGCTCTTTCGTTCTGATTTTGCGCGAAACTAAGTCTTCCTAACGCGTTAAGGTTTCCGTATTACGTAAAGCGGTCACCCAGAGCGCACGAACAGCTGTCGTGGCCCTTGATGACGTACGGCTGTTATTGTTATTTAATATGAATTCAGTCTTTCCCATAACGTCGCAAGTTTTTCTTCCTGAAGCGGAAGGACACCATCTTTGACGATCTCGTTAGGATACTTAGTCCACTCCGTTCTCTTTCGAGGATAAGACCTCCGCCATCTCTTTTGATAGTCCTCTGTCCTTTGCTGTTGCCATCCATCCGTGCCCAGCGTGTCCTCATAGCCAACGCAGTTCCACCTCTTAGTATCTATCAGAATTTGTTTCGCTTTGTTCTGTTACGGAGGCTGTCTGACATCCAACGTGTTTCTCTCTATTCTTAATCCAGATTGTTTTTTTGGTCAAAATAATGTCTCAGCCAAGCGTAAAGACACCCAGAGCACAAGCGTTCTTCACTTTCCTCTTACTCAGTGGAAAATTATTCGTCAGAATAAAAGCGAACTACCGAGCGTGGTGGTGTAACGGCTTGCGTTCTGGCCTCGCATTCGGGAGGACGGCGGTTCGAATCCCCGTCCGGGCATCCAGATTTGGGTTTTCCATGGTTTCCCAAATCACTCCAGGCAAATGCCGGGATGCTTTCTAAAAAGGCCATGGCCGAATTCCTTCCCATTCCTTGCCCCCCCCCCCCCCCCCCCCCCCCCCCCCATCCTTTCCCGTCTCTAAAGACCTCGCTGTTAGAGAGACACTAAGCAAATATAAAAAACATAAAAAAGCGAACTTCCAGTACCGCCTCCAGGCATAGACTATTGTATGCCTATTCTATTTATATCACTCCTTAGGAAGGCTATAGCCTGGCACAAAGTTTAAAAAATGCTTTTGACTGATCGTCGTCTCTTCCTGAAGGCTGTTTTTAATAGCTTCGTTTTAGCTTCTTTAAGCAACAGACCGCTGGCTTTCCACCTTCGTTGGAATGAGCCGACATTACTTGCAGTTGTGCAAACAGAACGTCACCCAGAGATGTGAAATTTGAGACTTTTGTTGCATCGACGTTGATGCCATGTTTGACACCTCATTGCACAAATCTTGGAACCACCACATAACGGTACTGGTAGAGTAGGAACGAGCACACTGGTCTGACATTCTAGGGATCGCTAGTTCGACTCTGGTCTCAGCCATGATTTATTTACAGTAAGTGGTGTCATCGTGTGTTGTGTGTACTTAGACGAAACAATAACTATAAAAATTAAGACATGTATATCTTGTAGGGATGAAATTACCATGCTGGAACTAGGTATATGGCGTTGTACCCAAAGGCCATTTCTTTTTTTAAGTAATAACTATGATAATGATAGTTTGATTTTAATTGCTGCCCATATCCTGACTTCTAGTAGTAACAAGTTTCCTGCACTCCTTCGGTGTAACACTGAAACAACACGTTGTTTCTGTATCAAGGAAATACGTTGTCACACAACATTTTAAATGAAAATGTCAAACTGACTCCAATATCCGTTTTACCTGAAATGGTTACCAGGGTTACAAGGCAGGGTGTTACGCCTCCGAGGCAATTACCTGCCGGGGCTTTCCTGTTGTCACCAGAATGGCCGGTGTTATGTCATATGCGCGTAAGAGTTGATGATCATGTGTTAGCTGCAGTGCTTTATTAGCGCTATGATTCAGGATGAACGAAAGGAGAGGGTGAAGTCTATTGCCGGTCTATTCAAATCAGGTTTTCCGAAAGGCGCCACGGTGGCGCCATATTTAAAATTCCCTTCAGCTTCAAACGTAGTTGGTAAATAATCTGACTATCAGTAATTTTGTATCAGCAAGTCTCATTGCCTTCTAGTCAAGTATTGAGTAGTGAAAGTTTTCCCCACTAACAGGGTTCAAACTAGAACCAACTAACTACGTGTCAAGCTCCAGGTACGTATATTGAAAAAGGCTGTATATATAAACAAAGAGAAAAAACAAAAGCCTTACACCAATATGAATCTGCGAATCACTTTGGCATGTGTGTAATTTAATTTAATTTAATTGCAATGGAGCACAGGCTCCGGTGGCAATTTCCCTAAATACCCATCTTCCCCCTATCCTGCACCCACCTACATTTGCCCTCTAAAAATGTTATCTTTAAATTCTTTCAAAGTTTTCGGTGAATTATTCATCATTTCTCTTGGTAACTCATTCCAATCCGAGACACCCTTACCTAAAAAAGAGAATCTCCCCACACCTTTGTGCCGGAAATCGAGTGCCAGCTTTGTGGTCATGGTCATATTTTCCCTTCCATGCACTACTTTTCATACCTATTGCAATATCTTTCCATGCCTCATCGCCAGTATATGCCCTGTACACTCCCATGACCCTCCCCATCCTCCTCCTGTCTTGCAATGAATCCCATTCCAGCTCCTTTATCATATCCGTCACAGATTGCATTCTGCGATAATTTCCAGAAACAAATCTAGCAGCCTTCTTTTTTGCACCCTCTCCAACTCCTGTATTTGATACGTAAAATGAGGGTCCCATACTACACTACCATATTCGAGCAGTGGTCTCACCAAAGTTTTGTTACCCAATTCCTTGACTTCTCTCGTACATCCCCTCATCACTCTCTCCAACAACTGCAGAACTTTGAAAACTTTTCCTACCACCTGTCCAATGTGTCCAGCCCAGTTAAGCTTGTTATCAAAAGTAATGCCAAGATATTTGCATTTCAAGTCTTCAGCAAGCAATTCTTTCCCCACCTTACATTCATAATTAACCTTTTGTTTTTTATTTGTGTATCTAATAAGCTGACTCTTCTTTGCATTTATCTTCATCCCATGTTTACCAACCTAACTAGATATCCTGTCCAGATCACCCTGCAACTGTTTACAATCCTCTATCGTTTTGATTCTTTTAAACAGCATTTTGTCATCTGCAAACAATCTGATTTCAGATAGTAAACAATCAACACAATTATTAGAATAATGAATAGCAATGGTCCCAATACGCTACCCTGCGGCACTCCCATTTTTACTTCTATTTCCTTTGATACTACATTTCCTACCCTAACTTTCTGTTTTCTACATTTCAAAAATTCTTCTACCCAGCAAATCACTTTCTCATCCACTCCAATGGTTTTTACCTTATTTACTACCATCTTATGGCTTACTCTGTCGAACGCCTTTGACAGATCTAGTGCTACACTATCAGTTTGACCTCCCTTGCGCATTTCATCTGAAATATCTATGTTCTATCCCTAACCGTGGGGGAAAGGTATGAAGCTCGATGCGAAAATATAAAATAACAATCACTACTCAGTGTGGAACTGGTTTTCTGTCTCGTTATTTACTTGTTTTTTACCTTTGCGTTTATATTCAAAGTACGACATGGCTGTTTACATGTTACCTTTGTTTTTTTCTGGTTTTATTAACTGACAGTCAACATGTTTGTTGTAAGTTCTGTCTCAGCATCTCTAGTTGCAGTGCTGTACGCCTTACGGTTCTAGGAAGTGAAGCAGATAACATCTGACGAGTCAACACGTCCGCACAGCATCTCGGCTCCTACCTGACGTCACTTTCACCATCATATATTGTACGAATAGGCCAAAATATTCGTTCTTCAGTAACTGAAACTTTAATGGCTATGATTCGCGTTACTTTTACTGCTATAAAAGATATAATTTGTAAAGTTAATAGGAAATGATCTGTTTAACGGTTTTTTTTCCCTCTAAATGTCGAAACTCGGGAATTGTAGAAATTCCCCTTCCGTTCTCGCTACATTTCCGGGTATGTTTCCCTTGGAGACACCAGCAGTATATCCAGTGAGGAAGGACGGCACGTGAGCACACGGCCAAACTGGAGCGCATGTGTAATGAAATCTATCAACAGCGAGCACGGAACTGTAGTAACGGAGCCTGGTGTATGACAGGTTAACATTATGTGGGTTCACCCCTCTGGGTTTCACTTTCAATCATTTCCGTAAATCGTTGCAAGAAAACGATGCTATGATCTCCTTCTAAAGGCCGTCGTCGATTACCTTCCATCTTCTTGTCAGCAATCCTACATCAACTCTAATGACCAACTGCAATCTACCAAAAATAGTGTTGATTCCCTTCTGTTTTTGTAATGAACGAATACATCTATTGAGCTGGTAGGTTCTACCGTGTAGCGAGCGTGGTGGTGTAACGGATAGCGTTCTGGCCTCGCATTCGGGAGGACGGCGGTTTGAATCCCCGTCCGGGCATCCAGATTTGGGTTTTCCATGGTTTCCCAAATCACTCCAGGCAAATGCCGGGATGCTTCCTTAAAAAGGCCATGGCCGAATTCCTTCCCATCCCTTCCCGTCCCTAAAGACCTCGCTGTTGAGAGACGTAAAGCAGTAAAAAAAAAGGTTCTACCGCCGTTTCTGTATGTATTTATTTGATGTATACACCTTATTTTACCTTCATCCCGCTGTCGTATTGAAATATTCGATTGTACATCATTAGATTTCCACGTTTAACAAAGTTTTAAATTTCCAATTACCTTCTTTATTATTTCTGCCTTTCCACAGGTCAGGTAACAGTTTTCGAAGCAATGTATGAAAACCCTCGTTGTTCTATTGTCATAGTTTCCATAGAAACGTTCTACATTTTTATTTTTTTTCATTTTTCTAATGTTTGGAATCAACTGATTTTTCTCGTCTTTTAATGTTATATGCACTGTTGTAGTTTGATCCACATAAGATGGTTAACACCAAACAAACACTGTAACATGGATTGGGGAGATATAGATAGGCTTCGTGTTTGATGTAAGGAATCTTTCTTCGCTTACTAGTCTGCCACCATTGTTTACGTCCTCTCTGCACAAATAAAATAACTTTGTAATTCGTGTATGTGTTACAGATTGAACGGTCAGTCTTCGTACGACAACTTGCTTACCACCAGAAGAAAAGCAAACATGTGATCAATTTCTTAGCGAAATCTCAATCGCTATAATATGAAGAGAAAAGAGAATCGTCCTTTATTTATCTTTTTCTAGGGCAGCGTAAGAAAGAAACACTTCTTTTCGCCTGATGGGCAGATGTAAAAAGGTGATTGGTAAGACCCGTTTCCTTGCACATCATTTTTCCTAAACCACTACTCGAATTTCTTTCTTAACATAGTGTCTAGTTCGTTTAAAGCTTGGACGCTGTATTTACAGCTATTAAAATGCTTTTGTTCCTTTTTTTTTTACTGAGCGATCACTACATGTTTATAGTTAAGTCGTAAACGACACGCAAACAAATCCTCCATTACTTTTTTAAGAAGAAACAATTCCAGCTTACAATTGGAGGGATTTCAGAAAACTCATGGGTCAGTCACTGACATTTAAGACTTTTCAAACCTAGACCAAAATGAACTTGTTGTTTAACTGATCCATTAGAAGTCATGAGAAGTTCGGTCTTATCTACTATTCAATGCAACGTAATTTAGTGTGATTTCTTTATTACTTACGCGCTTATTATCAACCTGTCAATACGACTTAAGGCACAAATTTCAACAACTCTATGCCTTTAATGAACTTACATTTATCTCGTAGAAATGAAACTACTTTCTTATACTTTTTTTTTTTTTTTTTTTTTGCTGTCGTCAGTCTTTAGACTGGTTTGATGCAATCCTCCATCCTTTCCTATCCTGTGCTAACCTCTTCATTTCTACATACCCCTTACAACCCACGTCCTCAATTATCTGCTTCATATATTCTAATCTCTATCTACCTCTACAGTTCTTACCTTCGACTGTTCCCTCCACTAACAAATTAACCAATCCAGCATGTCTCAAAATATGACCTACCAGCCTGTCTCTTCTTCCTGTAAGCTTCTTCCATAAACTTCTTTTCTCACCCATCATTTCCAAAACTTGTTCATTTCTTACTTTGTCTGTCCACCTAATTTTCAGCATTCTTCTGTAGCACCACATTTCAAATGCTTCAAGTTTCTTTCTTTCCGGTATTCCTAAAGTTCATGTATGTAGAAGAAGCAATGAAGAAAGTCAAAGAAAAATTTCCATGTGGCATAAGTTTTCAGGGAGAAAAAATCAGTATGCTACGATTTGCTGACGACATTGTCTTATTAGCAGAGAGGGCTGAGGATATTGAGAAGTTATTGAATGGCATGAACAAAATACTGAAGGAAGATTTTGGACTGAATATAAATCAAAGTAAAACAAAAGTGATGAAATGTAGCAGAAATGACACCAATACTAGCAGATTAAATATAAAAATAGGATCTGATGCAATAGGAGAAGTGAGTGAGTTCTGTTACTTGGGAAGCAAAATTACAACCGATGGCCGAAGCAGGAATGATGTTAAAAGCAGAATAGCACTAGCAAAAAGAGCCTTCATGAAAAAGAGAAACCTTTTAGTTTCAAATATTGATCTAGGAATTAGAAAGAACTTCTTAAAACTCTATGTGTGGAGCACAGCACTTTACGGTAGCGAAACATGGACTTTAGGAATACCGGAAAGAAAGAAACTTGAAGCATTTGAAATGTGGTGCTACAGAAGAATGCTGAAAATTAGGTGGACAGACAAAGTAAGAAATGAACAAGTTTTAGAAATGATGGGTGAGAAAAGAAGTTTATGGAAGAAGCTTACAGGAAGAAGAGACAGGCTGGTAGGTCATATTTTGAGGCATGCTGGATTGGTTAATTTGTTAGTGGAGGGAACAGTCGAAGGTAAGAACTGCAGAGGTAGACAGAGATTAGAGTATATGAAGCAGATAATTGAGGACGTGGATTGTAAGGGGTATGTAGAAGTGAAGAGGTTAGCACAGGATAGGAAGGGATGGAGGATTGCATCAAACCAGTCTAAAGACTGACGACAGCAAAAAAAAAAAAAAAAAAAAAAGTCCATGTTTCACTACCTTAAAGTTCTGTGCTCCACACATAGAGTTTTAAAAAGTTCTTTCTAATTCCTAGATCAATATTTGAAACTAAAAGGATTCTCTTTTCATGAAGGCTCTTTTTGCTAGTGCTATTCTGCTTTTAACATCATTCCTGCTTCGGCCATCGGTTGTAATTTTGCTTCCGAAGTAATTGAACTCACTTCTCCTATTGTATCCGATCCATTTTTTATACTATAAACTGATAATCCAATTAGACAAGAACACCGCCTATTGCAGTCAATTTTTCGCGGTGGGACGCTGATTCGGCACCGGTCAGTAGCATTTCCGTTTGGAGAAGTTTCTGTTTTGGAGGGAAGGGGGGTATGCAGGGTGGACGGGGATTACAACTCGTCAGAAGTGACGTCATAGATGATTGTTGAAAAGGAAGGTGAATAAATATGCACTGGCAACCGAATGCCAAGTCCATGACGATTCAGCCAGCAGGTTCGGTTTAAAGCGAGCTGTTAATCTGCTATGTGACCTGCCTGTTGTTTGAGCAGCAGGCGTGAAGAGTGGGGAATCCAAGATGAGAGTGACGTGTTTTGACGCGGGTCACGGTTCGCCACCTGCGCTGACTCACTTAGAGACAAACCGCAAACTCACGGACCGTTCAAAACAAACAGCTGAGTGCAACGGGACACCGCGCCGCTCCACGGGCTACAAGAAATGCTAATCACTGTGACGCTTGTTTTAGCTTCATCATTTGATCCTTATACTAAGTGGTGCATCGAACCACGACTTTTTTTCCACTTGTGGCATCTTGTTTTCTTCGGCGCGACTGCTCACAGCACTTCACAATACTGTGGGGGGCAGAGGGTGCTTCGATACACGACTAATCTCTATGTGCGTTACTATCCTTGACAGCACGGAGGAGGAATGAATGCTGAATCTCTTCAGCACAGCACCTCATTTCCCTGATCTTATCTCTCCACTGAGTTTTGGTAGGTGTGCAGTAATTACATGTTTTGCTGAAATCACTGTAGGCGAATGCTGGGATGGGCTCTTCAAAAAGGTGTGGCCAAATGCCTTCCCGTTACCTGTACCCAATTGTCTCCACTTCCAATAGCCTCAGCTTCGATGAGACGTTAAAATCTAAGAAATAAGTTGTTGTTTGTTGTTGTTTTGTTGTTGTTTTTTTGTTGTTTTTGTTGTTGTTTTTGTTTGTTGTTGTTTTGTTGTTTTTGTTGTTGTTGTTTGTTGTTGTTTTTGTTGTTGTTGTGTTGTTTTGTTGTTGTTGTTGTTGTTTTGTTATTGTTTTTGTTGTTTTGTTGTTGTTGTTTGTTTGTTGTGTGTGTTTTTTGTTGTGTTGTGTTGTTTTTGTGTTGTGTTTGTGTGTGTTGTGTTGTGTTGTTTTTTGTTTGTTGTTTTTTGTTTTTTGTTGTTTTTGTTGTTTTGTTGCTGTTGTGTTGTTTTGTTGTTGTGGTTGTTTTGTTGTTGTTGTTGTTTTGTTGTTTTGGTTGTTTTGTTGTTGTTGTTGTTTAACAAAACTGAGCGTGCTGGGGTGGGGGCTGCTGTACCTTGTTTCGACTGGCTACCAGCCACAGGGAAATACACCACAAATTCCAAGGCAAATTCTTCCCTGAGAATCCACTCCGGTTCAACACTTGGGACTCTGATAACTTTGGGTTACTCTTACAGTGCAGTTTACTACCTGCAGCGCCACTTGTGCTATATGGCTGTACCGTTAAATTGTCTGTATCTTGTCGCGGAAGTGATGGGTGAACCTGAAAGGCTATGCCTATCGACAATATAGACCAACAGACGACAGACCAATGTTATGGAGTCAGAAGGAAAAATCGATAAGATATCGTGGAACGCTGAGATGAATTATTATGCAGTCCGAACATTCATGTGAAGCACCGGACGCCATACACTTAGGTGACATCCATAAATTACGTGAAGTGTTTTCCGGATTTTCGGACCCCCCCTCCCTCCTCTGGTGAGATTTTGGTGAGATTTTGGTGAGATCTGGCCTGACTCCCCCCCCCCCTGTGGTGAGAACTGGTCCCGTGAAACCCCCCCCCCCCCTTACAGATCGTTTTTGCAACTTTTTGAGACCTTTTTTTTTTTTTAAGGTCTCACCCACACTTTAAAGCCAAATACCCCCTAAAATCTACTTTCGCGTCAATAGTAGACTTTTTTTTTTTAGCTCTACAGTCCTGCCCAATTTTAAAAAATCTCACGTGAGATTTCCGTTGAGCCCCCCCTTCCCCCTTGGTGAGATCTGGTGAGATTTCGCCGGACCCCCTCCCCCCCTATTTCAAATCACGTAATTTATGGATGCCCCCTTACAGTTTGCGAATCAGTCAGGTGAAGAAGGGGGCGGCGACAGCAGATCTCGTAATACTTAAGTCGCCCACCTACAGCGTAGCCCACCCCATTGTCGTCGGGGACAGTAGCGGAGCAAAAAAAAAAAAGTCACCGCGTTTTTAAATTTGCTGCCCTTCAAACACGATTTTGACGTCCTAAACCTGAACGTATTAGCTGTAGATAAACAGGGGGCGGCATAGTCGTTATCGGTACTGCACGAGTGCGTTGAAACAGCTACTAAAGTGATCTCACCGAGCGTGGAGGGTGGGCTGCAAAGCACTGGCCTCGCTCTCCGGAGGACACAGGTTTGAACGCCCGTCCGGCCAACCAGATTTCGGTTTTACATGGTGTGCCGAAATAATTTCAGGAGAATACACAGATCATTCCTTCAAAAGGCTATGGCTGACTATCTTTTCGTTGCTGGATTCCAAGCCCTTCCCACCACAATGAGCTTGACGTGACAAGAAGTAAAGCCATAAAAAGTTTATGTAAATCATGCATAGAAGTGTTGGTATTACTCATCATTCAGAGAGGCCTGGTTTAAAATATAGAAACGTAGAGCTTCAGTTTTCTAAAGCGTATGTATTCAAAGCGCCCTTTTAATTATTCCGCGATTTTGTAACCTCTGAGTTACTTGTGTGCGTGTGTTTTTTTTATTATTATTAATCCTTTTCACTGCTCCATTTGTCTTTCACAGCTTATATTATTTCGTACAAAAATAAAACAATTTTAGGAAAGTAAATGTTATAAATCTTTGTGTGAAACTATAGCAGAAAGAAAATTTAGTTCGTGACTATTCACTTCCGTAACCTATTAAAAGGGTTTTACAATGGAAAAATATTTCTATACGGCAATTCTTTCTATAAAGGAATGCTTGATCCTTGAAAAAGGATTTGTATAAACGATCGGTTAACCTTTAATAGGATTCTATGAAGGAAATGAGACATTTCTGTCAAACCACAGGAATAATTTTAATTTTGTATGTTCATATTCTGCGGAAAGATGAGTTATTAGTTTGATGGGAGTGGTGTTTCTTGTATATAGTAGTGTTACAGGGTGTCCAGAAAAGGACTCCCTGATTTCAAAATTAAATATCTCGAAAACAAGATCGATAGAGGAATGCAGTAAACGGTATGTTTATTGTGACAGCTGTAAGAAGTTTATACAGCAGTGTGAAATAATATTTACAAAAGCTGCTAACAGATGGCGCTGTAACGCTCATATCAGCATACATAAGTGAAATAATCGTATGAAAACAATCTTTGCAAACAATCACATCACAATGTTTTCAAATGTTCACCATTGGCACGTTTCAATGGTGGAACTGATCGCCCTGAGCGTCGGATCACTATTTAGGCATTACGTATGGCGATTACAGCGCCATCTGTTAGCAGCTTTTGTAACTATTATTTCACACTGCTGTATACACTTCTTACAGCTGTCACTATAAACATACCGTTTACTGCATTCCTCTATCGATCTTTGTTTTCGAGATATTTAATTTTGAAATCAGGGAGTCCTTTTCTGGACACCCTGTACGTCGGCTGTGCTGCAGGTGTTACGGATACTTGATGTTCAGATGCAGCAACGACTCGTCTCTTGAGCAGGGCTACTAGAGCTGACGTTGCACAGGCCGTGCGGCATCTGTGCTCAATCAGATTTCGAGGTTGTGTTTCAGTGTCAGTGTATCTATCAGATTATAAACCGCTGCTGACTTCATAGCTGGTTAAGTGATACTGGGAGGAAAATTTATCTTCTACGTCGGGATTTCAAGCATGGTGGTGAGCGTTCGTATGAATTGAGCAGTCCAAAAATCTCGGTGCTCAATAAAATGACGCAAAATTAACATTCAACGGTTTAGTAAATGCTGGTATTTAGAAGCAGAGTGGAATCAAAAGTATTTAATTTCACGCAAAAATGCAGTACGAATTTGACAAACTCTGCATTAATCAAATGATAAATTGCGTATGATGGACAAGTAATCAGCATAAAGCAACTATTAGAGAATTCGATACAAAAGTATAGAAATAGAAATGACATTGCTATAGAGGTTTCTGTATTTCAGACTTTGTGTGACGAATTTTCTAATAATGTTTTTCGTTGCTATTTCAAATCCAGGATTTTATTTGCAATTTTCATACGATTGTGTAAAATTTTCAAATTGCGTTATTGTATTAGTGAGCCTAACAAATTTATGACAGAAAAAGGTTGTAAGGTGTCAGACTGAGAGCTAAGAGACGGCCAATTAGAATCTTCGTAATTTCTGTACTCTTTTTAACTGACTAGACGACCCGTGCGAAAATTTCGCGAATAAACTGCGATGAATAGTGACGTTGAATATGATGTCACCAAAGCTGAGTCATTGCTCTTCATACTGTTACTTCATTTATTGATTTTGGTTAGAAATCCAGGGAGATAAATGGCTCGAAACACAAAAACAATTTTAGAAAAATTGACATTTTAGCCCTTTAAGGGTCGAATTACGAAAGATTCCTTTCTTAAAATATAATGTTACCACGGCGGAGACCTTAGTATTTAAGATGATATCTCATTTATCTATATCGGTTGGATATCAAGGGAGATAAATAGCTTGTGACACAAAAATGCGTTGTAGAACCATTTATACCTTTTCCCTTTAAAGGTTGAATTCCAAAAACATTCTTTCTTAAAATATGATGTCACCAAAGCTGAGACATTATTCCTCATAATCCTACTTGATTTATCGATTTTGGATAGATTTCCATGGGGATAAGTGCCTTGAGACACAAAAAACGCATTTTAGAAAAATTAACATTTTTGCCCTTTAAGGGTCGAATTACGAAAAATTCCTTTCTTAAAATATAATGTTACCACGGCGGAGACCTTAGTATTTAATACGATACCTCATTTATCAATACGGTTTGATATTAAGGGAGATAAATCGCTCGTGACACAAAAACGAATTGCAAAATATTGATACTTTTGCCCTTTAAGGGTCGAATACGAAAATTTCTATCTTAATATATGACGTCACTAAAGCGGAGATCTTAATCTTTAAAATGATAGGTACTTCATTAAACGATTTCAGATAGCTATCCAGGGAGATAAGTGACTCGTAACACAGAAAATAGCATTTTAGAATATTGACATTTTCGCCCTTTAAGGGTCGAATTCCCCAAAATTCATTTCTTAAAATATGATGTGACAAACTTGAAGACCATAAGCTTTAAAATGACACTCATTCATTGATTTCGGTTAAGTATGAAGGAAGATATAGGTTTGTGACAAAAAAATACCTTATTGAAATAATATATGATCCTTCCTTAGGTTAGAGCGAAGTTTGTTTCTTATATGTCAAAAAAGCTATGCACACTCCATAGTTCGTATTCCTCATTTAACTATAGATCCAGCCACGACAGATCTAGTATGCTGAGGGCTAAACGAATATCCTTTACTAACCACTTCCATTCCTTTCACGTATGTTGCGTGTTGGTGACAGACGGGAAGAGTGGCTGCAGTGTGCTGTGCTGTCTGCTCTCCTAGTGCCGATCGTTATTCACCACCCCTCCCCCACCCCCACCCCTAACCTTGCCGTATCGCAGGTAGCTCTGTCCAGATCGTACCTCACAACCAAACTAACGATATTTATCAACACCAAACAATCTTCATTCGTTGAAACCCAAGGCACAGTACAATGTATTATTACTTCTTACTTCCATATTCCTACCAGTGTTCCAAAAATCTTACTTTTCAAATTATTGAATTCGGAAACGTGCGTATCAGTCATTTTACCATCAAGATACCTCCGTTAAGAATTAGGTGAGTAATTGAAACTTGTTGCCGGGGTTTTGTCTCTCGCACAAACATTAGTTTATCGTTAACGTCTCAGTTTTTGTTGTATTGGCTCTTTTAGTGCAATTTAGATAATATTTACGTCTCCCCTATCTTGGATAGCAATGCCGCCGGTATGAGGAAAAATGTGCTATGACACTTTCATTTTATTTTTTTAATTTTTTTTTTAATTGGCTTTCGGCGGCTAAGGCCATTCAGCCAGCAATGTGATCATATTTTAGCTTCCAGTGAACAATGAGTCACCCAGTGTACATCGTATCTTTCTATGTATGGACACCACAGAACGGACAGGACATTCACACAGACACACAACACTTAACATCCATGCCCGCGGCCGGATTCGAACCGGCGACCTTCGGCACGTGGAGCTAGCACTCTAGCCCCTACGCTACCGAGGCCGGCAAGCTATAGCACTTGAAAGGAAAACAATACAACCTATCAAATTTTTCTTGGTGACCACGAAATTCCTGGTGTGTGAAAACCCTGTAAGTTCGATACTACTTTATATATTTCCAGTTGCCTTTTATTTTTACTAGATGACCCGTGCGAAAATTTCGCGAAAAAAATGCGATGAAAAGTTAGGTTGAATATGATGTCATCAAAGCTGAGTCATTACTCTTCATACTCCTACTTCATTTATCGATTTTGGTTAGAAATCCAGGGAGATAAAAGGCTGGAAAGACATAAAACGTATTTTAGAAATATTGATATTTTTGCCCTTTAAGGGTCGAATTACGAAAACCTCCTTTCTTAAAATATAATGTTACCATGGCGGAGACCTTATTCTTTAATATGATACCTCATTTATCTATATCGGTTAGATATTAAGGGAGATAAATCGCTCGTGACACAAAAATGCGTTATAGAAAAATTTATACTTTTTCCCTTTAATGGTTGAATTCCAAAAACATTCATTCTTAAAATATGATTTCACAAAGCTGAGACATTACTCCTTACAATCCTACTTCATTTATCGATTTTGGTTAGATATCCAGGGAGATAAATGGCTCGAGATACAAAAAACGCATTTTAGAAAAATTAACATTTTTGCCCTTTAAGGGTCGAATTACGAAAAATTCCTTTCTTAAAATATAATGTTACCACGGCGGAGACTTTAGTCTTTAATATGATATCTCATTTATCTATATCGGTTAGATATTAAGGGAGATAAATCGCTCGTGACACAAAAGCGAATTGCATAAATATTGATCCTTTTGCCCTTTAAGGGTCAAATTCCGAAAATTTCTGACTTAATATATGATGTCACTAAAGCGGAGATCTTAATCTTTAAAATGATACTTCATTATACGATTTCAGATAGGTATCCAGGGAGATAAATGACTCGTAACACAGAAAACAGCATTTTAGAAAATTGACATTTTCGCCCTTTAAGGGTCGAATTCCTAAAACTTTCTTTCTTAAAATATGATGTGATCAAAGTAGAGACCATAAGCTTTAAAATGACACCTCATTCATTGATTTTGGTTAAGTATGAAGGAAGATATAGGCTTGTGACAAAAATACCTTATAGAAAAATATATATTTCTATAAGGTATTTTTTTGTCACAAGCCTATATCTTCCTTCATACTTAACCAAAATCAATGAATGAGGTGTCATTTTAAAGCTTATGGTCTCTACTTTGATCACATCATATTTTAAGAAAGAAAGTTTTAGGAATTCGACCCTTAAAGGGCGAAAATGTCAATATTTCTAAAATGCTGTTTTCTGTGTTACGTCATTTATCTCCCTGGATACCTATCTGAAATCGTATAATGAAGTATCATTTTAAAGATTAAGATCTCCGCTTTAGTGACATCATATATTAAGTCAGAAATTTTTCGGAATTTGACCCTTAAAGGGCAAAAGTATCAATATTTATGCAATTCGCTTTTGTGTCACGAGCGATTTATCTCCCTTAATATCTAACCGATATAGATAAATGAGATATCATATTAAAGACTAAAGTCTCCGCCGTGGTAACATTATATTTTAAGAAAGGAATTTTTCGTAATTCGACCCTTAAAGGGCAAAAATGTTAATTTTTCTAAAATGCGTTTTTTGTATCTCGAGCCATTTATCTCCCTGGATATCTAACCAAAATCGATAAATGAAGTAGGATTGTAAGGAGTAATGTCTCAGCTTTGTGAAATCATATTTTAAGAATGAATGTTTTTGGAATTCAACCATTAAAGGAAAAAGTATAAATTTTTCTATAACGCATTTTTGTGTCACGAGCGATTTCTCCCTTAATATCTAACCGATATAGATAAATGAGGTATCATATTAAAGAATAAGGTCTCCGCCATGGTAACATTATATTTTAAGAAAGGAGGTTTTCGTAATTCGACCCTTAAAGGGCAAAAATATCAATATTTCTAAAATACGTTTTATGTCTTTCCAGCCTTTTATCTCCCTGGATTTCTAACCAAAATCGATAAATGAAGTAGGAGTATGAAGAGTAATGACTCAGCTTTGATGACATCATATTCAACCTAACTTTTCATCGCATTTTTTTCGCGAAATTTTCGCACGGGTCGTCATCTAGTAAAAATAAAAGGCAACTGGAAATATATAAAGTAGTATCGAACTTACAGGGTTTTCACACACCAGGAATTTCGTGGTCACCAAGAAAAATTTGATAGGTTGTATTGTTTTCCTTTCAAGTGCTATAGCTTTGCCGGCCTCGGTAGCGTAGGGGCTAGAGTGCTAGCTCCACGTGCCGAAGGTCGCCGGTTCGAATCCGGCCGCGGGCATGGATGTTAAGTGTTGTGTGTCTGTGTGAATGTCCTGTCCGTTCTGTGGTGTCCATACATAGAAAGATACGATGTACACTGGGTGACTCATTGTTCACTGGAAGCTAAAATATGATCACATTGAGCTGGCTGAATGGCCTTAGCCGCCGAAAGCCAATAAAAAATAAAATTAAAAAAAAAAATGAAAGTGTCATAGCACATTTTTCCTCATACCGGCGGCATTGCTATCCAAGATAGGGGAGACGTAAATATTATCTAAATTGCACTAAAAGAGCCAATACAACAAAAACTGAGACGTTAACGATAAACTAATGTTTTGTGCGAGAGACAAACCCCGGCAACAAGTTTCAATTACTCACCTAATTCTTAACGGAGGTATCTTGATGGTAAAATGACTGATACGCACGTTTCCGAATTCAATAATTTGAAAAGTAAGATTTTTGGAACACTGGTAGGAATATGGAAGTAAGAAGTAATAACTACATTGTACTGTGCCTTGGGTTTCAACGAATGAAGATTTGTTTGGTGTTGATAAATATCGTTAGTTTGTTGTGAGGTACGATCTGGACAGAGCTACCTGCGATACGGCAAGGTTAGGGGTGGGGGTGGGGGAGGGGGTGGTGAATAACGATCGGCACTAGGAGAGCAGACAGCACAGCACACTGCAGCCACTCTTCCCGTCTGTCACCAACACGCAACATACGTGAAAGGAATGGAAGTGGTTAGTAAAGGATATTCGTTTAGCCCTCAGCATACTAGATCTGTCGTGGCTGGATCTATAGTTAAATGAGGAATACGAACTATGGAGTGTGCATAGCTTTTTTGACATATAAGAAACAAACTTCGCTCTAACTAAGGAAGGATCATATATATTATTTCAATAAGGTATTTTTTTTGTCACAAACCTATATCTTCCTTCATACTTAACCGAAATCAATGAATGAGTGTCATTTTAAAGCTTATGGTCTTCAAGTTTGTCACATCATATTTTAAGAAATGAATTTTGGGGAATTCGACCCTTAAAGGGCGAAAATGTCAATATTTCTAAAATGCTATTTTCTGTGTTACGAGTCACCTTATCTCCTGGATAGCTATCTGAAATCGTTTAATGAAGTACTATCATTTTAAAGATTAAGATCTCCGCTTTAGTGACGTCATATATTAAGATAGAAATTTTTCGTATTCGACCCTTAAAGGGCAAAAGTATCAATATTTTTGCAATTCGTTTTTGTGTCACGAGCGATTTATCTCCCTTAATATCAAACCGTATTGATAAATGAGGTATCGTATTAAATAAGGCTCCGCCGTGGTAACATTATATTTTAAGAAAGGAATTTTTCGTAATTCGACCCTTAAAGGGCAAAAATGTTAATTTTTCTAAAATGCGTTTTTGTGTCTCAAGGCACTTATCCCATGGAAATCTATCCAAAATCGATAAATCAAGTAGGATTATGAGGAATAATGTCTCAGCTTTGGTGACATCATATTTTAAGAAAGAATGTTTTGGAATTCAACCTTTAAAGGGAAAAGGTATAAATGGTTCTACAACGCATTTTTGTGTCACAGCTATTTATCTCCCTTGATATCCAACCGATATAGATAAATGAGATATCATCTTAAACTAAGGTCTCCGCCGTGGTAACATTATATTTTAAGAAAGGAATCTTTCGTAATTCGACCCTTAAAGGGCTAAAATGTCAATTTTTCTAAAATTGTTTTTTTGTGTTTCGAGCCATTTATCTCCCTGGATTTCTAACCAAAATCAATAAATGAAGTAAGTATGAAGAGCAATGACTCAGCTTTGGTGACATCATATTCAACGTCACTATTCATCGCAGTTTATTCGCGAAATTTTCGCACGGGTCGTCTAGTCAGTTAAAAAGAGTACAGAAATTTTGAAATTACGAAGATTCTAATTGGCCGTCTCTTAGCTCTCAGTCTGACACCTTACAACTTTTTCTGTCATAAATTTGTTAGGCTCACTAATACAATAACGCAATTTGAAAATTTTACACAATCGTATGAAAATTGGAAATAAAATCCTGGATTTGAAATAGCAACGAAAAACATATTAGAAAATTCGTCACACAACGTCTGAAATACAGAAACCTCTATAGCAATGTCATCTATTTCTATACTTTGTATCGAATTCTCTAATAGTTGCTTTATGCTGATTAAAATTACTTGTCCATCATAGGCAATTTATCATTTTGCATTAATGCAGAGTTTGTCAAATTCGTACTGCATTTTTGCGTGAAATGAAATACTTTTGATTCCACTCTGCTTCTAAATACCAGCATTTACTAAACCGTTGAATGTTAATTTTGCGTCATTTTATTGAGCACCGAGATTTTTGGACTGCTCAATTCATACGATCGCTCACCACCATGCTTGAAATCCCGACGTAGAGGATAAATTTTCCTCCCAGTATCACTTAACCAGCTATGAAGTCAGCAGCGGTTTATAATCTGATAGAGACACTGAAACACAACCTCGAAATCTGATTGAGCACAGATGCCGCACGGCCTGTGCAACGTCAGCTCTAGTAGCCCTGCTCAAGAGACGAGTCGTCGCTGCATCTGAACGTCTGGAACATCAAGTATCTATAACACCTGCAGCACAGCCGACGTACAGGGTGTCCAGAAAAGGACTCCCTGATTTCAAAATTAAATATCTCGAAAACAAAGATCGATAGAGGAATGCAGTAAACGGTATGTTTATAGTGACAGCTGTAAGAAGTGTATACAGCAGTGTGAAATAATAGTTACAAAAGCTGCTAACAGATGGCGCTGTAATCGCCATACGTAATGCCTAAATAGTGATCCGAAGCTCAGGGCGATCAGTTCCACCATTGAAACGTGCCAATGGTGAACATTTTGAAAACATTGTGATGTGATTGTTTGCAAAGATTGTTTTCATACGATTATTTCACTTATGTATGCTGATATGAGCGTACAGCGCCATCTGTTAGCAGCTTTTGTAAATATTATTTCACACTGCTGTATAAACTTCTTACAGCTGTCACAATAAACATACCGTTTACTGCATTCCTCTATCGATCTTTGTTTTCGAGATATTTAATTTTGAAATCAGGGAGTCCTTTTCTGGACACCCTGTAACACTACTATATACAAGAAACACCACTCCCATCAAACTAATAACTCATCTTTCCGCAGAATATGAACATACAAAATTAAAATTATTCCTGTGGTTTGACAGAAATGTCTCATTTCCTTCATAGAATCCTATTAAAGGTTAACGTCGATCGTTTATACAAATCCTTTTAAGGATCAAGCATTCCTTTATAGAAAGAATTGCCGTATAGAAATATTTTTCCATTGTAAAACCCTTTTAATAGGTTACGGAAGTGAATAGTCACGAACTAAATTTTCTTTCTGCTATAGTTTCACACAAAGATTTATAACATTTACTTTCCTAAAATTGTTTTATTTTTGTACGAAATAATATAAGCTGTGAAAGACAAATGGAGCAGTGAAAAGGATTAATAATAAAACACACGCACACAAGTAACTCAGAGGTTACAAAAATCGCGGAATAATTAAAAGGGCGCTTTGAATACATACGCTTTAGAAAACTGAAGCTCTACGTTTCTATATTTTAAACCAGGCCTCTCTGAATGAAGAGTAATACCAACACTTCTATGCTTGATTTACATAAACTTTTTATGGCTTTACTTCTTGTCACGTCAAGCTCATTGTGGTGGGAAGGGCTTGGAATCCAGCAACGAAAAGATAGTCAGCCATAGCCTTTTTAAGGAATGATCTCCGTATTCTCCTGAAATTATTTCGGCACACCATGAAAAACGAAATCTGGTTGGCCGGACGGGGCGTCAAACCTGTGTCCTCCGGAGAGCGAGGCCAGTGCTTTGCCGCCCACCTCCGCGCTCGGTGAGATCACTTTAGTAGCTGTTTGAACGCACTTGTGCAGTACCGATAACGACTATGCCGCCCCCTGTTTATCAACAGCTAATACGTTCAGGTTTAGGACGGCAAAATCGTGTTTGAGGGCAACAAATTTAAAAACGCGGTGACTTTTTTTTTTTTGCTCCGCTACTGTCCCGACGACAATGGGGTGGGCTACGCTGTAGGTGGGCGACTTAAGTATTACGAGATCTGCTGTCGCCGCCCCCTTCTTCACCTGACTGATTCGCAAACTGTAAGGGGGCATCCATAAATTACGTGATTGAAATAGGGGGGGAGGGGGTCCGGCGAAATCTCACCAGATCTCACCAAGGGGGAAGGGAGGGCTCAACGGAAATCTCACGTGAGATTTTTTAAAATTGGGCAGGACTGTAGAGCTAAAAAAAAAAAAAGTCTACTATTGACGCGAAAGTAGATTTTAGGGTATTTGGCTTAAAGTGTGGGTGAGACCTTAAAAAAAAAAAAAAGGTCTCAAAAAGTTGCAAAAACGATCTGTAAGGGGGGGGGGGGGTTTCACGGGACCAGTTCTCACCACAGGGGGGGGGGGAGTCAGGCCAGATCTCACCAAAAATCTCACCAAAATCTCACCAGAGGAGGGAGGGGGGTCCGAAAATCGGAAAAACACTTCACGTAATTTATGGATGTCACCTAAGTGTATGGCGTCCGGTGCTTCACATGAATGTTCGGACTGCATAATAATTCATCTCAGCGTTCCACGATATCTTTCGATTTTTCCTTCTGACTCCATAACATTGGTCTGTCGTCTGTTGGTCTATATTGTCGATAGGCATAGCCTTTCAGGTCACCCATCACTTCCGCGACAAGATACAGACAATTTAACGGTACAGCCATATAGCACAAGTGGCGCTGCAGGTAGTAAACTGCACTGTAAGAGTAACCCAAAGTTATCAGAGTCCCAAGTGTTGAACCGGAGTGGATTCTCAGGGAAGAATTTGCCTTGGAATTTGTGGTGTATTTCCCTGTGGCTGGTAGCCAGTCGAAACAAGGTACAGCAGCCCCCACCCCAGCACGCTCAGTTTTGTTAAACAACACACAACAACAACAACAAAACAACCACAACACAAAACAACACACCACAAAACAACAACAACAACACCAACAACAACAAACAAAACAACACAAAACAAAACAACACAACAACAAAACAACACACAACAACACACAAAAACAACACAACAACAAACACAACAACAAAAACAAACAACAACAAAAACAACCACAAAAACAAAACAATAACAAACAACAACAACACAACAACAAACAAACAACAACAACAAAACAACAACACACAACAACAACACAACAACAAAACAACACAACACGACAACACAACAACAACACAACAACAACAACAACAACACAACAACAACAACAACAACTTTTTCTTAGATTTTAACGTCTCATCGAAGCTGAGGCTATTGGAAGTGGAGACAATTGGGTACAAGTAACGGGAAGGCATTTGGCCACACCTTTTGAAGAGCCCATCCCAGCATTCGCCTAGAGTGATTTCAGCAAAACATGTAATTACTGCACACCTACTAAAACTCAGTGGAGAGATAAGATCAGGGAAATGAGGTGCTGTGCTGAAGATATCAGCATTCATTCCTCCTCCGTGCGTCAAGGATAGTAACCACATAGAGATCAGTCGTCTATCGAAGCACCCTCTGCCCCCACAGTATTGTGAAGTGCTGTGAGCAGTCGCGCCGAAGAAAACAAGATGCCACAAGTAGAAAAAAATTGAAGTCGTGGTTCGATGCACCACTTAGTATAGGATCAAATGATGAAGCTAAACAACGTCACGTGATTAGCATTTCTGTAGCCCACGGGAGCGGCGCGGTGTCCCGTTGCACTCAGCTGTTTGTTTTGAGCGGTCCGTGAGTTTGCGGTTTGTCTCGATGTGACTCAGCGGAGTAGTGGCGAACCGTGACCCGCGTCAAAACACGTCACTCTCATCTTGGATTCCCACTCTTCACGCCTGCTGCTCAAACAACAGGCAGGTCACATAGCAGATTAACAGCTCGCTTTAAACAGAACCTGCTGGCTGAATCGTCAATGGACTTGGCATTCGGTTGCCAGTGCATATTTATTCACCTTCCTTTTCAACATCTGCCGCCACTATGACGTCACTTCTGACGAGTTTAATCCCCGTCCACCCTGCATACCCCCCCCCTTCCCTCCAAAACAGAAACTTCTCCAACGGAAATGCTACTGACCGTCCGAATCAGCGTCCCACCGCGAAAAATTGACTGCAATAGGCGGTGTTCTTGTCCAATTGGATTATCAGTTTATAGTATAAAAAATGGATCGGATACAATAGCAAGTAAGTGAGTTCAATTACTTCGGAAGCAAAATTACAACCGATGGCCGAAGCAGGAATGATGTTAAAAGCAGAATAGCACTAGCAAAAAGAGCCTTCATGAAAAAGAGAAACCTTTTAGTTTCAAATATTGATCTAGGAATTAGAAAGAACTTTTTAAAACTCTATGTGTGGAGCACAGAACTTTAAGGTAGTGAAACATGGACTTTTTTTTTTTGCTGTCGTCAGTCTTTAGACTGGTTTGATGCAATCCTCCATCCCTTCCTATCCTGTGCTAACCTCTTCATTTCTACATACCCCTTACAACCACGTCCTCAATTATCTGCTTCATATATTCTAATCTCTGTCTACCTCTGCAGTTCTTACCTTCAACTGTTCCCTCCACTAACAAATTAACCAATCCAGCATGTCTCAAAATATGACCTACCAGCCTGTCTCTTCTTCCTGTAAGCTTCTTCCATAAACTTCTTTTCTCACCCATCATTTCTAAAACTCGTTCATTTCTTACTTTGTCTGTCCACTAATTTTCAGCATTCTTCTGTAGCACCACATTTCAAATGCTTCAAGTTTCTTTCTTTCCGGTATTCCTAAAGTCCATGTTTCGCTACCGTAAAGTGCTGTGCTCCACACATAGAGTTTTAAGAAGTTCTTTCTAATTCCTAGATCAATATTTGAAACTAAAAGGTTTCTCTTTTTCATGAAGGCTCTTTTTGCTAGTGCTATTCTGCTTTTAACATCATTCCTGCTTCGGCCATCGGTTGTAATTTTGCTTCCCAAGTAACAGAACTCACTCACTTCTCCTATTGCATCAGATCCTATTTTTATATTTAATCTGCTAGTATTGGTGTCATTTCTGCTACATTTCATCACTTTTGTTTTACTTTGATTTATATTCAGTCCAAAATCTTCCTTCAGTATTTTGTTCATGCCATTCAATAACTTCTCAATATCCTCAGCCCTCTCTGCTAATAAGACAATGTCGTCAGCAAATCGTAGCATACTGATTTTTTCTCCCTGAAAACTTATGCCACATGGAAATTTTTCTTTGACTTTCTTCATTGCTTCTTCTACATACATGAACTTTAGGAATACCGGAAAGAAAGAAACTTGAAGCATTTGAAATGTGGTGCTACAGAAGAATGCTGAAAATTAGGTGGACAGACAAAGTAAGAAATGAACAAGTTTTGGAAATGATGGGTGAGAAAAGAAGTTTATGGAAGAAGCTTACAGGAAGAAGAGACAGGCTGGTAGGTCATATTTTGAGACATGCTGGATTGGTTAATTTGTTAGTGGAGGGAACAGTCGAAGGTAAGAACTGTAGAGGTAGATAGAGATTAGAATATATGAAGCAGATAATTGAGGACGTGGTTGTAAGGGGTATGTAGAAATGAAGAGGTTAGCACAGGATAGGAAAGGATGGAGGATTGCATCAAACCGTCTAAAGACTGACGACAGCAAAAAAAAAGTATAAGAAGTAGTTTCATTTCTACGAGATAAATGTAAGTTCATTAAAGGCATAGAGTTTTTGAAATTTGTGCCTTAAGTCGTATTGACAGGTTGATAATAAGCGCGTAAGTAATAAAGAAATCACACTAAATTACGTTGCATTGAATAGTAGATAAGACCGAACTTCTCATGACTTCTAATGGATCAGTTAAATACAGTCACATACAACAGTTCATTTTGGTCTAGGTTTGAAAAGTCTTAAATGTCAGTGACTGACCCATGAGTTTTCTGAAATCCCTCCAATTGTAAGCTGGAATTGTTTCTTCTTAAAAAGTAATGGAGGATTTGTTTGCGTGTCGTTTACGACTTAACTATAAACATGTAGTGATCGCTCAGTAAAAAAGGAACAAAAGCATTTTAATAGCTGTAAATACAGCGTCCAAGCTTTAAACGAACTAGACACTATGTTAAGAAAGAAATTCGAGTAGTGGTTTAGGAAAATGATGTGCAAGGAAACGGTCTTACC
>JARYHS010013631.1:190155194-190251098 GCA_031002005.1 Vandiemenella viatica | reverse complement strand
TTCTTTGTTTGTGTGTGAGGAATGTTTCCTGAAAGTTTGGCCGTACCTTTTTGTAACCCCCTGTATATAACTATAATATAAGTATATGCTATTATTGTAGGTTATTTCTTCTACAGTTGCTAGTTGAAATAATAAATTATTATTTAATAAATCGTATAAACAACCCCGAAAAATATTTACATTGCTATAAATGTCAATAATATTATAATTGCATTTTTACTTGCATTTACTGGTTCATCATTAGATGAAGCTACACGTCGAGGTTGTTGAATGTCGTTTACTTCTTTCAGACTTTTTGGCTTATGTAAGCCACGCAAGTTAAAAGCTCTTTCGTTCTGATTTTGCGCGAAACTAAGTCTTCCTAACGCGTTAAGGTTTCCGTATTACGTAAAGCGGTCACCCAGAGCGCACGGACAGCTCCCGTGGCCCTTGATGACGTACGGCTGTTATTGTTATTCAATATGAATTCAGTCTTTCCCATAACGTCGCAAGTTTTTCTTCCTGAAGCGGAAGAACACCATCTTTGACGATCTCGTTAGGATACTGTTGTCCTTAGTCCACTCAGTTCTCTTTCGAGGATAAGACCTCCGCCATCTCTTTTGGTAGTCCTCTGTCCTTTGCTGTTGCCATCCATCCGGGCCCAGCGTATTAGTCCAAGATCCCAGAGCCCCCAGACCTACGTCATTTTAGCAAAGCTGAAATTTTGAGGATGAGTAGAGTAATATGTAGTTAAGAACGTATGCGTACTCGCCAGCATGGAAGTGGGGCCCTTTCAGATGTAGCGGGTACTAAAGGGCCCAAAAAATCTTGCTAACCTACGTCATTTTAGCAAAGCTGGTTTTTATATATGTTTTACAGGATATTGTTAAAAACCAACATTCATTATTGCCAGACACTTCCTGTGGGCCATTACTTGAGCCAGACGCTTTAAAGGTCGTAAAAAAAGGAGGTAAACTACGTCATACTAGCAAGCCTGAATTTTATATATGTTGCTCGGGGTACTATTTCAAGACATTTTGTAAGCAGCCAGACCAATCCGATGGGCCAAAGTTCCTGCCAGACACGATAAATGTTCCGTTCTGAATATGAGCGCGTGGCCAGTATTCATGCGCATGAGCGCGAGTGAGATATCATTGTGTCTTATACTCATGGTGTACCATATTTCCTTCCTCCATGGGTGTACCCTGTGATTATATTTGTGTGTAACGTTTTTTTTCAGTCTCTGGTCATGCTTCTGCTATTAAGTTGACATTTCGAGTGAGTGAAATAAAAATTTAAATAATTGCAGTGTTTAAAAATATATCATGGCAGAGTTATTAAATTGTGTTTTTTGTAACAATTCTAATGAGAATTTAATATTGTTTACTGAAGAGACGTTAACAAAGTGCCAACAAATTTTAAAACTTAGAAAGGATCATAATCTGAAATTTAAAGATGTTGTTTTTCCAGTTGAATTATTTGAAAGTGGTTATCATAGAGAATGTTATAAGTCATTTACAGGATTGATGAAAAAATATTACAAATCCAAATCTACAACAAAGCCTGCTCCAAAAAAGAAATCATCAAATGCTACAGAGGACCTATGTGCAACGTATTCATCGATTCCTAACCTTAATAGACAATCTATTGAACCACTGTCATGTTTTTCACAGTCTTCATTTCCAGCAGCTACTCTTATACCTGACCAGATTAGAATACCTGAACCGATCAAACAGGCAACATCATTTTCTCAATAAAATTGTGTTCCATTAAAAAAATGTTAACATTACATCTGAAAGTAATACTGAGATTGAAAGTGATGTAAGTATTGAACGTAAAAATATTGTTTGCTTATTTTGTGACCAAAAGACCAAGAAACATCATTCAAAAAGACAGCCTTTACATTCAACTGAAAAAAGAAATTTTTTATCAAACATATCACGAGGACATGAAAATTATCCACACTTATTTAACAAGATCGTAAATCTTTCTCATTCAAATATTTACTATCATCATATTTGTCAAGTGGACTTTGCTAACAAAATATCATTGTTCAGTAAAAAAAAAACAACTAAAGGTATTTGGCATGATCTGTGTCAGTGTCATCAAATGGCTTTTGATGAAATAAGTGCTTTTATTCAAGAAATGTCATCGGAAAAGGACGATGTTATTTTTTGACTTATCTTCACAGATATTACATCGACTTTTTAGAAAGAATTGAAGAAGAAAATGCTGAAAAAATTACAGTGAATTTTACACCACAGCATTTAGAAGATAAGATACTTAAAGCATTTAGCAAAGAAATTAATTTTTTTTCATTCAAAATAAAAAATTATTAGCCCCAAAACATTTAACAACCATTGATGACCAATCATTTGAAAATTTAAAGGACGAAGACATTTTGCAAAAAGCTGCGTTGCTGTTAAGAAAATCAGTTTTGCACATTGAAAAGAAAAAATTACCTGAAACTATATCAACACAAGATTTAAAGGAAGGAGAAGTATCAGTGCCACAAGATTTGTTAGACTTTTACTTTACTCTGATTGCCGGTAGTAATCGAAAACGAAGAAATAATCCAAAATGTATTCGTCAAGTGCGATCTTATTGTGAAGATGTCGTATATGGAATACACAATGGAAAAGTGAAAACGTCAAAACATATTATTCTAGGAATAACATTAAAAAGTTTAACCAGTAGTAGAAAAATTATTGATATTATTCATAGATATGGGCATTGCATAAGTTATCCGGGAATAGAAGAGCTGGAAACAGAAGCAACATACACTTCTATTCAAAAATCAAGTTTATGTCCTGCAACAGTTAAAAAAAATCCAAATCTCTGTACTGGTGTTGCCTACGACAATTTTGATAGGTTCGTAGAAACAAGAAGTGGTAAGGATACCTTGCATGATACTGTTGGCATTATCTACCAAAATCTTGATTTTAAAATTCCAAATGTATCAGAAATAACAAATTTCCCCATTCCCAATGATGGAGAAACCTTGAATACGAAGAAAAGAAGACGGAGAACTTTTGAAGCTATATCTTTAGATGAAGTTGCTTACCCTAAGAAACCAAGGATGACAGATGATTTGCAGTTGTCAGTACATGAATCTGAAAATTCACAACCTGTAAATTTAAAATTATATGATGCAATAGACACAATTTGGATGGTTAGCCATGCATTACACATACCAAATGTTCCAATGTGGGTTGGTTTCAATAGTTTAATAAGTGACTATAATAATACAAAACAAATAATTTCTTATCTGACCCCCATCAATTCATCACCAACGAATCCATCAATAGTTCTGGAGACTATGAAACAAAGTCAGAAAATTTGTCAAGACGTAAAACAATCTTCTATTCAAGTCACTTATGATCTCGCGATTGCGAAAGTAGCCTTACAAATTCAAGCTACCGAAAAGCCTACATTTGATAATTTATTCATTCATTTAGGGCCTTTTCATATTATGATGGCTTATTTTAAAGCTTTGGGCAAAGTTATTATTGACTGCGGCTTATCTAGTGTTATGGTCCAAAGTAATTTGCTTGCAATGGGCTCGTTAAGTGGATTTCTTGAAGGAAAGCATTTTAACAGGTGTAAGAGACTTCATCCTTTGATGGCAGTGGGATTGGAAATTTTACACTTCAAAAAATTTTTGGAAATTAAAAATATAGTATTCACAGATATAATGATAGAGGAAGTCTCACGACTGGGAACCTGTCCAATATCGTCATTTAAAATAGAAAATGAAGAACTTAATGAACTATTAAATGACTATAGTATTTACAAGCAGCAAACTCTTAATGGCGAGTTTGGTAAGACACCGCAGTTTTATTTAATCTACATAAACCTTGTACATTATTATCTAACTTTGTCAAGAAGCATCCGCACAGGAGATTTTGAACTATTTAAATTTGTATTGCCAAAAATCACTAACTTATTCTTCATATGCAACCAGCAAAATTATGCTCGATGGGCAGTTAAGTACCATGCTAATCTAGTAAACGTCGCCAAAACTCATCCTGATTTGTTTGAAGAATTTCAAAAAGGTTGCTTTAGCATTCAAAGAACCAATAAACCTTTCTCAAGACAGCCAATTGACTTAGTTTTGGAGCAAACAATCAATGCAGATGCTGCCAAGAGACTTACAGGTATTCAGTACTGAAAACAACATGATTTAATTAATTCGTAACTTCATTAAAAAAATTATTATTTCAACTAATTAATCGAAAAATAGTAATTAACTTCATTTCAATTTACAACAAAACAAAACCGTTTTTTTAATAATTCACATCATCAATTGAAAATCAAGCTTTAATTAAATTTATTTCAATTATTTATTTGGCCATATAGTAAAAATAAATTAGCCTAGAACTTTAATATTTTTATTATCATAGTTTGGTATAAATTAACATTAAATGTAGCAAACTTTAAAAATTACAATCTTTCAGGTATAACGCAATTTACAAATTCCATCTCAGCGTGGCAACGATGGGCCCGAAGTCATGATTTATGGTCAACAGTTATAAGTTATGTTTATGAAGAGTTAGATTTGCAAAAAGAACAAGATGTTACAGCAGACTTAAACAATCATAATATTAAAAATAGCATCAGGCAATTACAAAATTTGTTAATACATTTGATCAGTTTATTAACGCATTTGACGCAGGAGTACCTAAAAAGCTCTTAGTAAATATTTCGTCTGGTAAAGCAGCATCAGATACAGTTGAAAAAATTTCTCCTTAATATTGAAGAAAATGGAGATACTAAACGTAAAACCTTCATTGCAGAATGTGAAGCAGATATTGGTAGGTTTTAGAAGAGTATAAAAAAGACACCGTTAGAAAACTTTTCTCAAGATTATTCAAAAACAAAAACAAAAGTTGGTGGTAAAGTACAGGAAGTGCGTATTCAAAGAGATTTATTTGGACGTATTCTTGGTATATCTGTTGATCATAAAGTCGATATTGCAAAATTTTTATCTTATCCTATAACTTCAGTGCCTTTATCCATGTGTCATTTTGATGGTGCTATTTGTAAAACACAAAAATCTGCTTTGATGAAATCTATAGATAGAGACATTGAGCATCATCCACCACCATTCATAGATGTTTCAGTAATTGATGGGTTTTTTGTGCTACATACCATGAAAGATATTCCTAAAAGATTTGGAAATATTTCAAAGAAAATGTTACAATTGGTAACACAATTAAATGCGACAAGAACTGACGTTATTTTCGATCAGTATTTTACTCCTTCAATCAAGGATTATGAAAGATCTCTACGAAATGAGTGTAATCAACTTCATTTTACTATAACTGGACCCAATCAAGTTCGAACCTGCTGATTTTGGGAAAGAGATGAAAAATTCACTTTTTAAACAGGCACTCGTAGATTTTTTTATTTTACATTGGGCCACTGATGAGATGGCACCATTCATTGGTAATAAACTGATTAAAATTAATTTCAGGCAATGTCATTCTTTTAGTGTCACCAATAACACAGTTGTGACTAGTATTGATGAAAGTTTATCGTGTCCAGAGCATGAAGAAGCTGACACAAAAATTATTTACCACGTATGTAATATCGATTCCCATGCAAACATTGTAATCAGATGTTCTGATACTGATGTTGCAGCGATAATGCTGGGTAATATGCATCATCTGAAAGATGATATTTCACACATTTGGATACTTACTGGAACTGGAAACAACCAAAGATATATTGATTTGACCAAGATCTATGAACACTTGGGACAATCTTTGTGTAGAAGCTTACCAGGATTTCACGCTCTCACAGGATGTGATTACATCCTGCGTTCTTCAAGAGAGGAAAACAAAGACCATTCAAAATATTAAAAAAAAACGTCAGGAGTATCAACAAGCTTTTCTAAAATTCGGCGAGCTTGAATTATTTAGCAGTAAAAGACATAAAACAAAATGTATTCAATACAATACAAAAATTCATCTGTGATGTTTACAATGTTGCGGGGATGGATGAATGTGGATGCTGCTCGCTTCAGCTTTTTATTATACATATGTAGTTTCCAATATAAAATGAAGAATTCAACCGTAAAAGTATGAGAAACTTCGATGCAAGTAATCTGCCACCATGCAAAAGAGAACTACTCCAACAATTCCGTCGAGCACATTATATTGCAAGTATCTGGAGTAATGCTCATATGAAACATCCAACCACTTTCAGTCCTAAGAGTAATGGGTGGCTACTGGAAGACAACCAGTATAATTTTAAATGGTTCGATGGTGATCAGTTGCCAAGTTTTGTCAGCGAGTCACTTCAAACTGAATTAGGTATTAGACTTTCACTTCATATTATTTTCATGAATTTGTAGATATTCGCAACATAACTAATTTAATTGTTTTTACAGGGGAATTAAATACCAATGAAGATGATATTGATGAATTTGATATTCAGATCGAAGATGGGCTTGATGAGGAAGCAGAAAATGTGGACAGTGATGACAATGAAGATTAATTGTTCATAATATAATTTTAATATTAATTTTTCATTAAATTTGTATTTAAAACCGAGATATATTAAACCATCCAACCGTTTGAAGTTTATTTTGCATAATTGTTTGGTTCGTAATTAATTTTATAATTTGGCATTGAAATATTACTGGATCATATAAAAAAATCATAAAGACAAATGAAGAACCAAAATTCCATACAGCTGACTTACAAAGCCAACTAATGCTCTCACTCGCGCTCATGCGCATGAATACTGGCCACGCGCTCATATTCAGAACGGAACATTTATCGTGTCTGGCAGGAACTTTGGCCCATCGGATTGGTCTGGCTGCTTACAAAATGTCTTGAAATAGTACCCCGAGCAACATATATAAAATTCAGGCTTGCTAGTATGACGTAGTTTACCTCCTTTTTTTACGACCTTTAAAGCGTCTGGCTCAAGTAATGGCCCACAGGAAGTGTCTGGCAATAATGAATGTTGGTTTTTAACAATATCCGGTAAAACATATATAAAAACCAGCTTTGCTAAAATGACGTAGGTTAGCAAGATTTTTTGGGCCCTTTAGTACCCGCTACCTCTGAAAGGGCCCCACTTCCATGCTGGCGAGTACGCATACGTTCTTAACTACATATTACTCTACTCATCCTCAAAATCTCAGCTTTGCTAAAATGACGTAGGTCTGGGGGCTCTGGGATCTTGAGCTATATCCTCATAGCTAACGCATTTCCACCTCTTAGTATCTATCAGAATTTGTTTCGCTTTGTTCTGCTACGGAGGCTGTCCGACATCCAACGTGTTTCCCTCTATTCTTAATCCGGTTTTATTTTTTTTTTTGTCAAAATAATGTCTCAGCCAGGCGTAAAGACACCCAGAGCACAAGCGTTCTTCACTTTCCTCTTACTCAGTGGAAAATTATTCTTCAGAATAAAAGCGAACTTCCAGTACCGCCTCTAGGCATAGACTATTTTAAGGAGGCTATAGCCTGGCACAAAGTTTTAAAAAATGCTTTTGACTGATCGTCGTCTCATTCCGGAAGGCTGTTTTTAATAGCTTTGTTTTAGCTTCTTTAAGCAACAGACCGCTGGCTTTCCACGTTCGTTGGAATGAGCCGACATTTCTCGCAGTTGTGCAAACAGAACGTCACCCAGAGATGTAAAATTTGAGACTTTTGTTGTATCGACGTTGATGCCATGTTTGACACCTCATTGCACAAATCTTGGAACCATCACATAACGGTACTGGTAGAGTAGGAACGAGCACACTGGTCTGACATTCTAGTGATCGCTGGTTCGACTCTGGTCTCAGCCATGATTTATTTAGAGTAAGTGGTGTCATCGAGTGTTGTCTGTACTTAGACGAAACAATAACTATAAAAATTAAGACATGTATATCTTGTAGGGATGAAATTACCATGCTGGAACTAGGTATATGGCGTTGTACCCAAAGGCCATTTCTTTTCTTAAGTAATAACTTTAATAATGATAGTTTGATTTTAATTGCTGCCCATAACCTGACTTCTAGTAGTAACCCGCACTCCTTCGTTGTAAGACTGAAACAACACGTTGTTTCTGTATCAAGGAAATACGTTGTCACACAACATTTTAAATGAAAATGTCAAACTGACTCCAATATCCGTTTTACCGGAAATGGTTACCAGGGTTACAAGGCAGGGTGTTACGCCTCCGAGGCAATTACCTGCCGGGGCTTTCCTGTTGTCGTCACCAGAATGGCCGGTGTTATGTCATATGCGCGTAAGAGTTGATGATCGTGTGTTAGCTGTAGTGCTTTATTGGTGCTATGATTCAGGATGAACGAAAGGATAGGATGAAGTCTATTGCCGGTATATTCAAATCAGGTTTTCCGAAAGGCACCAAGGTGGCTGCCATATTTAAAATTCCCATCACCTTCAAACGTATTTGGTAAATAATCTGATGATCAGTAATTTTGTATCAGCAAGTGTCATTGCCTTCTAGTCAAGTATTGAGTAGTGAAAGTTTTCCCCTCTAACAGGGTTCAAACTAGAACCAAATAACTACGTGTCAAGCTCCAGGTACGTATATTGAAAAATACTGTATATATAAACAAAGAGAAAAAACAAAAGCCTTATACCAATATGAATCTGCGAATCACTTTGGCATGTGTGTAATTTAATTTAATTTAATTGCAATGGAGCACAGGCTTCGGTGGCAATTTGCCCTCTACAAATTTTATCTTTAAATTCTTTCAAAGTTTTCGGTGAATTATTCATCATTCCCCTTGCTAACTGATTCCAATCCCTGACACCCTTACCTGCAAAAGAAAATCTTCCCACATCCTTGTGCCTGAAATCTAGTACCAGCTTGTGGTCATGGTCATCTTTTCCCTTCCATGCACTACCTTTCATACCTATTGCAGTATCATTCCATGCCTCATCGCCAGTATATGCCCTGGACACTCCCATGACCCTCCTCATCCTCCTCCTGTCTTGCAATGAATCCCACTTCAGCCCCTTTATCATATCGGTTACTGATTGCATTCTGCGATAATTTCCTGAAACAAATCTAGCAGCCCTTCTTTGCACCCTCTCCAACTCCTGTATTTGATACGTAAAATGTGGGTCCCATACTACACTACCATATTCGAGCAATGGTCTCACCAAAGTTTTGTAACCCAATTCCTTGACTTCTCTCGTACATCCCCTCATCACTCTCTCCAACAAGTGCAGAACTTTGAAACCTTTTCCTTCCACCTGTCCTATGTGTCCAGCCCAGTTAAGTTTGTTATCAAAAGTAATGCCAAGATATTTACATTTCAAGTCTTCAGCAAGCAATTCTTTCCCCACCTTATATTCATAATTAACCTTTTGTTTTTTATTTGTGTATCTAATAAGCTGACTCTTCTTTGCATTTATCTTCATCCCATGTTTACAAACCCAACTAGATATCCTGTCCAGATCACCCTGCAACTGTTTACAATCCTTTATCGTTTTGATTCTTTTAAACAGCATTATGTCATCTGCAAACAATCTAATTTCAGATAGTAAACAATCAACACAATTATTCATTAGAATAATGAATAGCAATGGTCCCAATACGCTACCCCGTGGCACACCCATTTTTACTTCTACTTCTTTTGATACTACATTTCCTACCCTAACTTCCTGTTTTCTACATTTTAAAAATTCTTCTACCCAGCAAATCACTTTCTCATCCACTCCAATGGTTTTTACCTTATTTACTAACATTTTATTGCTTACTCTGTCAAACGCCTTAGACAGATCTAGTGCTACACTATCAATTTGGCCTCCCTTGCACATTTCATCTGAAATATCTATGTTCTATCCCTTACCGTGGGGGAAGGTATGAAGCTCGATGCGAAAATATAAAATAACATTCACTACTCAGTCTAGAACTGGTTTTCTGTCTCGTTATTTAGTTGTTTTTTACCTTTGCGTTTATATTCAAAGTACGACATGGCTGTTTACATGTTACCTTTGTTTTTTTCTGGTTTTATTAACTGACAGTCAACATATTTGTTGTAAGTTCTGTCTTAGCATCTCTAGTTGCAGTGCTGTACGCCTTACGGTTCTAGGAAGTGAAGCAGATAACATCTGACGAGTCAACACGTCCGCACAGCATCTCGGCTCCTACCTGACGTCACTTTCACCGTCATATATTGTACGGCGAGGAAGAATAGGCCAAAATAGTCGTTCTTCAGTAACTGAAACTTTAATGGCTATGTTTCGTTATTTTTACTGCTATAAAAGGTATAATTTGCAAAGTTAATAGGAAATGATCTGTTTAACTGTTGTTTTTTATTTTTCCCTCTAAATGTCGGAACTCGGGAATTTTTTTTTTTTTTTTTTTTTTTCTCTTTATTGGCCTTCGGTATCAGAAACCTTACAGCCATCTTATGTATTACATGTACAAGTACAATAACAATCTTCTTGCTATATCTTACTTACAATATACATAGGTTGTACTGTTATATTTTAACAAAAGTAAAAACTTCTTTGTTTACAGTTTAGATAGGTAATACAATTAAATTTCATAGATACGATTAATAAAATTAAAATTCATAAGAATAATCTTTAGATATGCGGTAGATATAAATTTTTAGGCTTGAAATGCGTACAATTTTCTTCATTCTTAACAATAAAACAAATGTATTTCATTAAATAAAATGTTTCATATGTACAATTTTTGGTTGATTATCAATAAGACGCCCGGAATTTAAAATTCAATTGCCCCGGTTTTAAAATACGTGATTATACTTCCGTATACACCTTTAACCTCGCTGGACAAGAGTAAGATTAAATTTGTGGGTAGGGGGATTCCCATTCTGGCTAGTTCCCTTATCATTTTATCCTGATGTGGTTTAAATTTTTTGCATGAGAATATTATATGGTTTATGTCCCCAATAGCTTGGTCTTGACAATCACAAAGAGGAGATTCTCGAATCCCTATCCGATGTAGGTGGCTTGGGAAACTCCCGTGATGGAACCGGGCTCTGGAAATAGTGGTGATAAGGCGTCTACTGATGTTCCACTTGAAAAACCATGGTTTTGCTGGTATTTTTGGTTGAATACTTCCGTAGTGTGAGCCTTTAATGGTTTTTGACTTATTCCACTCTTCTTGCCAGGCTTCCATTGTTCTTTCCTTGATTCTTGGAATCATGTCGGTAATAAAAAGTTTCATGTTGTCTGTCTGTCCCACGTGTATAGCTTGTTTAGCCAAACTATCCACATGTTCATTGTGTTTTATTCCACTGTGCGATGGAATCCATAGCAGATATGTCGTAATTCCTAGCTCTCTACTTTTCTTTAGGTTTTTAATGATTTCTATTATTAATATGGATAAGTGATTGTCCCAGACGGTGTTTTCCAGACTCTTAAGTACACTGCGGGAGTCTGTTAGAATCAGCACCTTATTATTGCCGCATTGATGGCTATACTTTATTGCTTCAAGAAGAGCTCTCGCCTCAGCTGTGTAGATGGACGTTTCTTCCGGGAGAGAGTACTGAGCAGAAAATCCAGTGCTGGGGCTGAAAAAGGCGCACCCTACTCTGCTTCTACCTGGTATCTTCGATCCATCTGTGTAAATCTTAAGTATGTTGTCTCCTAACGTTGAAGTGAAGTCGTTTAATGTCTGATTAGTGTTTGGGTTTCTGTCTACTTTCAGAAAGCTTACATTAGCTGTTTCTAGACGTAGTTCATAGGCTTCAAGATATATAGGGTGTGTTTTGTAGCTTACGACTTTATCTTTGCTTTTCTTCCAGAATGAGTAGGCGCTGAGAAGTGGGAGCCTAGCATTGTTCTTCTCATTGTTGGTTAGCGTTTCGATCAGACTGAATCGTTCATGCAGCGGATGTTCACTGTACACTAATTTTTCAAACAGAAACTTTTCGGCGAGTAATTTCCTCCGAATATGCAGAGGTAATTCTCCTGCTTCAACAAGTAAGGCGTTAGTAGGAGTGGAGCGCATAGCTCCCACGCAGGTTCTGAGACATCGTGACTGGAACCTATCT
Organism: Vandiemenella viatica; assembly: GCA_031002005.1. Taxonomy (NCBI): domain Eukaryota; kingdom Metazoa; phylum Arthropoda; class Insecta; order Orthoptera; family Morabidae; genus Vandiemenella; species Vandiemenella viatica. The sequence continues at coordinate 190,239,116 of JARYHS010013631.1, read as the reverse complement.
AATTTTTGAAGTGCGTCTTTTCTAGCGTTGAGGTAGAACATACTGCCGTAATCCAGTAGTGATCTGATGAGTGTTCGATAGAGTAGTAGCAGCGTTTTGGGGTGGGATCCCCACCAGGTACCCGCAACCATTCTTATTACATTTAATCGTGCGTCAGCTTTTGCGATCAGATGATCTATGTGGTGATTCCAGCTAAGCCGGCTGTCTAGGATCATCCCGAGGAATCGGCTTTGTCTCCTTAGCGGGAAGCTGTATGTTCCTAGCTGGATGCTGTCTTGGTTATACCGAATTTTTCTTTTTGAAAAGAATGTAACTGTCGATTTTTCACATGATAGTTCCAGGCCGTTGTTCTGCAACCACTGCCTAAGGATCATTATTGCTTCACTCAAGATGTTCTGAACTTCTGCCTGTGACTCGCCGATCGCGTATATGACTATGTCGTCTGCGAATTGGAGTGTCTTTACTCTAGGCGATAGTTGTTGAGTTATATCATTTATATATAGTATGAATAATAACGGGCTTAAAATTGCTCCTTGGGGGAGGCCTTGTGTAGCTTTGCGCGGACCTACTTTATTCCTCTTCGAGCTTATGTAAATTACTCTATCGGATAAGAGAGAGTATAGACCTGCGACCAGTTTTCTCGGTATTCCTAGAGCGACCAGTTTTTTCATTAAGATAGGGATGTTAATATTGTCATAGGCTGCTTGTATGTCAAGAAAAATTGCTCCTAAATACTGTTTATTGCAAAATGCCAAATTGATATCAGTAGTCAGGACAGCCAGGTTATCTGCTGTACTTTTTCCTTTTCTGAATCCAGCTTGAGAGTCGGATATTAAATTGTTGGACTCCACCCACCATTCCAGTCTGTTTTTGACAAGGCGTTCTAACGTTTTCCCTACGCAGGACATCAGTGATATAGGCCTGTAGGAGGACGCTGTGGTAGGGTCTTTATTTGGTTTTTTTACCGGAACAATCACTTGAGTCCTCCATTCTACTGGGATTGGTTCATTCATCCATATTTGATTAAAACTATTTAACAATATCTGTAAACCAGATTTTGGCATGTTAGATAGCATAGAGTAATGTATTCCGTCTATTCCCGGCGAAGTATCGGACGAACGTTTCAGTGATTGTCGAAGTTCCTTCATAGAAAACGGGGTGCACAGCTGGTGGCCAGACGTTTCGTCAGGTATGAGATTGAAGCTAGAGTCCTGGAATTGCACTGTGGGAGGAGCAATTTTATCCGCCATTTCTTCCAGAACTGAAGAGCCAATCTTGTTACCACCGGTGTTGAATTTGTTGTCCTTTAAGCTTCTGATCGTTGCCCATATGTTTGAAATATTTGAGTCCTTTCCTAAGGATTCGCAATACCGGATCCAGTTTGAACGCTTTTGATTTTTCAACACTCTCTTTGTGCGAGCGTTGGTTTTCAAGTATGCCATATAATGCTGCAGGTCAGGATTTTTGCGGTATGCTGAAAGTGCCAGTCGTCTTTGCGCTACTGCTCTTGAACATGCCGGATTCCACCACACCGGGAGTCGAGTTCTCCTGGTATTATTGTCATTTTTTAGTTTTATTGTTTTATCTGCCACTTTGATTATTGTGCTTTTAAGTTCTGTATACGTATCGTACCCGCTAGTCTGTTGCGTGATATCTCTTGCTTCTTCTTCAATGAGTCTCTTAAACTTATCCCAATCAGCCCTATTTGTATTCCACCTTATTGTAGGATGGGTATGGGATTCTTTGCTGTAGTGGCATCCAATTGTTAAGAGAATAGGGTAGTGATCAGATCCCATTGAGTCTTTTAGCACCTGCCAGGTGGAAATTGATGCTAAATTGCTCGAACAGAATGTTAGGTCAACTGCCGATGGGTATCTTCCCGGTGTCTGCACGAGGGTTGGATTCCCATCGTTCATTAAAATCAGGTTATGGTCGTCTGCCATATCGGTGACCACCGATCCTTGGGGGTCGTTGTAGCGACAGCCCCAACTTTGACTATGGGCATTAAAATCGCCAGCCAGTATTACTGGTGCGCTGATTTGCCGCAGTAAGTTAGTCCAGTCGTTTGAACGTATTTTAGTTCTTGGGTTGCAGTAAACAGAAACGATCGTAAAACATATCTGGTAGGCGCGTATTCGGACTGCTACCGCTTGGAAGGGCAGTTTATCCATGTTAAGTTTGAACTGGCTCGTGTGGGACATCCTGTTGCACCATTATGGCCACTCCTCCTTTACCGTCAGCTCTGTCATTTCTATAGAGTTGATACGACTTGAAGTTAACTTTTTTGTTCGGCTTAAACCATGTTTCTGATAACAACGCAATATCTATTTTGCTTCGTGATAGTTCTGCAGTAAGGCTTTCTCTGTTGGACCATACCGATCTCCCGTTCCATTGTAATATTTTAAGTTGATGGAAGTCTAAACTGTTACTTGAATTTTTGTCCATTGTTGGAGGATTTATGTTCCGATAGTAGTTATTAATTCCTGAAGTTGACTACCGATGATGGTCGGGTCGATCGTGCCAGTTGTTTTAGCTTCTTCCAACATGGAAATGATAAAGGAAACGAGTTTTTCAACCAATGGGGACGGTTTGCTGTAAGATCCAGTAGCTTCTGTGCGCTCTTGGTTGTGGGCTGTCTCTAAGGGTGTATTTTGGATTATTGGTTCTTGACCGTTATTTATTATAGGTCTTAAGGGTCCGTCACTTCTCCAGTATAAGTGCCTGGGGATGACTATTCTATTTCCCGCTACCCTTGATTGAGTTGGATTTCCTTTTGGGCGGCTGCGCGTAGCTGTTTGGCGGAAGTCATGGCGGCTGCCGACTTCGCGTTCTTGGAAGCTGTTTTCCTCGTGGACTACGGTTGGACTGGGAGGCAAGGTTTGAGGAAATATTTGTTGGACAGCTATAGGGATTGGATCTTCCTCAAGTTGTTGTTGGCCAGTTTGGACAAGGTGAGGGCTGGATGTTGCTACATTCGCGTATGAGCGGGTGTTTGTCAATTGTGGCCAGTATTGGGGACTATTAGTTACCAAAATTTGTTTCCTCTCAGCTCGTTGTCTATATTCCGGGCAAGACCGGTCTGTGGACAAGTGGTTCCCTTGACAGTAAATGCAAGTTGGTTGGTTTTCTGAAGTACAATCTTTGAGATTATGGGGTCCCGCACATCTGCTACAGCGAGGCTGGCTTCTACACTGTGATTGGCTATGATTATATCTAAGGCAATGAAAACATTGTAAGACCGGTGGCACATAAGGTTGAACTACACATCGCATGCCATACAAGTATACATACTGTGGAAGTAATTGAGATTGGAAGGTCAGAACACAGACGGGAAGGGGGCGGTACTGTGTGTCCCCATCTGACTGGACTTTTTTTGTGAATCTTCTCACTTTTAGCACGGGGTAGGGGGAAACAATTTCGTTAATTATTTCATCTGATGACAGAGAGGTGTCAATATTTCTAATCACTCCCTGCTTCCTTGTCATGTAGTATGGGATGTATGCTTCTAAGTTGTTATCTTTAAGTGCTTTTAGTTCTACCAAGTAGTTTGCTGAGGTAATAGATTTTGTTTCGATTTTAATTCTGTTACGCCCTGCAGAGGTTATATTACTGATTTCGGACCTTAGGTGGTTATTCTGATGGAAAAGTATTTTTCCGACAGACATAGGATGGAGTTTGCCTATATTGTTACTGGTGCTTTCAACCATCACATAGTAAGGGCCATTGTCTGTGGGTGAATATCTGTTGCCTTGGCTGCTTTGCTTTGGAGGGTATTCAGGTTTGTTATAGTTATTGGAAGAATCCGAGCATGGCTGCGATATTAACATGGGGGTTAGGTTTGTTGCACTGGGGGGTAAACTGTCTTTAACTAAAGAATCTTTTACACTGTTAGTTTGGGGGATTATTGCACTGAGATTTTGGTTATGCAGACACTGGTCTTTTTGCTTTGCGCGTTTACTCACTGGTGATGACTGATTCATCTTCTGAGGTGAGCGTGATCGTGAGCGTACTCGCGATCCCGCTTTTGGAGTGTGGCGAGGCTGCTGTTGATCTGTCTGGACTCCGAGCTGGTCGTACTGCATCTCCTCCATTTCCAAGTATGGAAGTCGTTCGGCGTATGACGATTCTTGTGCTGGCTGCTTCTGGATGCCGGGATATTTTTCGGTGTCCTTGACGTGTAGCAGAGGTCTCAGGATTTTCGATGTCGGCGGCTGCGTCAAAAGTGGCATTTTCCATAGTGTAATATGTGCGTAGGGCTACGCCCACTGCCTGACTGGTCGACGAATCGTTCCAGGGGGCTCTACCATAGTGTTCCGAGACAGGTCTCAGGAACACTACGGTGTTCACAACCACGTATTAGCGCTTTTTCGTGTTATTGAGCACTATTGCTTTACACTTCAATTATACAGTTGATAAATACCTGTCACTATATGAATCGGTTGGTAAGACACTCCAAATTCACTACGTTTGAACTGCCTCACTTAACACGGATAAGGAAAACTCGAGCGACCGCTCTCGACGGCGACTCGATGTGGACTGTCAACTCGGGAATTGCAGAAATTCCCCTTCCGTTCTCGCTACATTTCCTGGTCTGTTTCCCTTGGAGAGGCCAGAGGTAAAGCAACGTCGTATATACAGTGAGGAAGGACGGCACGTGAGCACACGGCCAAACTGCAGCGCATGTGTAATGAAATATATCAACAGCGAGCACGGAACTGTAGTAACGGAGCCTGGTGTATGACAGGTTAACATTATGTGGGTTCACCCCTCTGGGGTTCACTTTCCAATAATTTCCGTAAATCGTTGCAAGAAAACGATGCTATGATCTCCTTCTAAAGGCCGTCGTCGATTACCTTCCATCTTCTTGTCAGCAATCCTACATCAACTCTAATGACCAACTGCAATCTACCAAAAATAGTGTTGATTCCCTTCTGTTTTTGTAATGAACGAATACATCTATTGAGCTGGTAGGTAGCGAGCGTGGTGGTGTAACGGATAGCGTTCTGGCCTCGCATTCGGGAGGGCGGCGGTTTGAATCCCCGTCCGGCATCCTGATTTGGGTTTTCCATGGTTTCCCAAATCACTCCAGGCAAATGCCGGGATGCTTCCTTAAAAAGGCCATGGCCGAATTCCTTCCCATCCCTTCCCGTCTCCTAAAGATCTCGCTGTTGAGAGACGTAAAGCAGTAAAAAAAAAGGTTCTACCGCCGTTTCTGTATGTATTTATTTGATGTATACACCTTATTTTACCTTCATCCCGCTGCAATATTAGATTTCACGTTTAACAAAGTTTTAAATTTCCAATTACCTCTTTTATTATTTCTGCCTTTCCACAGGTCGGGTAACAGTTTTCGAAGCGATGTATGAAAACCCTCGTTGTTCTATTGTCATAATAGTTTCCATAGAAACGTTCTAAATTTTTATTGTTTCATTTTTCTAATATTTGGAATCAACTGATTTTTCTCGTCTTTTAATGTTATATGCACTGTTGTAGTTTGATCCACATAAGATGGTTAACACCAAACAAACACTGTAACATGGATTGGGGAGAGATAGATAGGCTTCGTGTTTGATGTAAGGAATCTTTCTTCGCTTACTAGTCTGCCACCATTGTTTACGTCCTCTCTGCACAAATAAAATAACTTTGTAATTCGTGTATGTGTTACAGATTGAACGGTCAGTCTTCGTAGCGACAACTTGCTTACCACAGAAGAAAAGCCAAACATGTGATCGATTTATTAGCGAAATCTCAATCGCTATAATATGAAGATAAAGAGAATCGTCCTTTTATTTATATTTTTCTAGGGCAGCGTAAGAAATAAACATTTCTTTTCGCCTGATGGGCAGATGTAAAAGGTGATTGGTAAGACCCGTTTCCTTGCACATCATTTTTCTAAACCAATACTCGAATTTCTTTCTTAACATAGTGTCTAGTTCGTTTAAAGCTGGACGCTGTATTTACAGCTATTAAAATGCTTTTGTTCCTTTTTTTTATTGAGCGATCACTACATTGTTTATAGTTAAGTCGTAAACGAATACGCAAACAAATACATCCATTACTTTTTAAGAAGAAACAATTCCAGCTTACAGTTGGAGGGATTTCAGAAAACTCATGGGTCAGTCACTGACATTTAAGACTTTTCAAACCTAGACCAAAATGAACTTTGTTGTATGTGACTGTTATTTAAGTTGATCCATTAGAAGTCATGAGAAGTTCGGTCTTATCTACTATTCAATACAACGTAATTTAGTGTGATTTCTTTATTACTTACGCGCTTATTATCAACCTGTCAATACGACTTAAGGCACAAATTTCAACAACTCCATGCCTTTAATGAACTTATTTATCTCGTAGAAATGAAACTACTTTCTTATACTTATTTTTTTTTGCTGTCGTCAGTCTTTAGACTGGTTTGATGCAATCCTCCATCCCTTCCTATCCTGTGCTAACCTCTTCATTTCTACATACCCCTTACAACCCACGTCCTCAATTATCTGCTTCATATATTCTAATCTCTGTCTACCTCTACAGTTCTTACCTTCGACTGTTCCCTCCACTAACAAATTAACCAATCCAGCATGTCTCAAAATATGACCTACCAGCCTGTCTCTTCTTCCTGTAAGCTTCTTCCATAAACTTCTTTTCTCACCCATCATTTCCAAAACTTGTTCATTTCTTACTTTGTCTGTCCACCTAATTTTCAGCATTCTTCTGTAGCACCACATTTCAAATGCTTCAAGTTTCTTTCTTTCCGGTATTCCTAAAGTCCATGTTTCGCTACCGTAAAGTGCTGTGCTCCACACATAGAGTTTTAAGAAGTTCTTTCTAATTCCTAGATCAATATTTGAAACTAAAAGGTTTCTCTTTTTCATGAAGGCTCTTTTTGCTAGTGCTATTCTGCTTTTAACATCATTCCTGCTTCGGCCATCGGTTGTAATTTTGCTTCCCGAAGTAACAGAACTCACTTCTCCTATTGTATCCGATCCTATTTTTATACTATAAACTGATAATCCAATTGGACAATAACACCGCCTATTGCAGTCAATTTTTCGCGGTGGGACGCTGATTCGACACCGGTCAGTAGCATTTCCGTTTGGAGAAGTTTCTGTTTTGGAGGGAAGGGGGGGTATGCAGGGTGGACGGGGATTACAACTCGTCGGAAGTGACGTCATAGATGATTGTTGAAAAGGAAGGTGAATAAATATGCACTGGCAACCGAATGCCAAGTCCATGACGATTCAGCCAGCAGGTTCTGTTTAAAGCGAGCTGTTAATCTGCTATGTGACCTGCCTGTTGTTTGAGCAGCAGGCGTGAAGAGTGGGGAATCCAAGATGAGTGACGTGTTTTGACGCGGGTCACGGTCGCCACCACTGCGCTGACTCACTTAGAGACAAACCGCAAAACTCACGGACCGTTCAAAACAAACAGCTGAGTGCAACGGGACACCGCGCCGCTCCACGTGGCTACAAGAAATGCTAATCACTGTGACGCTTGTTTTAGCTTCATCATTTGATCCTTATACTAAGTGGTGCATCGAACCACGACTTCAATTTTTTTCTCCACTTGTGGCATCTTGTTTCTTCGGCGCGGACTGCTCACAGCACTTCACAATACTGTGGGGGCAGAGGGTGCTTCGATACACGACTAATCTCTATGTGCGTTACTATCCTTGACAGCACGGAGGAGGAATGAATGCTGAATCTCTTCAGCACAGCACCTCATTTCCCTGATCTTATCTCTCCACTGAGTTTTGGTAGGTGTGCAGTAATTACATGTTTTGCTGAAATCACTGTAGGCGAATGCTGGGATGGGCTCTTCAAAAAGGTGTGGCCAAATGCCTTCCCGTTACCTGTACCCAATTGTCTCCACTTCCAATAGCCTCAGCTTCGATGAGACGTTAAAATCTAAGAAATAAGTTGTTGTTGTTTGTTGTTGTTGTTGTTTTGTTGTTGTTGTTGTTTTGTTGTTGTTGTTGTTTTGTTGTTGTTGTTGTTTTTGTTGTTGTTGTTTTGTTGTTGTTTTGTTGTTGTTGTTGTTGTTGTTGTTGTTTTGTTGTTGTTGTTATTGTTTTTGTTTTTGTTGTTTTTGTTGTTGTTGTTTTTGTTGTTGTTGTGTTGTTGTTGCTGTTGTGGTTGTTGTTGTTGCTGTTGTTTTGTTGTTGTTGTTGTTTTTGTTTTTGTTTGTTGTTTTTGTTGCGTTTTTGTTGTTGTTTTGTTGTTGTTGTTTTTGTTGTTGTTGTTGTTGTTGTTTTTGTTTTGTTGTTGTTGTTGTTTAACAAAACTGAGCGTGCTGGGGTGGGGGCTGCTGTACCTTGTTTCGACTGGCTACCAGCCACAGGGAAATACACCACAAATTCCAAGGCAAATTCTTCCCTGAGAATCCACTCCGGTTCAACACTTGGGACTCTGATAACTTTGGGTTACTCTTACAGTGCAGTTTACTACCTGCAGCGCCACTTGTGCTATATGGCTGTACCGTTAAATTGTCTGTATCTTGTCGCGGAAGTGATGGGTGAACCTGAAAGGCTATGCCTATCGACAATATAGACCAACAGACGACAGACCAATGTTATGGAGTCAGAAGGAAAAATCGATAAGATATCGTGGAACGCTGAGATGAATTATTATGCAGTCCGAACATTCATGTGAAGCACCGGACGCCATACACTTAGGTGACATCCCATAAATTACGTGAAGTGTTTTTCCGGATTTTCGGACCCCCCTCCCTCCTCTGGTGAGATTTTGGTGAGATTTTGGTGAGATCTGGCCTGACTCCCCCCCCCCCATGTGGTGAGAACTGGTCCCGTGAACCCCCCCCCTTACAGATCGTTTTTGCAACTTTTTGAGACCTTTTTTTTTTAAGGTCTCACCCACACTTTAAAGCCAAATACCCCCCTAAAATCTACTTTCGCGTCAATAGTAGACCTCCTTTTTTTTTTTTTTAGCTCTACAGTCCTGCCCAATTTTAAAAATCTCACGTGAGATTTCCGTTGACCCCCTCCCCCTTGGTGAGATCTGGTGAGATTTCGCCGGACCCCCTCCCCCCCTATTTCAAATCACGTAATTTATGGATGCCCCCTTACAGTTTGCGAATCAGTCAGGTGAAGAAGGGGGGCGGCGACAGCAGATCTCGTAATACTTACGTCGCCCCACCTACAGCGTAGCCCACCCCATTGTCGTCGGGGACAGTAGCGGAGCAAAAAAAAAAAAGTCACCGCGTTTTTAAATTTGCTGCCCTTCAAACACGATTTTGACGTCCTAAACCTGAACGTATTAGCTGTAGATAAACAGGGGGCGGCATAGTCGTTATCGGTACTGCACGAGTGCGTTGAAACAGCTACTAAAGTGATCTCACCGAGCGTGGAGGGTGGGCTGCAAAGCACTGGCCTACGCTCTCCGGAGGACACAGGTTTGACGCCCCGTCCGGCCAACCAGATTTCGGTTTTACATGGTGTGCCGAAATAATTTCAGGAGAATACACAGATCATTCCTTCAAAAGGCTATGGCTGACTATCTTTTCGTTGCTGGATTCCAAGCCCTTCCCACCACAATGAGCTTGACGTGACAAGAAGTAAAGCCATAAAAAGGTTTATGTAAATCATGCATAGAAGTGTTGGTATTACTCATCATTCAGAGAGGCCTGGTTTAAAATATAGAAACGTAGAGCTTCAGTTTTCTAAAGCGTATGTATTCAAAGCGCCCTTTTAATTATTCCGCGATTTTTGTAACCTCTGAGTTACTTGTGTGCGTGTGTTTTATTATTAATCCTTTTCACTGCTCCATTTGTCTTTCACAGCTTATATTATTTCGTACAAAAATAAAACAATTTTAGGAAAGTAAATGTTATAAATCTTTGTGTGAAACTATAGCAGAAAGAAAATTTAGTTCGTGACTATTCACTTCCGTAACCTATTAAAAGGGTTTTACAATGGAAAAATATTTCTATACGGCAATTCTTAAATCATGAACATGATTTCTATAAAGGAATGCTTGATCCTTGAAAAGGATTTGTATAAACGATCGGTTAACCTTTAATAGGATTCTATGAAGGAAATGAGACATTTCTGTCAAACCACAGGAATAATTTTAATTTTGTATGTTCATATTCTGCGGAAAGATGAGTTATTAGTTTGATGGGAGTGGTGTTTCTTGTATATAGTAGTGTTACAGGGTGTCCAGAAAAGGACTCCCTGATTTCAAAATTAAATATCTCGAAAACAAAGATCGATAGAGGAATGCAGTAAACGGTATGTTTATTGTGACAGCTGTAAGAAGTTTATACAGCAGTGTGAAATAATATTTACAAAAGCTGCTAACAGATGGCGCTGTACGCTCATATCAGCATACATAAGTGAAATAATCGTATGAAAACAATCTTTGCAAACAATCACATCACAATGTTTCAAAATGTTCACCATTGGCACGTTTCAATGGTGGAACTGATCGCCCTGAGCTTCGGATCACTATTTAGGCATTACGTATGGCGATTACAGCGCCATCTGTTAGCAGCTTTTGTAACTATTATTTCACACTGCTGTATACACTTCTTACAGCTGTCACTATAAACATACCGTTTACTGCATTCCTCTATCGATCTTTGTTTTCGAGATATTTAATTTTGAAATCAGGGAGTCCTTTTCTGGACACCCTGTACGTCGGCTGTGCTGCAGGTGTTACGGATACTTGATGTTCAGATGCAGCAACGACTCGTCTCTTGAGCAGGGCTACTAGAGCTGACGTTGCACAGGCCGTGCGGCATCTGTGCTCAATCAGATTTCGAGGTTGTGTTTCAGTGTCAGTGTATCTATCAGATTATAAACCGCTGCTGACTTCATAGCTGGTTAAGTGATACTGGGAGGAAAATTTATCTTCTACGTCGGGATTTCAAAGCATGGTGGTGAGCGTTCGTATGAATTGAGCAGTCCAAAAATCTCGGTGCTCAATAAAATGACGCAAAATTAACATTCAACGGTTTAGTAAATGCTGGTATTTAGAAGCAGAGTGGAATCAAAAGTATTTAATTTCACGCAAAAATGCAGTACGAATTTGACAAACTCTGCATTAATGCAAAATGATAAATTGCGTATGATGGACAAGTAATTTTAATCAGCATAAAGCAACTATTAGAGAATTCGATACAAAAGTATAGAAATAGGGATGACATTGCTATAGAGGTTTCTGTATTTCAGACTTTGTGTGACGAATTTTCTAATTAATGTTTTTCGTTGCTATTTCAAATCCAGGATTTTATTTGCAATTTTCATACGATTGTGTAAAATTTTCAAATTGCGTTATTGTATTAGTGAGCCTAACAAATTTATGACAGAAAAAGGTTGTAAGGTGTCAGACTGAGAGCTAAGAGACGGCCAATTAGAATCTTCGTAATTTCTGTACTCTTTTTAACTGACTAGACGACCCGTGCGAAAATTTCGCGAATAAACTGCGATGAATAGTGACGTTGAATATGATGTCACCAAAGCTGAGTCATTGCTCTTCATACTGTTACTTCATTTATTGATTTTGGTTAGAAATCCAGGGAGATAAATGGCTCGAAACACAAAAAAACAATTTTAGAAAAATTGACATTTTAGCCCTTTAAGGGTCGAATTACGAAAGATTCCTTTCTTAAAATATAATGTTACCACGGCGGAGACCTTAGTATTTAAGATGATATCTCATTTATCTATATCGGTTGGATATCAAGGGAGATAAATAGCTTGTGACACAAAAAATGCGTTGTAGAACCATTTATACCTTTTCCCTTTAAAGGTTGAATTCCAAAAACATTCTTTCTTAAAATATGATGTCACCAAAGCTGAGACATTATTCCTCATAATCCTACTTGATTTATCGATTTTGGATAGATTTCCATGGGGATAAGTGCCTTGAGACACAAAAAACGCATTTTAGAAAAATTAACATTTTTGCCCTTTAAGGGTCGAATTACGAAAAATTCCTTTCTTAAAATATAATGTTACCACGGCGGAGACCTTAGTATTTAATACGATACCTCATTTATCAATAACGGTTTGATATTAAGGGAGATAAATCGCTCGTGACACAAAAACGAATTGCAAAAATATTGATACTTTTGCCCTTTAAGGGTCGAATACGAAAAATTTCTATCTTAATATATGACGTCACTAAAGCGGAGATCTTAATCTTTAAAATGATAGGTACTTCATTAAACGATTTCAGATAGCTATCCAGGGAGATAAGTGACTCGTAACACAGAAAATAGCATTTTAGAAATATTGACATTTTCGCCCTTTAAGGGTCGAATTCCCCAAAATTCATTTCTTAAAATATGATGTGACAAACTTGAAGACCATAAGCTTTAAAATGACACTTCATTCATTGATTTCGGTTAAGTATGAAGGAAGATATAGGTTTGTGACAAAAAAATACCTTATTGAAATAATATATATGATCCTTCCTTAGTTAGAGCGAAGTTTGTTTCTTATATGTCAAAAAAGCTATGCACACTCCATAGTTCGTATTCCTCATTTAACTATAGATCCAGCCACGACAGATCTAGTATGCTGAGGGCTAAACGAATATCCTTTACTAACCACTTCCATTCCTTTCACGTATGTTGCGTGTTGGTGACAGACGGGAAGAGTGGCTGCAGTGTGCTGTGCTGTCTGCTCTCCTAGTGCCGATCGTTATTCACCACCCCCACCCCCACCCCTAACCTTGCCGTATCGCAGGTAGCTCTGTCCAGATCGTACCTCACAACCAAACTAACGATATTTATCAACACCAAACAAATCTTCATTCGTTGAAACCCAAGGCACAGTACAATGTAGTTATTACTTCTTACTTCCATATTCCTACCAGTGTTCCAAAAATCTTACTTTTCAAATTATTGAATTCGGAAACGTGCGTATCAGTCATTTTACCATCAAGATACCTCCGTTAAGAATTAGGTGAGTAATTGAAACTTGTTGCCGGGTTTTGTCTCTCGCACAAAACATTAGTTTATCGTTAACGTCTCAGTTTTTGTTGTATTGGCTCTTTTAGTGCAATTTAGATAATATTTACGTCTCCCCTATCTTGGATAGCAATGCCGCCGGTATGAGGAAAAATGTGCTATGACACTTTCATTTTATTTTTTTAATTTTTTTTTTTTATTGGCTTTCGGCGGCTAAGGCCATTCAGCCAGCTCAATGTGATCATATTTTAGCTTCCAGTGAACAATGAGTCACCCAGTGTACATCGTATCTTTCTATGTATGGACACCACAGAACGGACAGGACATTCACACAGACACACAACACTTAACATCCATGCCCGCGGCCGGATTCGAACCGGCGACCTTCGGCACGTGGAGCTAGCACTCTAGCCCCTACGCTACCGAGGCCGGCAAAGCTATAGCACTTGAAAGGAAAACAATACAACCTATCAAATTTTTCTTGGTGACCACGAAATTCCTGGTGTGTGAAAACCCTGTAAGTTCGATACTACTTTATATATTTCCAGTTGCCTTTTATTTTTACTAGATGACCCGTGCGAAAATTTCGCGAAAAAAATGCGATGAAAAGTGAGGTTGAATATGATGTCATCAAAGCTGACTCATTACTCTTCATACTCCTACTTCATTTATCGATTTTGGTTAGAAATCCAGGGAGATAAAAGGCTGGAAAGACATAAAACGTATTTTAGAAATATTGATATTTTTTCCTTTTAAGGGTCGAATTACGTAAACCTCCTTTCTTAAAATATAATGTTACCATGGCGGAGACCTTATTCTTTAATATGATACCTCATTTATCTATATCGGTTAGATATTAAGGGAGATAAATCGCTCGAGACACAAAAAAGCGTTATAGAAAAATTTATACTTTTTCTCTTTAATGGTTTAATTCGAAAAACATTCATTCTTAAAATATGATTTCACAAAGCTGAGACATTACTCCTTACAATCCTACTTCATTTATCGATTTTGGTTAGATATCCAGGGAGATAAATGGCTCGAGATACAAAAAACGCATTTTAGAAAAATTAACATTTTTGCCCTTTAAGGGTTGAATTACGAAAAATTCCTTTCTTAAAATATAATGTTACCACGGCGGAGACTTTAGTCTTTAATATGATATCTCATTTACCTATATCGGTTAGATATTAAGGGAGATAAATCGCTCGTGACACAAAAGCGAATTGCATAAATATTGATACTTTTGCCCTTTAAGGATCAAATTCCGAAAAATTTCCGACTTAATATATGATGTCACTAAAGCGGAGATCTTAATCTTTAAAATGATACTTCATTATACGATTTCAGATAGGTATCCAGGGAGATAAATGACTCGTAACACAGAAAACAGCATTTTAGAAATATTGACATTTTCGCCCTTTAAGGGTCGAATTCCTAAAACGTTCTTTCTTAAAATATGATGTGATCAAAGTAGAGACCATAAGCTTTAAAATGACACCTCATTCATTGATTTTGGTTAAGTATGAAGGAAGATATGGAAGATATAGGCTTGTGACAAAAAAATACCTTATAGAAATAATATATATGATTGTCCAATAATCGGATCTCAGCTTTGGTTTTTTTAAGCAATGTTTATCTCTTGGACAGTCTTTTAAGTTATAACTATACGTTACTTCCGTCAATTTCCTTAAGGGTCTCTACCGAAACGATTACGTTTTTTGCCGTCTTCTTTCACACAAGACTGATCTCAACGCCAACCATCCAGTTATGACTCATTATCCTCATTTTTGTAATCATCATCATCGTCGTCGTCATCAGTCTCCCGGTCACGAGCACTCTCCAGTTCTTTCTGTCCACGAGTAGTTAGTGTTCATAAACAATCTTTCAATCAAGTCTCATTTTTGTAATCTGGATTATAATTGTGTACTCTACTTGGAATCTATTTTACGTATTGAGCCTCTCTTTACATCACTTTTACAAGACTATGAAATTAATAAAAAACAACTTTAATACAATTCTCTCCGCCGTAAATATTTTTTATAAGTCAACTTCTTTCATGTTCCGTCATTCACAATCCGATTCGTCTGCAATCATCCGTTATGCAGACCAGTCTCTCCATACAATTAAATCAATATACTCCTTCATCATTCAATTATTCCTTCTCCTTGGCTACCGTCCCAGTTTCTCTGTGTTGTCGGAGATTCTCCAGAATATACGATGATACACATAATGCGGCTGCCACGCATCCCATGACATTCCTCCAAGGTTTTTCAGTTTAGCAGTGATTTTCCTTGTACACTCAATGAAAGTCTCGCGGGTGTCCAGCCGGATCGTGTCATAAAACGACGACGTTTCGACAACCTGCTCGGTTGTCTTCATCAGGTCTATTTAGAAGTTGCTTCTCGAAATCACAAACAGACTTTGTGATTTCGAGAAGCAACATCTAAATAGACCTGATGAAGACAACGGAGCAGGTTGTCGAAACGTCGTCGTTTGTGATTTCGAGAAGCAACATCTAAATAGACCTGATGAATACAACCGAGCAGGTTGTCGAAACGTCGTCGTTTTATGACACCATCCGGCTGGACACCCGCGAAACTTTCATTGAATCAATACGCCGGGAAAGTCTCCATTTGCATATTCCTTGTACGCTGTTTACTATCGTCTGCAACAGAAGCGGCACTCTGAAACCTACTAGTGTGTTCCACCCAACTGAGCTTACTACAGGCAGATACTCGTATTTCATGCTTTCCATCAACAGCTGTTTCTCTTTCTTATAACAAAACTTTGTTCCTCTCTGTACCCAATGAATTGACTGTTTTTGGAATTTATTTTCATTTCAGCTGGATATCTTGTTCAGATTAATTGGTTCAAAACCGTTTTGTTTCAATCCCTTTATACAACGTTGTTATTTGCTGATAACCTACTTTGTGCACTACAAACCAACACCCATTCCGATGAAGAGCCTCGTGTACGCCAGTCTATCCTCTCTTCCATCTCCCCTTGTACCGCCCTCACTGCCTGGACACCGTGATAGCCGGTGCAGCACTCGGGCCGTGTATTTTTTTGTGTGTCAGTGATTGGTGGAGGCACGTGAGAGGCGAGAGCGTACACTTGTGGACAGGAAACGGATGTGGCGGACGGGCCCAACTGCCGAGACACAAGGCGCTCTCTGTTGAAGCTTCACTGAATCAACAAATCCGTTTTACAGCGAGACGCGCGCAGTAAAAACACCGCTCTGTCTCGTGATCACCAACGTAATGTCTCGTAGGTAATGGTAACTCTCCAGCGTGGCCATTGGAGAAACCGTTCTAAGTTTTTGTAGATTTGCGGAAACGTTCCCAACCGACTCTCAGGTATTGTGAACCCACATACTTCCTTCTTGTACTTTCCCAAAATAGCAAGCAGGAATGCAAAGCAATTTCAGAGGATCAGTGAAAGGAAAAACAAGTTGACTGCTAACAGTTATTGTGTTAATCATCCTGCTCTAATAACATATACAATCTGAGACAGTTACACTCCAGGGCCGCGTTTAAGCATAGGCTACATAGGCTGTAATCTAGGGGCCCGCACCACAAAGGGGGGCCCGCACCACAAAGGGGGGCCCGCACCACAAAAGGGGGCCCTCACCACAACCTAAAAAAAAAAAAAAAAAAAAAAAAAAATGTCGCCCATAAATTTTTTAGGTCGAATTTCGAATATTTCGAAAATTAATCATCCAGCCACAGGCGACAGGGGGCCCGCACCACATGTATAGCCTAGGGGCCCACAGAGCCTAAATGCAGCCCTGTTACACTCCAACTATCACTGGACAGAATGCGTTTAAGTTTACGTAGTAACAGAAAACGTAAGCTAGTCACGTAGTTTCCTGTAGTAACCTTCGTGATAAATGTTTCCCTTTATTGCTCTGTGGCTTAAGTTTTATGTTTCCTGCTGAATAGTTTAAATGGTTAACCATATTTCTGTGTGCTATGCGTTCCTTAAAGATGTCTAATTTGCTTCCCTCTGCTGAACTAGCGAGAGACTTTACGAAGCCCCATAGACGAGAAGTTAATGTACGAACATGGCATTTGGGATGACGCAGGTTTGATGCCTGATCCGGCCTCTCAGATCTTCATATTCCACGGTTTCAAAAAATACTCCACGCGAATGCCTGGATACTTCAAGTGGCTATGGCCGAATTGTTTCCCATTCCCCTACATGCTCTAAAAACAACGACTTCTACTAGGCTTCAGCCATAACAAAACTGGTTGTAGTCGCTAAAGGCCAGTGACTTACGATTGTTGTGGCAGGTTCGAGTCCAGGCCGTATAACAATACCGAGCGGGGCGGTGTAACGGTTAGCGTTCTCGCCTCACATTCGGGAGGACGGCGGTTCGAATCCCTGTCCGGGCATCCAGATTTGGGTTTTCCATGGTTTCCCAAATCACTCCAGGCAAATGCCGGGATGCTTCCTTCAAAAGGCCATGGCCGAATTCCTTCCCATTCCTTGCCCCCATCCTTTCCCGTCTCTAAAGACCTCGCTGTTGAGAGACGTAAAGCAGTTAAAAAAAAAAAGTATAACAATGTTTACCGTATGGCACTTGGCCAGCACGCATACTAACCATCAGAAATTGTACCATGTCTCTCCATAGTGGAGGGCGCATTGTTAATGCTTTGGGGTTGGATGCAGTAGTTGAACTCGGCAGAGCCACTTACTTTTTTCTGGAGGAATCTACCTGAAAGAGTGGGCACAGCGTTTCACTCTTTCCGTATCTCAGCTCCCACGAACAACACAGTTCACAGCACTTCCACCGGCGAAACAGCGTCTCAGTTGAGCGGCTGGTGGACGAGGCGCACACTAACAGAGTTCAGGGTCCTGGTTCGAGTCCCCGTGTGGTAAGAAATTTTTACAAGATTCGCTTGTGCCGTATAAGTACGCTGGGACGCTGATTCCACGACAGACAGAGGCGGAATGAATGATAAATTGGAGTTATGATACCAGGACGCAAGACCATAGGAAGTTGCTTACCTTACAATCATCATACTAATCATACAGGGTAAGGGAATCGGAAAACATCCCAGGCAAAACTTTTCAGGGAGTTTTGTATCTTGGAGTAATACTTTCCATGAGAAACGACTGCTTCTAGGAAACTGCTTATCAGCCGCTACATTACCTTAATCCATCTCTGTTTTGTAAATATTATGGACGATGAATGAAGGATTTTTTTTTTTTTTTGGGTAACTGCTTTACGTCTCTTTTTAACATCGAGGTTTTTAGAGACGGGAAAGGATGGGGGGCAAGGATGGGGGCAAGGAATGGGAAGGAATTCGGCCATGGCCTTTTGAAGGAAGCATCCCGGCATTTGCCTGGAGTGATTTGGGGAAACCATGGAAAACCCAAATCTGGATACCCGGACGGGGATTCGAACCGCCGTCCTCCCGAATGCGAGGCGAGAACGCTAACCGTTACACCGCCCCGCTCGGTGGATGAAGGAAATCAGAAGCGTTAGAAATGTAATAATGAAGCTTAATTGACCAGATAAATAACGAAACAAACATATTTGGAAATGATGAGTGAAGAGTTATTGTGGAAGTGTCTCGGGAGACGTGTTAGTGGGGGGTTGGTTATTTCGTTACGGAAGTGAGGATTGGAGAGTGATACTTTGACGGACCGCAGACAGAATTTGTGAATCGGATTTTGAAGGCCTTGTTTGCTGTCGTTTCGTTGAGATGAAGAGTTTAACAAAGAATAGAAAGAGTGAGAAAACTACATTTAAAAAAAACTTTACATCCGAAAACAGTGAATGTATTAATGTGCTTATAGCAGATATTTAGATTTTCTGGCAACAATACTAACAGAGCTTGTGGTTAGGCTGAACCTGACATCCCTTGTATCAACATGTAGAATATAGATTTTATTTAAAATTTAGGATGCTTTGATGGGCGCCGTATTACTGACGTCATAACTTCATGCGGTTGAAAGTATTTCCTCATGAATCAGGATCTATCCGGACTTGATTAGAATTATGACTAACATTACACGGTACAGCATTCTGTGTTAAGAATTCAATATTTGTTTGCTAGCCTTCTGTGACATCGTTTGCACCATTTTACTGAGGTAAGTAATTTAACTGTATTGAGATGCAAAGTTCCATAAAGTTGTACTCCTTCTAATTTAATGTTATTTGTTTCTCCTTCACCTCATATATTCACGATTTGTCTCTTCCTTATCATTACTCGTACTTCTGTATGTTTCATGTTTAGTATTCGCATCTTTTAATATCTCCAACAAGACAAAGAAAGTAAGAATTTTTAAGCGATAAAAAAAGTCTTTTGAGAAATCTACAATTTTCTCTTACCTGAAGTGAAGGGATGTTTCACAGATAATAAACATTTTGCGTTCTTCCTGTTAAGTGACCGCCTTTACGTCCACCGCGTATTTGAGAGTTCAGTCACTGCATATGTTCAAAGCAACCGGACAGACGAATATGTTGCGTGTTCGAAGAGGCAACAGCGCGGTTTCAGCTATGTAATTTACTTCTCCAAATAACTCCGCTGTCAGAAGCGTTTCGTTTACAGACGAGAATGAATTACCGGTGGGCCTTGGAGGGCTTGATAAATGGCGATGCGTGTCGACGGGAAAATGTGCCGCGAGGACCTATCGACATAGCGCGCTGTCTGTTTGTGCAGTCGAGATAAAGACCGGTCCGAGTACGGAGCCCTGGGGCGCCCCAATTGAAACCACGTGCGGTGGTCTTTGTAATACCAGAACAGTGGAGCCAGTCCCCCTGGGCAGCTACCGCACACAGCAAGCTGATTTATAAACCACACCCAGCCTGCTACACGATTTATATCCCTCCAGAGAGGTCTACGCGACATCGGAATATTAGTAGAGAGGAACGTTATTTATTGACGTCTTTTTTGGGTTTGATGTTAATTATCCTGTCAGATTTGTCAACCATGGCCGAACTACAGTTCCCAGAGACAATGGGTACACTTTGATTTGCCCCACTGCAACTAGTTGATTTCTAATGACATTACTATCGTAAACTGGAAATGTAATAGGACCATTTTCTTCAAGATTTATAAACATTTTTGGAGACAATATATTACTTTGATGATGTTATATATAGCGAATAGTTAGGTAGTCTTTAGATTCAAACCGATTTTGATAATGTTTTAAATTATCCATTAAATGGCAGCTTAAATTAAATTAGCCCATGAGCACATACTATTTAGTACGTTCCTCAATTATTGGAAAGGATGATTTCTTTAAGTTCTCAGATTCATGTGAACTGTGTATTGCCCCGCATTTGTGGATGAATATATGGACCGTTGTAGTATGTCGTCGTACAAAACGAAGCTTTCATTAATTTAGATCTCCTAATTTTTATAAATAATCTTGGAAAGTGTTAATAGCTTTTTATAATTGATTATGATGGAAGCTGTTCAGTCCTTGTTGATGTAGATTTAATGACATACTCTGGGAAACAGTACAGAGCAATACCGCGATAAGTTAATAGAATGCAATCTATAAGCCGAATTTCGGGAAAAAATGTAATACAGAGTAGATAGCATATAAAACTCTCGTACGTCCCGATTTGGCATAATGTTGTGTTGTATGGGATCGATAACACAAGTCATCGATTAATAATATTGAGGATATGCAAAGAAAAACTTTGTAATATGTGATGTCTTGCCACAGTCCTCAAGAAAGTGTTACATAATTAACAGCGGTTGATGGACTGAGATTCTCTGGCAACCTGGCGAAATAGCTTATCAGGTAACATGCGAACAACTTATATCATTTACGAAGGCAATGAAATACTCGTACGTTTTCCACTAGAGTATTTTGGCCGCAACGACGTGGTAGATAAGACCATAGAAATATCATGCCACACAGCTCTCAATCTTCTTTCCTGGTGACGTTCAAACTAGCTACAGGGTGTCCAGAAAAGGACTCCCTGATTTCAAAATTAAATATCTCGAAAACAAAGATCGATAGAGGAATGCAGTAAACGGTATGTTTATCGTGACAGCTGTAAGAAGTGTATACAGCAGTTTGACGAATACTTCGGGAATCGAGTCATTGCTTTGGGATATCCCGAATTTACTGGTGCAGGCATGGATTGGCCTCCATATTCGCCGGATGTGACTCCCTGTGACTTTTTTTTTTTGTGGGGCACAGTGAAAGACATGGTCTACCCGAAGCATCCCGCCACGCTGGACGAGCTGGAATCGGCGATCTCTGCGGCATGTGAATCCATTTCGGTCGAGACACTACGAAATGTGATGGCGAATTTCATTCTTCGTTTGCGCCACCTCTGTAGTGCCAATGGTGAACATTTTGAAAACATTGTGATGTGATTGTTTGCAAAGATTGTTTTCATAAGATTATTTCACTTATGTATGCTGATATGAGCTGTACAGCGTACATCTCTTAGCAGCTTTTGTAACTATTATTTCACACTGCTGTATACACTTCTTACAGCTGTCACAATAAACATACCATTTACTGCATTCCTCTATCGATCTTTGTTTTCGAGATATTTAATTTTGAAATCAGGGAGTCCTTTTCTGGACACCCTGTATCTTGATTCACTTTGATTGCTGACGCCGTAAGGCCTTCATACACCTCAAATTATTTTAGGAAATAAGGTATCTCCAAAAATCACAAAACAATTTTTCCAGACGCAATGTTTAAATTGCTGTCAGTCGGCCTTTGAGCAAATGAGTGTTGTGCACGTAAGCTGTTTGCCTGTAAGTATCGAAACCAGTAGACAATTCTCCATTGATTAAACCTTTTCGGCTAAAGGCAAGCCACCGTCTTTATTTTGGATTGACAGCTAGATTTGTTTACGGAAACTGCGAAGAAAACAATGAGTACGAACTATGGTGTTGAAGATGTATTGCAATGGGAAGATAGGCGGCGGTGTAGGACATATACTGTATACATTGATGTTAGGATTAGATTAGTATTGGATGAATAATTTGAAGCAGCAAATGGAAGGGAGCAGAGGACATTGAACAATAACCAAAGCTTGATTTCAGGCATCAAGAAGTAGGTATCGGTATAAATTATTCAAGGATTTGCTGAACAGCTTACCCCAGAAGGTGAAACAGCCTCGAGTAAAAATTCGCGTCTCATCGCAACTATTACATGATAAAAAGAGCCCTGTATGCTGCCTTTCTCCACGTTTCTGTAACAGCGCAAGTGTTCCTTCCAGCTTCCTTATTTCTCCCCCGGGCATTGGAGAGCTTTCAAGCAAACATTTACTCTGAACGTGTAAACTTGCTGAATCTTGGAAGCAGAAACTTGGTGGCCACGGACCGGTGGGATATTGCGCATCGCCGCCATCTTCCTTCCTGACTTCTCCCTGGAGATGGCAGCAGCGGCGCTGGCGGCAGGAAGCAGGAAGTGTAATGGATCCCTGGGGAACTAACACGTCTTCACTCCGCGCCTCTTCTCCTGGGAGTCTCTCGCTTTGATATGGGGAAAGTGTAAGTCGAGAGAACTTTCTAGCGCCGTCTGGTCCCACGAGCAAAGATTGCCATCGTAAACGGCGAAAAAGTTTTCCGCGATACCGGGAGAGCTGTACCAACACCACCTTCTCCTTCATACTCTCTCTCCTCCTCAACGAGGACAGTTTTCTAGCTTGCTACAGCATTCATTGGAGAGTGGGTATGGAAAAACCGTCCCGAGTTTAGATCTAGACCAAGACGTATCGGTGATGGTGATTATTATTTTCAGAAAGTTTCCCGTTGACATTGCACAAAAGGAATAACTTGAAACATTCTTTCATGTGATTCGCATAATTTGCAGAGAGAAATTAATTCCAACATCTCTTGTTAAGGGTAGATCTTTCTCAATCAGTCTGCTATAAACGGGAATTGAAGAAACAATTAGAAAGGTATAGTCTCCAGACTGTATCGTGGCAGAGCCTGTATTTTTTTTTTTTTTTTTTTTTTGTAACTGCTTTACGTCTCTTTTTAACATCGAGGTCTTTAGAGACGGGAAAGGATGGGGGGCAAGGATGGGGGCAAGGAATGGGAAGGAATTCGGCCATGGCCTTTTGAAGGAAGCATCCCGGCATTTGCCTGGAGTGATTTGGGGAAACCATGGAAAACCCAAATCTGGATGCCCGGACGGGGATTCGAACCGCCGTCCTCCCGAATGCGAGGCGAGAACGCTAACCGTTACACCGCCCCGCTCGGTGCAGAGCCTGAAGTTTCTACTTGATTACTTCTTTAAGGTGCAGAATATACAGATTTGGATCTTAGTTGAGAAGATTTAGGCTATTGCCGTTGACTTTGGTGCAGTCTGTACCGAAGTGCTCCTGTGGAACATTAAGTGAGTGGATGTATTCCCATATATAACCTTTTCTAATAGAATAAAGATCTCAGTCTTTTTTTAAAAAAGAAGAAATATCTTTTTGATGTTTGTACACTCACGTCCATAACTTAAAGGGTATCTTCAAGATGCGCGAATAATTTATGGCACAGTGATAACGTGTGCAATAAACGGCGGGCCTGGCAACAATTTGACTCGTGACGCAATTCTACTGATACGAGGTATACAGACGAGGACAGTGAGTGTCTCTGTTTATGTATGGTATCCCTCTGCCGCTGGCACACAAATCGTCAATGCGGGGTGTTACGGCCATACAGGATGAACAACAGTTCTCCATACTGTGGATCAGGCTATCCGGGATAGTTTGTAGTGACATACCCGATTCCTGTACAAACGCCTTCAGGAGATCAACAGTGGTCCGTGGTGGTGGTTTTAGGGCTGCAATTCTTGGGCCTCTATCGTCCCATGCCAGTTCAGATTTAAGTCCGGGAAGTGAGCTGGCCATTGTCAACGTGTAATGTCCTCTATCTGCAGGTACAGGTCCACCTTATGTAAGCGGGCATTATCATCCCACAGATGGAACCCAGGTCCATAGACACCACAAAAAAAACCGCGCATACTGTCGCAGAATGTATTCCCTATAAACAACAATAGTCACAGTACAGCTAGGGAACACGTGCTGGAGAGTACGTGTTCCTAACATAACATTCCTAACAGACGAGAACACTGGCGCTGCCATATCGGGTCCCAGATGCGTGCGAGATGAATAGACTGAGAGAGTTACTCTTGTAACAGAATGACCAAATATGGGTCATTCCGTACATTTTTATATATAATATTTTGTATATTTTATATATAAAAAGAATAAGAAAGTAATTATCGGAGAGGATTGTCAGTGTGTTTGGGACCTCCCTGCTAGACGCGCCAGATTGTCGCGCCAGGCCGGCGGCTGCCAGGGACAATGGACACCAGCTACCCTTTCTCACGCATTTGTTCAAGCGTATAATCCCTTGGCTCCGGGGAAACTGTACACTGGGGTGAATGATCGTATCCAAACCACAGGTCTCGGGACGGGCAGTTTGGAGGTCACAGGTGACGAATAAGTCCGAGGCTATCCCGAGTTCGCACGAATCGAGAAAGACAATGTTCGCCTATCGTCACAGCCGGTAGGAGGAGCTTGAAAACTGGAGAACCAATCGAGAGAGACTATCCTTTGCATTTTGTAATGCCGGTAAATTTTTCCTCTATGTAAACCACGAGCGACGGAAGAGGCTTTTTTCCGGCGGACGCTGAGGAGGACTTTGCTCCGAGCCTTCAGACTGGAAGGAGCGGATCTTCCGAAGCTGGAGATCGCTCCGTCTTGGCATCGAACCTGAGGGTCAATAAGCGTGTCTTGTACAGTGAGGTCACTGTGCACGCATCCAGTACGCTTGCTCGGACGTGGTGCATTGTCCGCTATAGCCAAGGGGCTATAGTAATTCCGCCGTCGCGGGAAATACATCGCCGTCACGGTAATAATTCTACAGTGCAGTGTGGTACTTTCATTCGGTCATTTAGGGTACAGCCCTGTAACGACCACTGAATGATTAGGAGTTCTCGCACCCCCCAAATATTGAGTTAGCTGGGGGAGACTTTCTTAAAGCCACACTTGGTGGATAATTTTAATTATCCTGGCTCCCGGCATTTGAGATCGGATACAGTTAATGTCAATACCGTATTTGATTTATGGTTCCCGATCATTGTGAAGGGAACTTTCATTTAAAAAAATCAAGTGTTAAGCTTTCTTGCTTGCCAATTAACATTGGGAGTCTGTTTCAAGATTAATTTTAAAAGTGGTTGTGTTTTAATGCTTTGTTTATTTGTTAATATTTTGGCAATTGTAAGAAGAGGCTTTGAATAGTTCTTTTTATCATATTTCAATGTGTTAATGTTAACGATAAATAAGCTTCACCTGTACGCCATTATGAGTACCCAATAAATTAGCAGCCTAGGGTTTCTTTGAATTATAAAAAGAAGTAAAATGTTTTCACCCTTACCTCCCTCCCGGCAGGCACATACCGCTACACTCTTCAGGCTAATCCTAGACTAATCCGTGACAGGACAGAACGCCACTGTTCCAGGGGTCCAATCACTGTGAGACAGACACCAACCACATCCTTTGTGTGAGTGGAGTTGACATGGCGGGTCGCCGAGGTACAGAGGCTGCTGCGAGGGCTCTAACCAGTCAGGCGCAGCACTGGTTCGGCGTCTTCTGTTACTTAAGGCAACATAACGACTCTAATGCTAGGTAGTAGCCCATACTGCCGTCGAGTTTCCTCCCTCCTGGTATCTTCTCCATAACCTCTGAATGACGCTCCGTGCGACATGCAACACATCGCCCACCTGGCGCCGACTGTGGCCAGCCTTTAATCAATCCGACCACGCGAAATGCCATCCAGATGTGTTCTATGTGCAACCTGTTTCCCTGCGACTCAAATACTGTGTACCAAATGCGCTCAACACGCAGTCAAAAACCACTCCACCAAGACCTCTGCTCACAAGGGTAGTTCGCAGCACATAAGGCAGTTTCGTACCGAGTTGCTAGGTTTATCACGTGTTCGTGTGTTGTGCATCCACAGTTTAGTCCTTACCTCATCGCGGTGGTATAATTTATCGTGGGACTCTAAGATCCCTTAACTTATGAACATGTGTCTATGAACTTTGGGCCATTATAGAAGCAAAATCACGTCCTTGTTCCTTACCGGCAAGATCAGCGAACTCTTCTCAGTAAGCGCATAGCATTCGAAAAATGAAGATTAATTTAAACGGTATCACACTGTAAATTTCGTTTCTTCGGCTGAAGTCACGTTGCCGCTGCTAATATGACACGCGTAGTCGTTGGCGGAAGTCGGTAACGCAACCAGCAGACCACACGCATCAGTGTCCTGCAGACTGCGGTATACAACACCACTCACTCGTCGTTCTCCCTACTATGTGACGTTGTTTTTCTCTGTAGTTGGCGACTGCGGGTAGTTTCTAAATCAAACTTGATGACGCACGCAACAACCTTGTCCAAAGTCGCTCTTTTGAAATAATCCGACAACATATGTTTCCCATCTCTCCGTCTGATTCCACGTCTTTTTCGGGGCTGCAGGAGCAATACTTGTTCCACATTCGCCTTTCGGTGTCAGCGTCGGCTCGTGTATTCCACGTTGTCTGGGCCAGTAACGGGTTCTAGTGCCCCCTGCTAATCGGGACCGTACATTCGTTGTCACTCTCTACATAAGATCCACCTGCTGTTGCTACAATCAGCTCTGCTGTGACAGTGGTTACATGACGATGCCGTCATAAATTTTGGCGAAATATAATCTCTGACGTCCCAGAGATATTCACCGCGAAATTTTCAACGGTCTTAATTCTATATCGCTACTTTCATCTGATATTTGTTTCTGAGTTCATATAGCCGTACTTGTTTGTAACACTCGAGTGTTTAGTAATTTGTACTTGGTAATGTGAACCGTTTTAATAAATAATTTGTTTTGGAAATTATGGAGATGGTTGTTTAGGTCCTTCCAGAACATGTGATAAGACAAATACAGTGGCCTCAGAATATAACATCGTACCAAAATGATGTGGTATTATAGCTACGCCATTGCCCTACGCACAGAAGAGATTAAGAGCTCTGTTACAGGTTTCGCTTATCATGCTGGTAGTTTCTTTCCGTTTGCTAGATTACCAAACATAATACGCTTAAATCGTTAATTGTTCTTGAAAGATAACTTCACACTATTATGTTCTTGGGGTGGATTGGTAGAGGTAAAATTTCTCCTTTGCTACAACAGGGTGATGAGAACCAATAGTTTCTTTTGATACTGGGCAGCATACAGGATGAGAATGGGAGCTGCGGAGAAACCTTACTATCAGCGTGGAGGTGGTGCTGTGAATTCCGCGTTCTAGCATCTTCAGCCACGAGGATATTCCTGCTCAACACTATTGACGACTGCCTGATATGATTAGGTGTCCGTTCCGCTACCTCAGCAATGTGGTGGATACAATATTGTCAACTCCGTGCTCGGGCATGAAAGGCTCGTGGAAGTACCAGATGTGAGCCCACGCCACAAATCCCGTAGGCAGTCGACATGATATACTCCTCCAACGGTGTCCCTATAGACATGCAGATAATACTTAATTTCTTAACACCTCGGACAGAGGAGGAACCGAATGTAACGTCGGAGAGATACCGCTAGTCATTTGTCGTTAAGCAACTGCAGTATGTTTTTGAGAAGGAGCTCCAATACACGGATCTGTTCGCTGCGTTGGTTAAACTCATTTGAAACCCAACAAAGCACTGTTAGATGCAGTTACTACAGTATTATATCCCACGTTATACAATACTGATCTGTCGATGAAGACGTTTATGCATCTCTTTCTCCTCTGTCCCTGATTTGACATGTGTTCAGTGTCCTTGTATCTTATCCGTTACTATCCTACCGTTGTACTACATGCAGAGAGTACATTTTTCTAACTACTCTTGCAGTGTTCATTCTTCGTACATGCCCGTACCAGTTAATTATACGATTGTTCAATTTATCATACAATGCGTCAACTAAGGTCAAGTCCATCTCTTCTTATTCTGTGCCGCCTTACAGTATATTGCCAATCATTCTTCTCGAAATCTCATCTCTGCTACCTATATCATCATCAGATCTTTCTTGCTAATAAGTTCGGGAGGCGGTTTGTTTGTAGTTGCATGACGTTTTCCTCTTTCCTATAATGTTCGTTATTACTCTGTAAAAATTTCATCTTCCGTAGATGCTGTTCTTAATTTCATAAGTGGAACAGTTTACTGGTAATACATTTGTGAGATATTAAAGTTTATCCTTTATTAGTCGAGTATTGCTTTATACGTAATGGCGTTATTGTTAGTATTTATTTCCTCTCGTCAGTTAACCTACTTTCAATCTCATTTCTACTATGGGCCGTGTTCCGATAAGCTCATATCAAAGCATTTATATTGTTTACGCCTTTGTTCAATTCCATTTTCAACATTAGATGTGTCATGTTACCTCCCACTTTCAAATTTTATGTTTTTCTGGGTTTAGTAATCAGATTCCATTTCATATACTCCACAATAATTTTCCGCATACAATGTTCCTTTCTTCTTGCCGGTGCAAACAATTACTCGATCTTCTAACAAGACAGTAAGCAGACATTCTTCGACTATTTTCATGCACATCTTAATAGGTTTTTTATAATTATTAAAGGCTGGGTGTAAGTAGATTTTAAGCAGACTGGATTATAGGTAATGTCCAGCTTTTTAATCTTTCATGAAACTCAACAGTTGCGACATTTCACCGCCAAGCTTTGTTTTTCACCAGTATACCTTTTTCATATCCTGAATCAATTCAAGATTGATTTAAAAAAACCGAACAATTTCTTTAGCGTTACATTCTCGAACGCTTTTTCCAAACTGATTAATTCCAGAAGAGTGTATTTCGTTCTTGTAGATTTTGATTTAATTTTCTTAGACCACAAATTTTACGAAGGCACCTTTTGTTCTCCTATCTGTTTTTCATGTTTCACCGCATCAACTATTGTTAGCGTCAGTTCCGATACAATTTATATATTCTATACATGTAAAACTAACATCGACGGAAAATAAGACGGCAGACCAAGCTGTCGAAACGACTCTCTCCATCCGGCTGCACTACCGCGAACATTACATTGTTTCATTACACCGGAAAATTACAGTCGCATATATCTTCTTACAGTAATCCTGTTGGTGGTCATTACGCGCTATTGGCCATTTCGCACCGTTCTTCGGGAGCAAGCGACTAATGATACCGCTCTGGACGCGCCCCTGGTTGCTCGGTACTTACACCAGTGTGTGTGTCGAGCACAGGACTACAGTGCTTAGAGGCTGTAGTGAGGCCAGTACGGCCTCCAACGCAGACCGGAAGAGGGGTGTGGGCGTCCCACTTCCGGCGACCTGCCCGCACCACACGACGTGCCGACAGCCGTATTTCGTCAGCCGCACTAAAAACAAGTTGAGGTCTCCCACACTCACCACTCTAAATGCGACTCCAGTGTACGGTGAGAGAGATACAGCTCAACCGTAAGCACAGCTCTGAGAAGGCTAGAACTTAACGCGGAGCTCATATGTAATACACTACCTTCACATGAAAACGCTGATATATCAAAGCCATAATAGAACTAGTAACATTGTCTTCTTCCAAAAGAGTTACTAGTTTCTGAAACTGTGTGTATAATGCGAGAAATTAATCTTTATATTAAAGAACAAGATTTTTAGCTTTGTATAATTGCGTCAGTAAGGGACCGTGCACAAACTACGTGGCTCGATCCAGGGGGGAGGGGTTTGCTGGTAGGCTACGCTGGGCTACGTGGGGGGGGGGGGGGGGTTTCCGAGCCAGGCCAAGTAGCTTACCTTTCATAACATTTTTTCACAGTTAAAATGAGGAATAGAACCCACAACAGCATGTGAATACTTATTTCCCACAGTTAATTATCTATTTACAATAGTCTTATAAGAGAAAACAGCACAAAATGTCTTCTGGAATCAAAGGGAGAAAAGCTACGTGGGGGAGGGGGGGGGGGTAGAGCCAAAAGCTACGTAGGGCTACGTGGGGGTGAGGGGGGGTTCACAGGAGGGCAAAATGGAGCTACGTGGTTTATGCACGCTCCCTAAGAATGAGCGGTGAGTCTTAATTTACCGACGAAGTTGAAGAAATCGATTATTTTACATAGATATTCCAGATTTATATTTTGCAATTGACAAAACTGATCTCTACCCTGTGCATTCCAACGAGGACAGCGCAAGGGGAGAAATAAATCAAATCTTATATCTTTAAACGAGCAATTCTTTTTTGCTTATGGCTTTACGCCACGTCGAAGCGGGATGGGACTGTGGACTAGGAACGGGAATGAATTCGGCCATGGCCTTTTGAAGTAAGCATCCCGGCATTCGCCTGGAGTGATGTGGAGAAACCAAGGAAAAACCCAAAACTGGATGCCGGGACTGGGATTCGAATCGCGTCCTTCCGAATACGAGGCCAGAGCGTTAACCGCTCACCCACCATGCTCCGTAATTTTTGTATATATTTGGTATCTTGGAAAAGGCTCTAACGATTTGCATGAAATTTCGTATTTGGGTAAGGTATTGCTTTTTAAGTTTATCTATGTATCTTCTCTGCAAAAGTAGGAACAGTTTTTCTGTTTGGTATCTCTGTAAGTGTTATATCGACATCTCGTAGACGTTTCAGGTACCAGAAAGCCTATTAATAGGTGGTTTCTCTTTGGTTACAACAAGAAACTCTTGCATCTTTAAACGAACAGGTCTTGTATACTGGCTGACCCAAGCGAATTTTTCGCACAGTATCGCGGCCAGTCACAGAATAGTAATATAATAACGTGGAAATAAATAAACGGAAGTATATTTATTAGTGAAAAGAATTTTATTTTTAAGAGAAATAATGTCTTTTTTACTGTAAAAAGTCATCATTTAATACTACTTACTGAATTGTAAAACAATTAAAAAGTAGATATTTAAAAAATAGATATTGGCCTTGTAGATGTGATTTTTTTCAAACTACATAACTTCATTGAAAACAATATCAGCAGTTATAATGATATCGTTTATTTTTTGATAGTGTGTGTCTTTAACACAAACATAAATATTAATTGAATCTACGAACGCGTGAAAAAGCACGTACAGATATCCATATGAAAAAATAGGTTGTGGTGAATACAACCATGCGCTTCGAAGCGTCTGACCTTGTGCTTATTAATGCCCATATCGAAGGTTACTTTTATTGGAAATTGTTTTCTTATCATTTGGAAAGGCACGATTTGGTCAGAAAATCTGAGGTTGATGCGAGGTATTAGCATAGTTTTATCGGAGTGAATGAATTTAGCACTGATGATGTACTCGTCTAAATGAATTATCACTAATCTTGCTGAGCAAGGAAATGTACCGTTCAAAATGCCAAAGAACTTTGATCAAACTTCACGCAAGATCTTACATGTTGAACAGAAATCGAAAGATGCCGAGCAAAGGTACTAAGTATCTATACGATAACTTATTTCTCTAATTTTATTTTTCTTGTCACTGCGACTCAAATAGCTTGGTGGCATAAGTATTTCATCGCACTTGTTAATTAATGTTCGCATATTTGCATACGTCGTCTGTCTTCCAGACTATCCCAGCCCAATCTATGAATCAGTTCTGTTACGCTTTCATAAGGGCTGTGGCAAGCAGTCACAAATCGGGCGACTCTTCTCTGTACTTTCTCTTTGCTGTCAATTAATCCCTTGCTATACGTATCCCAAAAGGCATAACAGTAGTTCAAACGTGGACCCACGAGGATTTTGTACGGTATTTTTTTTTTTTTTTTGTATAAGCGTTACAATTTTTCAAAATTGGACCTATGAATCGCAGTCTAGAATTAGAGCTACCCACAACTGAAGTTACGTGCAGGTCCCAACAGAAACCATAATGGTGTTTTAGCCACATAGGTCAACGAGACCGGATATGTAGGAATATTTAGAATTTAATTACAAAGTACTTTCTAGTCACTGTCGCAATAAAACCAATGGTGGCGGAAATTGTATATTCTAATCCTTCGGTTCGAAGACTTACATTGTAGAATGCACTGTAAACTTGCTGACCACATTCCGCTGTGGGCGGGTGCGTTGTAGGTCTTCAGGTGCTGCCGTCGCAGTATTTGTGGACAGCTAGCCGACCTCTTGTCCGTGACTACAGGAAGTCCTACAACTCCGCGCCCGCCCTCCGCTAACAGATTTACTCCCTGTTCTGCGCAACATTTGTCATCACATTACGTAAACGCTTCGTTCCTATTGGTTTACACAATTGTATCCGGAAATACTGAGCGTCCCCTTCGACAGTTTGCGTAAAGAATGGGCTCTGTTTGACCCACCGTTTTAAGGCATCATCATACTCGATACTCAAGTTTTAATAGTCAGAACATTCCTAAGAAACATAGGTGATTAAACTGATGATTCAAAATTTCCGAACCAAGTGACTCACAATGAGAATAAAAGAAAACACATTTACCCAAAACTAGCACGTGGTGATAGTCGATATTATACCTTCGCGTAGTCGTCCTCAATGACACTGACGTTCACGAAGTGCTCCCCATGTTTGCAGCTACTTTCTTCGTTCGACGCCGGATGGTGGAAGAGGCTTTTAACGTCCAGTTTGTTGTCAGAAAGTTCGTATTCACCACATTGCATAACTCATCTCTGGGTTACATCCACATTGTGCCTAGAGGGAGTGCTTACGAAACTATTTGTTATGATTCATCCATCGGATGGGGGGGGGGGGGGGTGGAAAATATATTGCAAGTATATTATAGAAATTATTATTTCTGGTTTTTTTTTTAGTTTGTTTATTAATTGATATTATGCTGTGGAGTGCTAGTTTCAAAATGTAATCGCGCCAGCATCAAACCAAAACATTATTTCAATAATCTGCCTTATTGCAGTACCTTCCACAGTAGCTTCTCAATTTTGTCTTCCTAAATATCCATCCATTTTAATTTACCTATATGTCTGGTAGATTCTTGTGCAAAGGAAGTCTGATAAAACAGAGATCTATCTCATTTCTACTTGTTTATCATCTGTCAACAGTAACAATGTTAATGACTAATGACAAAAAAAAAAATGAATACAAATATTTACAGTACAAAAAATGCTTCCGAAGAAGTAATCGAGTCTGAGTTAGGTCAATCCACTGTAGCACATTCGTCTTCCTCCAATTTTTGCATAATTCGGCGTTAAGAAATTTGTTTTTCTTTTATCCTTAATGGTTCCTTCTGCTTCTTCTTTTAGCAAACACTGATTTCGAATACTCTGCCCGTTTTGTTTCCCTTCTCATCTTGGCAAACACTGTCCTTTGTTCAGCTGCTCTAACTTCTCGTCCCTTGTCCTAACTTTCCATTTCACATCCCTCTTCTTATCCCCATCTCCAGTGCTTCTACTGTGGCATCATCTTGTTTCCTTAAAGCTCAGTTCAGTGCTACATTTAGCGACTATCTTCCTCAGATCCATGCAGTCCGTTTTGCACAACGACGGAAGAAATAGTTCTAAACAAAACAAGTAACGCCAAAATGTAATGCTTGCTTTGCGTCTGAATACTTGATTCGATAGAATTCTTGTAATCGATAAACACTTTTCAAAGAATTATCCGCTTTTGGCAATTGTAAGAGTTATTACTATCTACAGTAGATGAATATTAAGCAGTTTGAACTGATTAACAAAAACAATTATACGAATGTTGTGTTGTGACTGGCACAATGAGTTAAACACTAGAAATGTTAATAATGTCATGATCCTAACAAAGCCAAATATCGCTTTATATCGGGCCCTTTTTACTTTATTATTAATGATTTCATCGCAGTAACAGCCTTTTTGTAATCGCAAACAAGGCAGTTATTGTGAATAGCACGTCAGGACCAAGACAGAGATTACCTAAATATAAAATACTTAATACGAAGATATAGAAAGAGTTAATTTAAAGAGACATTAATCAAAACGATGCAAATTGTGTTTACCGCCAAGTCCTGAACTCGTGAAGTATACACTCCGGAAGTGTGCTAGCGTGTACGAAGTTGAGAAAGCTCGTATTCGTCCAAGTTGTGAATAAGAAAGTCTGTTCGATTTTGTCTCCGGGTTGTGGTGAAATAAATGATTTTTGTATGCGACTGTAACATAACGAAAAATATATTTTGTTATTCTTGATTAAAGTACAAACAATTGAAGTCTAAAGAGTCTTGTAGAAAAGTTTCCTCATTTCTTCGAGTAACAGTTTTTTTTTTTTTTTTTTTTTTTTTTTTTTTTTTGTGAAAACCTAGGAATGATCTAGTGTCTTAAGTATCCTATTATATAAAACGCTAACGTGGCGTCTGCGTGCGTCGTCTATAGTTGCTACTCCTATTGGCTAGAGAAGGACTAATCATCAACCACCATATTACATTCGTACCACCATCTTGCTTTTCGTTTATTTACAGCTAGACGCAGAAATTCATATAAGGAGACGGAGATTCAATATTTACGCTATTTTATCTGTATCACTTAGACGCAGAAATTCATGTAAGGAGAAGGGGATTATTAGTACGTTCGATTAAATTTACATATTGCTTTTTATTTATCTACGACAACCAGATGGAGAAATTAATGTAAAGAGAAGGGTTTTCATTATTTACGCTATTTTATCTGCCTCAGTTGTAAGCACTAAACCGTAAGCTAAGAATTTTTTGGCACACGATAAGAAACAATGAAGCTTATTAAAAATTCAGAGAATCGTACATACGTAATGGCGACTTGTATCAGTCAAATAAATAACAGTTATTCGTTTTCGAAATTATAGTCTCCGTCATCTAACTTAAAATGCATTTATTTATGTCAGATCCTAACCAAGTGCTCTGATAATCTAACCAGAATAACGTATTCATATAACGAAAGGTATAATTAAGAATGATTCTTTTTCTTACAAGCTTTTTCAGAATGAATTCCTACTGCCATCATTATTCATATGAGGGTAATAGAAGCTATGATTTTCGAACGCAATATTAGTGGAGGTTGTGGTTAAGTTTACCAGAATCGCAACTGACACATTTTGTTACAGTATAATTCACTCTGAAATGAGTTTTACAAACCAATTAAACTGCTTTCATAAGCGCCATGTTACTAAAGATATTAATTAATGCGGGTGGAAGTAGTTTCATATTTAACGTGCTGAATTGTGCCTGGACCAGGAATAAAACTGATATTACATGGTTAGCAAAAGTTTTTGGGATTCCTAATCTGATTTAATTTCATTGGTTCTTTACTTCCGGCGTCATTAATTCAGTAGAAGTTACTACTATGTGGCTATGCAAACGGCAAATGAAATATGTAGAACATTGCAAAATCAAGGTCATTAGCATTATGTAATATCAGTTCCGTATAATTAACCAACTGCAAAAAAAAATGAACTGCCAGAATACTGCGTTCAAACCGTCATTTTTGACGGGCTCGAAGCTAGTAGAACATGATCTGCTACAAAGGAGTTCCTTAAGAGATCAGATAATTATGTAGAAGTCATACCTCCTACCACACATTACATGCACTCTGAAAGGTGTTTAATAAACAAGGGAGACATTACTAAACAACAAACAATGAGGTTTCTGACATCAGCTGTGCAAAAATCAAGAAAGGTAGGAATGAATGAAAGCATGTGAAGATAAACTTAACAGTTGAAGAAAGGCCGAATAAAATAAGATGTAACTGAGGGTAAGCAAATGAAAAATCTGCGACACAGTTACTTTTGTTGCTTTAATTTATTTTGTGCATGACGCGTTTCGGGAATTTATTCCCATTTTCAAACGCACTATAAGTAGGTTTACATGTTTTCATTTATAGAAATATGAGGAGTCGTTGTGTTTGTTTCTGCTGGACGTTTGTACAGTTTTCATGTGATTTCTGGAAAAGAATTATGGGATGCTGTACTATGGTATAAAAGACTATGTAATAAAACATGGATGGAAAAAAAATTCTTATCACTTACGTTTTTGAAGGTTACTGACGAAAATGGCACCACAGAAACAGAAACAAACACATACAAATACATCCTCAAATTACACAAACGTTATTGAATGATGCACACAGATTGAAAGTTTGTGTATTGTACACAAGGCAAAGATGATTTAAAGAATTAACATTTATACAATTCAAAGATGATATACTGTTGATATCGCTAAAGTAGATAACAATACTAAAATTGCAATAGGGCACAAAATCAATAAGCTACTTGAAAGAGAATTGGAGAAACACAAACACAAACCCAAAAACACACACAAAGACCAAAATACAATGCACAGCATCGACAGCTTCAAGCATATCATCTTTGAATTGTATAAATGTTAATTCTTTAAATCATCTTTGCCTTGTGTACAATACACAAACTTTCAATCTGTGTGCATCATTCAATAACTTTTGTGTAATTTGAGGATGTATTTGTGTGTGTTTCTGTTTCTGTGGTGCCATTTTCGTCAGAAACCTTCAAAAACGTAAGTGATAAAAAAAAAATTCCATCCATGTTTTATACCATAGTACAGCATCCCATAATTCTTTTCCAGAAATCACATGAAAACTGTACAAACGTCCAGTAGAAACAAACACAACGACTCCTCATATTTCTATAAATAAAAACATGTAAACCTACTTATAGTGCGTCTGAAAATGGGAATAAATTCCCGAAACGCGTCATGCACAAAATAAATTAAAGCAACAAAAGTAACTGTGTCGCAAATTTTTCATTTGCTTACCCTCAGTTTGAAACAGTTGCAGACTTCCACTAATCCATTTTGTTATGGATAAAGTTAAGAAGATGTAACTGGTTTGACCATTTTGATGTTACGGTATGTGTACGGGGAAGAATATCTGTTGAAGGTTCTACAAGAGGTTGGTTGGATCGGATCAAAGATGACTATCGCACCATGCTCCAGATTGCCTAGTATTTGTTTACTGTGGGAGCGGTGTTTTGGCGCGGCGGCTGTCACCCTCCCACGCAGCTGAGGCTCGCAGTGTATTTGCGGTCCGGATGTGCCGACAAGACACACTGGGCGCTGTACCTCTGGCGCCCGGCCAGTGGTCTCAGGGTCTCCACAATGCCGCCGCAGTCTCGGCCACAGCGTCGGAAAGTGGACATCAAGTGCATCGGTCCACGCAATGTCGATTACAAAGACGTCTTTCGAAGCAAGTAATATGCTGCACCCTACAGTGAGTACCCATCAGCTGGGCAGTCTCTTTAAATATGGCACCTTCCTTCTTTGTCCGCAACTGACGTCCGATTCTGAACAGCTACTGTGTCTATGGTAGCGCGTCTTTCCCACGTGCTATTATAGTTGTGACAAAACATTCCGTTAGTCTACATTTAAAATAGTAGCCACCAATTCGCAGATGTCAGGACTAGCTTAAAGTGGATATCATGCTTCGCATAATTTAAGTTATAGATTTTTTTTAAAAATTGGATCAATAACTAACAAAACGAATACGTAACCATATTCTCCATTATTTTCTACCCCACCATCCCCCCCCCCCCCCTTTTTACCTAACACCAGCTCTTTATATTAATTATTTGTTCATAAAAGTTGTTGTCCATGTAGGTTGCCAATTGCATGGTAAATTTCTTTCCGTCTTCTAATTTTTGAGGAATCTAAATGCACAGTCGTCTCATGGTGACACAGACTGTAGGAGGATTAGACCAATGCTTCCTAGTGTATTTCTTCCAATTTGATTTGTGTAGCAGCATCAATTTAAGGTCGAACATTATGTGCAGAAGATTCTTGGCTGTCCGGGTGGCACCGCATCATGTTTCTGAATCAACTGACAGGCCGCGGAAGCCTACGATTACATTTTGTGCAGAAGTAAGCAGCTGCTCATTAGAGTCTAGCGTCTTTTTTTTTGGATAGAGTTCTCCAACGTCACCGAACAGTAGCGTACAAAAAATCGATTTTGAAAATATCTTTAGTATTCCAGAACACAATCCTCATTAATTTCAACCCTCGCCATAAATTCTTCTCGTTCCGCTCGTCTTACGATGGTCTCTCTACCTATTAATTTCAGGAGTTTAGTGGTGTACATATGATGCGTAATCTGTAAGTATTCGCACTGACTCTCCGTCTGAAAGCGTTCAAATTTTACGCGTCTAACAACTGTGAATTACATTTAACATTCGTTGCACCCACGTTGAATAGATTTTTCGTAATCTTAACATGTTTATAATGTTTGTATACGCACTTCCATTCCTTAAACTGCAGTTGCGGCAATAATTTGAATAGGAGTTACTCGTTTGTCTTGGTTAATACTGTCTGCGGCGTGATCCTACGTGAGTGACTGAGAAGCTGTTATCCGACCTCCACAGCAGATCTACCACCGAGGCTTCGAAAGTGAACTGTGAAGTAATGTCAGCAGGATTGATAACTTGTTGCATTTCTTAATGATCAGTTTATCATTTGAAATGTGCCGTGTTGCCTTTTGCGATGTGATTATATTTATTTGTGGTGATTGTGCTCGTGTGCGGCTAAAGCAAATAATTAATCAGTTAGCCTTTATATGCTGCACAATTTAAATCAATCTTTTATTACTTCAAATAGCTACATCGCTTAAATTACATAATCGGACTTCTTAATATGCAGGCTCTCCTTAGTGCTGTGTTAGGCCATCTTCTAGTTATCTGTCTGACTTGTTGCTATAGCAACCGTTTTGATAAGAGTAATACCAACAAGCCATGGAACTCTAACATTACAAAGATATAAAATGACATTAAAATATGTATTCTGGGATAACCTTTCTGTTATCCTACAAACTTCATGTAGCAGAAACTCAACAACTTGTTTCCGCTGTTACTAAGGGAACACTCTGCTGATGACTCGCCATATCAAGAAACACACGTTACACAAACATATTATTAAAAAACTATATTTGTCAGAATGTTAGACGTTTCATAAACAGGCGACAGAGGTTAAATACTCCGTGATATACTCAATGTAGACTTCACTTAGAGAAAGTAAAGAGTTCAGTAGTACTTGGCTGAATGTTTGAACGACTGACGATAAAATTGACAACTACTGTGCGACATTTACGCTGCGCCCAAACACCCCCCCCCCCTCCCCGATTCGGCCAAATCCTACGGTCATCCGCAGGGGTCAAAACACTAAAGTTAAAATATATTATCTACGTGTGTTCTTCCATGAGATTCAGGGCCTTTCGCGAAGGCAATCTATTGATAAAAAAAAATGAAAGCATTTAATTCAGACCATAACTCGAGCGAGTGTTTATATTTTAACCTCGAAACAAAGGTAACAGTTCAGGCTGATGATTCCCTGTCCTTATTAGTTTAAACTTAGAAGTAGTTTTACAGACGAAAACTTGTTCGCAAAATGGCAAAATGCCATAATGTAATCTTCAGTCTGTAGGATCCTGTGAAATTAAGATACTACAAATTTTCGATATATATCTTGCTGCCGGTAGTACATAATCTGAATGTTTCAGATGGGTTTTATGCTCCTATTCATGCAGGTATGCATTATTTTTGTTATTTCGGTGCTCCGTAGTAAAGTAAGTATATTCGGGTTGTCAGAGCTTCAAGGATTTGAAAATCCCCACATTTGATCTGTAGTTAGGCTGAAACTAGCGTTATGTGGAGCTCGAATCAGACAATATTCTAACGTACTTACACGATCAAAATAAAGCTCAGCAAAATTCCTGACCTCGGAGGGATTAAAACAGGGAACTCTGAATTTTCTGCGTGAACACACTACGTAGTGGTGAAAATATAGTAAGAACACATAAAAAAGTAGAAAATTTGACGCAGTTCGAATTTATCGCCCAGTCCGCCCCGAGCGTGGTGGGTGAGCGGTTAGCGCTCTGGCCTCGCGTTCTGGAGGACGTGGCTTTGAATCCCCGTCCGAACATCCAAATTTGAGTTTTCCGTGTTTTCCCCAAATCATTCGAGGCGAAGGCCAGGATGCTCCCTTCAAAAAAGCCATGGCCGAATTCCTTCCCATTTCTTGCCCCCCAGTCCTTAGCCGCCTCTAATGACGTCGACGAGACGTAAAGCCAAAGGGAAAAAAAACAATTGGCCGTCATTATGAAATGCCGACAGATGTGAAAAATTATAACTATTTACATAGGCGCAACACGTCACACTTATAGCTACAGAAAATCATATATATTATTTCTATAAGGTATTTTTTTGTCTCAAGCCTGTATCTTCCTTCATACTTAACCGAAATCAATGAATGAGGTGTCATTTTAAAGCTTATGGTCCCCACTTTGGGCACATCACATTATAAGAAAGGAATTTTTCGGAATTCGACCCTTAAAGGGCAAAAATGTCAATATTTCTAAAATGCTGTTTTCTGTGTTACAAGTCATTTATCTCCCTGGATATCGATCTGAAATCGTTTAATGAAGTATCATTTTAAATATTAAGATTTCCGCTTTAGTGACGTCATATACAGGGCGTTCGCCGGGAAACGCAACCCACTGTTAGCGCTACAAGGAAGAAACTGCTCCCGGCGAGCGAGCGGTCAGCTCCCGGCATTGTTCGACCGTCGGCCGCGGACTATTTCATAATAATTACGCTTCATAACTTGTATGTGCTAAGCATTTAAATGTGACGTAATTCATTAGCTTACCTTATAAAAGATGCTGGAAGTGTTGACACTCTTGTGTAATGCACATTTCACATCTTCTGAACATATTTCGAGACACACGCTGCCCTAACTGACTTAATGATTTTTTGGGTGACTGTTCTAGTCGAAAAGCGATATCGTCAATTTTCTCCTCTGTGAGAATACGGTTGACCGACAGTCTCTTTTTGTTAAAAAATGAACCCGTTTCTCTTACTTTTTTAACCAGACGCAGAATTGTTGATTTAGCTGGCAGTAAAGCGCCAGGATATTCGCGACGAAATTTACTGCGACACTTTTTAAACGACTTCTTCTTCACATATGTATCGTAGAGAAATATTCTTTGTTGCAAACTGTAACGTACCATAATTTTTATTCACACTCAAACACGGTACAGATTAGTAAGAGTATGAAGCCCCAAACCAGCCAAACCAGCCAAACCGCAAAGAAACGTTTATTCACAACACTGATTAATAAGAGACTGAAGTCACAAACTAGCTACAATGCAAAGAAACCGTTCTTAACAATGTAAGGGTCACTGCACTGCACTGTTGGGGCAGCGGAGGTGTTAAACAGTGCGGTGATTCACGGTGCCATGTGGCGGAAACTGCTGGCTCTGCTGTCCGAGCAAGTTGCCGACGGCAACAGACTGGGAGGGTTGCGTTTTCCGGCGAACGCCCTGTATTAAGACAGAAATTTTTCGTAATTCGACCCTTAAAGGGCAAACGGATCAATATTTTTACAATTCGTTATTGTGTCACGAGCGATTTATCTCCCTTAATATCTAACCGATATAGATAAATGAGGCATCATATTAAAGTCTAAGGTCTCTACCGTGGTAACACTATATTTTAAGAAAGGAATTTTTCGTAATTCGACTCTTAAAGGACAAAAATTATAATTTTTCTAAAGTGAGTTTTTTGTATCTCGAGCAATTTATCTCCCTGGATATCTAACCAAAATCGATAAATGAAGTGGGATTATAAGGAGTAATGGCTCAGCTTTGTGAAATCATATTTTAAGAAATAATTGTTTTGGAATTCAACCATTAAAGGGAAAAAGTATAAATTTTTCTATAACGCATTTTTGTGTCACGAGCGATTTCTCCCCCTTATTATCTAACCGATATAGATAAATGAGGTATCATATTAAATAATAAGGTCTCCGACGTGGTAACTTTATAATTTAAAATAGGAATTTTTCGTAATTCGAACCTTAAAGGGTAAAAATGTAAATTTTTCTAAAATGTGTTTTTTGTGTCTCTAGCCATTTATCTCCCTGGATATACAACCAAAATCGATAAATGAAGTAGTAGTATGAAGAGTAATGACTCAGCTTTGGTGACATCATATTCAACCTCACTTTTCACCGAATTTTTTTTTCGCGAAATTTTCGCATGGGTCGTCTAGTCTAATTAATAATTCCGTGTGGTCGTTATGACCTGTTGACAGGGTTCCTATTGGCTGTGCACTCCGCGCTTGTCTTAGCCGTCTTAATCCGACCCGGTAGTGCTACGCGGTACAAAGGGGACCTACAGTTTAACGTGGAATCCGAAGCACGGAAGCGTTCAGGCATACTTCATATTACATATCAAGCTGTCGCAGAGCTGAAGTTAGGGTTAAGGGTCTATGATGATCCCCGAGACAGGGATTCGAACCGGGGACCTTCCGTTTTCCAGTCAGACACCTTAACCACTGAGCCACAAGACCGCAACAGATATATTATTAAAATTAGCATGTCGATGACGCGAACTAAAGACGTTTTACCTTCAAAAAGTAAAAATCTTAATTCACAACCCGAAAGTTGGTCCAGTCTTCCCAAAGGAGATGTACCAAGCTATTGTGCCAGAGGTAGGAAGGCCAATTGCTTTCCTCAGGGGCCTACAGTCTAACGTGGTATCAGAACCACGGAACGTCCCTCCGTATCTCATATTATCAAATACAACTGCTAAAAATTCCTGCTCACCACGAGATTTGAACCACCGACTGGAGAGAGACATTTTCTAAAGTAAGCGCCTTGACCGCTGAGCTACCAGACCGCCTTGTTTTGAAGTAAACGTGTGCTGTGCACTATCAAAATCGGACAAAATCTGTGGGTTTGTATGAAGAATATTGGCAAAAAAATCATTCATTTTTATATATTAGATACACGTATAAACAATACTTTCATTGCTGTCCAAGCGCAAGACGTCAGACTTGTATGTATCTACAGACAGATACACTGCTATTACACCATGTATGTGACGCGAGCTCGTGAGATTTTATCCATCCAATAAACGCCGAGCGCGCATATCATACGTCACAGCATGTCGGTGACGAAGTTGCGAACTCGCAGGTTTACCCCAATACAAACATTGCCTAGCGCGCGTATTAGGTACACGTTGCGTATATTTTTCGTGGTATCAGAACCTTGGTAGTGATGTAGTCCATATCTTATTCTCAAATTAGGGTTTATTTTAGCTAAAGGACACTTTCTGGATCTACAAAGATGGCTGACGGTACTCCGAATAGCACCGAAGGCGTTTCGATTATTATGCACGAGACGTAAAGTGGAGGGACATTACAGCTTATTGCTCGAGAATATGCTCTGAATTGCTTTCCTCCCAGGTTATTTTGCGTGGTTGTATTTCATTAGAATGTGTCTTATACAAAGTTGTTTGAGAAACGTGATCCAGGCGCGCCCTAGTGACACTGAGCGCGCCGCTCCATGTGCGGCACATCAGAGCTGTGTTTGTGTTGGCCGCTTCCGTCATACGACGCGGGCAGGCATGGGGAACGTCTCCTTCAAAACCTGCCGACAAATGTCCGAGCATAGTTTATTCTTATCTACTTTTAGTGTGGATAAACTATTAGAATACCAGTCACTATTACTAATAATAATTGCACATTTTTTTTAAGGGTTCTAGTGCTGTCGCATTGTTCTTTGTGCGCTGACTCTTAAATGGCATAAGTTAGAGACCTTAATTTTGTAATTGTGTATTTCCCGAATCCAACACAAAAAGTCGTATTTTAAATTTCGTAAAATTGTATTGATTGGTCCCATAAAAGTTGTCCTGGATTGGAGGGTATAGCGTATGGCTGCTTACAATTGGGCAAGTATACTTTTTCTTTTATTTTCGCTTGAAAATAAAGCCCTAAGTCACCGTCAAGTTATTCAGCTAAAGACAATTTTTCATACCGCGACTCTTTCAGAAACGATATTACGTGAGAGTTTTAAAGTTGAACCCTATATTAACCGTATGTATTTAAACAGCAAACACTAAGATTGCGTTTAGCATACTTTGCAAACTGGTAAAAAAAACAAAACATTTTGCGGCTTTTTTACAGTGTCATAATACTGTTTTATCGAAAGTGCTCTTCATTGAAAATTTATTTCATCCTGATGGCTGGGATAGATACTCCCTATATTAAACTTGACTGCACTACCTGATGAGGGACGATAGTTCGAGAAACTGCATGGCTGCCTTATTTATCCATTCGTGATTTTGACGTTGGTCGTATTGATAACATATACGTCTAACTATGTAAATTAAGTAATTAACAATTGGAATAGGTCTATAATATTTTGTAGCTATTAACAAACGTTTTGATTAAATTGAGCGCATAACATCTAGTTGATACATGTCCTTGTTAATTTGTATCAAAAAAACATAATGAGCAACATTAAAAAGAATTTACGTTCCACCGTGCGTCTACCATGTATTACCGCGTTGTTTTTTTTATAGTTTTTTTTTCTGTATTAGCTTAACTGCCTTTTATTAACTATCTAAGAATACCTATAGTTTATTCACGTTTATTAATCATTTCTATAATCCGTTTCACTGTCAATGAAGAAGCTAATATTCCTAAAAAATGGATATTTTTTCGAGTGTTCGCCAGCTTAGGGGTTGATAATAGGCGAATAAGTATGCTTCCGATATTTTGGTGGCTCATGAGAGTTCTCAGGGAGGAATATAATAATCAAAACACAAGTGTATTTATTGTTTCAGATCAGTGATAAGATAACTCAGATTCCTGGATGAATCTGATCCAGGTTTTATTTCTACCATCCTCTACGAGTCTACGAAACGGTTGTACAATAAATACTAACTTGTACAAAATCAATGGAGAAAATAGTACCTAGTGTATAAGAATTATTCAACGTTCAATGTATTGGAGGTACAAGTTGCCATTCAAAAACATGAGCTAAAGAAGAAAATGTGATATCTTGGAATTAAATCATTTGAGTGCTGCGCAACTTTTTTCACTGTCGTAAAAGGATATTAAAAAAACGTTAACTGTGGGCTAACTCAATGTGAACCGTTATATCACATTAATCATAAAATAATATTATATTTCAGATCTTCATTTTGTTATTCCAACGACGACT
Source organism: Vandiemenella viatica (assembly GCA_031002005.1). Classification (NCBI taxonomy): domain Eukaryota; kingdom Metazoa; phylum Arthropoda; class Insecta; order Orthoptera; family Morabidae; genus Vandiemenella; species Vandiemenella viatica. The sequence continues at coordinate 190,194,288 of JARYHS010013631.1, read as the reverse complement.
ATTGAGTTTGGCAGAGATGTGCCTTTCGGATAATTTACAGGAATACCGATTGTATTCGCGTACTGGTTTGCTGAGTTACTAATGATTTGTTCTCTAACGGACGCCGAAGGCAACGAAACTTTGACTGACATTACGCGAAAAACAGTTTTAGGTCATCAATATTAACGACTCTGCTTTCTATCGGGTAATATTTTAATACACTTTCGTTCATCTCAATTTTTTTAGGGTTCGGATTACAAAGCAAAATTATCCCTAATGCTTTCATTCCCTTGTCTGAAACAGACCTCAAGGTTCATCTTACGTATTTCGTTGGTCTAAAACCGAATAAGGTATTAAAGTTTTTGGAAAGTTATTTATAAAAGGAGCAGGAGGGGACATCAATGGAAGCAAACAGGGACGAAGGTATTTACTTTTTTACCCCACGGATTGAGTTGAAGGTGTATAGGACTAAGATATTTCTTTCTTCAATTCTTTTTAACTTGAAAATATTGACCTAATCTACTGTCAATTTATCTTTAAAAAAAATTCTAATTAGCCCTAACTCTTAAAACACTTTTACTTATAAATCAATTGTTTTTGCATTATTGACGATGTTCTGTATTTAAAATACAAATATTTAAAAATGCTTACTCCTAATGTAGTTTGTAAGTTACGAGCAAAGCCAGCAAAGCTTTTATTTGGAAGTTAATATATCATGTATCAATATTTTTAACTCGTGCTCTTAATTCACAGAACATTCCTAATGTACATAAAATTATTTCGCAACTGAATGATTGCATCTGCGGCGCCATCAGCATTGCAGAACCTCGGAGCGAAGTCCGTTGCTATCCTGAATGTGTGTCAGGCATTGATTCTTGCGGCAAACCACAGGCAGCTGACCTGCCACATGCGATGTATCTGGTGAAATAGTAAGTAAACGCGTATGGCAGCTCTGGCTGGAAAATACCCAAGGGTGCGGCCTCACGCTTCGATTTGTGGCACATGCGCCTGGTCTGTATGTGGCTACAATAGCCTAACTCGGTAATCCCACAGGGTACAGGGGACCTGCAGTTTAACGTGGAATCCGAATCACGCAGCGTACTACACATAAACAAAGCAAAGTCTTGCCAATGGTGAAGCTCAAGTTATCTGGATTTCATAGTTGTTTTATGACGCCTGATAACAGTCGCTCAATCGCTGAAAGTTATACTAGCGTCACTTATCGGATTCAAGGACACATTAATTGATATTTGTAAACTAAAGCTGATAGACGAGTGTCAAATGATAGTACAAAGCCATGTTCACCATTTTACCTATTGATGCAAAAGTAGTTTAGCCGTAAAATATATTTTTCTGTAACTAAGATTGGGAACCATCTGTGTGTTAATTATCCAGGCGATTTAATTTTGCCTCCTGAAGCGTCTTCATCCTAGACTGGAGTAGGCACAATGGGCCGAGGTTCCAACTTGACAAACTGACTGTTGTGATTACGCTTTCCATAATCATCTCAAATGAGCTTTACTCACTCCAGTAGAAATGCATGGACTCTCCTTAGAAAACTGGGTGCAGCCTCAAACATGTGCAAAGAGGAGCCAGGAATTAAACCAGCTGAAATGGCATTGCACATAAAAACAAGAGCTGACAAAGTCCCAATAGATCCTGCCATGAAGAAACAGATGGAGAAAGAGATGATTGAAATGGATAACAACCTTATAAATAATCCTATCCTTTCTAATGCATTTAGTCATGAAGAAGTTGAGAAAGCCATCAAAATGCTAAAAATGAGGAAGGCTGCAGGGTTAGATGGCATTTTCCCAGAATTCATAAGATATCTCGGCAAGCAGGGAAGAACTTGGCTCAAGAACTTCTTCAGTGATATCCTGGACACTGGGATAGTCCCCCCAGAATTTAAGATGGCTCACACCTTGACGATCCTCAAACCAGGCAAACCGGCAGATGATGCTTCAAGCTATCGACCTATTGCTCTACTCAGTGTTTGCTATAAGCTTCTAGAACGCCCCATCCTTAACCGCATACAAGGAATAATAAATATCATAACACCAACATATCAGGCAGGTTTCAGACTAAAACGGAGCTGTTGTGAGCAAATATTAGCACTGACATCATACATTGAGGCTGGATTTCAGAAGAAGTTAAAAACATCAGTAACCTTTGTCGATCTAACAGCGGCATATGATACAGTTTGGCTTGATGGACTGCTACTTAAACTTAAAAAACATATACTCTGCAGGAAACTAACATCACTCCTGAGGAATATGCTGACCAACAGATATTTTAAGGTCACCGTCGGACATAAGACAAGTAAGTCATTTACAATAAAAAATGGATTACCTCAAGGGTCAGTACTAGCTCCATTACTCTTCAGCTTGTACACCAGTGACATGCCAGAAACAACCGGCAATAAATTCTGCTACGCTGACGACTTAGCTATCGCCGTCCAAACTGCCACATTAGAGGAAGGTGAGAGCATTCTCTCTAACGACTTAGAAACCTTGAACACATATTATAGAAAGTGGAGACTTTGTCCGAACCCAATGAAAACAGAAGTATGCGCATTCCACTTGAGCAATAGAATAGCACATCAGCAGCTCAAAGTGAACTTCTGCCACCAGAGAGTGAAACATAATTTCCATCCTAAGTATCTTGGCATCACCTTAGACCGCTCCTTAACATTCAAAAAACACCTCGAAAACACAAGTCAGAAACTGGAAACACGAAACAACGTCATGAAGAAGCTAGCTGGTACTTCTTGGGGAGCTGATGCGAACACACTACGAACAACCGCTCTCACCATGGTTTATCCTGTTGCTGAGTACTGTGCTCCAGTGTGGCAACGTAGTGCTCACACTAGAAAAATCGACGTCCACCTGAATGAGTGTATGAGAGTAATAACTGGCACCCTAAAATCCACCCCAGTCCCCTGGTTGCACCTGATCAGCAAAATACCACCTCCAGAGATAAGACGCCAAGAAGCAACGGCACGTGAGTGGATAAAACTACACCATCCTGATCATCCACAGGATCTCCCAATCCACGAGGTTCTAAATAACTTACCACCCACTCGTCTTAAATCAAGAAATCCGATATGGCAAGATGTATTTGACTTTGATGTCATGGAAAAATGGCGACAAAGCTGGAACTCCACATCTGTAAAACATTCAGATATTAAAGATCCCACAACTGGACTTCCAGGATTCCATCTAAATTGAGACCAGTGGGTCAAACTAAATCGCCTAAGAACAGGCCATGCGAAATGCAACGCCATGCTGTATAAGTGGGGTCTTCAGGATTCTCCTGCATGTGACTGCGGTGCTCCTTCCCAGAGTGTGGAGCATATTATCAGGGAATGCCCTCTACGGAAGTATGATGGACCATATGAAGATGTTTTTGGAGCTACAAGTTCCTTCTTAGAATGGCTGGAAGAATTGGACATCAGCTTGTGAACGCTACCAACGTTCTTGTCATTGTATATATTTATTATTGTATTAGTTGCTTGCCATACGACAAATAAATAATAAATAGGTGAATATCAGGACTATCGAAGATTTCCCCCCAAATAGCACCACGTTTAACAACAATAACTCATTGCATTTCGAACAAAACTTTTGAAGTTTGCAAAACCAGTGGTAATCCACACGCTTCAGTATATAGATGACACAATTCTTTGAGTTCAAACTACCCATGTTTCAAGTCAAAATAGTCTTATACGGCCTTATGACTTGATTGGATTGTGGTAAGTAAATGAATATTTTGAGTGTTCTCACACGGCGCAGGTAGTATAATTTCCCGTAACCCTGATGGCCAGTTCGAAGGTTCACGAGCGACGCAAGCTGGGTCAGAATCGAAGTCGATGTGGGAGGTGCAGAAAGGAGGAGAGGACAACGTTTGATCCGATTACAATTGTAACTCTGTTCATAATGGAATTCGCTGCTATTTCGAGTTGGCGTGGATTTCTCACAACTTTCACGTTGGGCGGGCTAAAGGAAGGTACGTTTTATTTAATGTCCAATACTACGGAGACGGTTGCTAGTGATACTGCAGCATCCATATTCCACCTCGTTACACCATTTTCCTCTGCGAGATATATTTTTTTTTTTAGTTTTTAGAAATTTCGTTAAGAGTAACAAAACAAATATTTTATATTGTAGAAGCACTGTATTTTACAAGGAATAACATTCATATATCCCACCGTTTTATGATTGAAGCGCGGAAAGAGCTGAAAGATACAAGTTTAAATGAAACTGGCAATGCTCTTTATGTAGCTACATAGTTATAGAAAACAGATTTTATAACCTAGGACGGTTATTTAATAAAATCATTATTAAAAATTAATAACTGTTAGTACGCTTGTACCGAGCGTGGTGGGTGAGCGGTAACGCTCTGTCCTCACATACGGGAGAACGCGGGTTCGAATCCTCGTCCTGGCAGCTAGATTTGGGTTTTCCTTGGTTTTCCCAATTCACTTCAAGCGAATGCTCGGAAGCTTTCTTCAAAAGTTCATGGAAGAATTCCTTCCCGTTTCTGGTCTCCAGTCCTCTCCTTTTAATTACTCGATGTCGACGAGGCGTAAAGCCATAAGCTAAAATAAATTACATTGTTTTGAGAATACTTTTTAGAAAAATAATTATTTTTTTATGTAATAACTAGCATTTATCCGCTGCTCCACACGCGCGGGTCTAGGCGTGTATAGAAATACTCTATCCTTTTTTTTAGTACCAAATATTAACTTGGAGAAGCAAAAAATATAAACTTCGTCTAAATATTTTCCTCTCCTTTAGTTATTACCTTAGATTCGGTTTTCACACTATAGTTCGAAAGTGATTTTTGTTATACTTATATTTTAACACAGTATAATACATGAATTATAAGAAATTAAAGCTATGTTAAACATTATCGCTAACGGTCCAATAAGGACGAATAAACAGTCAGTTGATCTATTACACAAAAATTTGGAACACACTTTCCTGGGGATAAAAAGTGCATCATATTAAGGCAAAATGAAATGTACCTTAGACATAAGGCAACACTTAAGTTACCGTCTCCAGTAGTATTAGCAGTACAGTCGACGATTATTTAAAAAAATATCTCTCCCGCCAACGATAGCATTTGCAACAACGAATCTGAACTGCTGGTAAATTTTCGTTGTACAATATGTTTATTTTCTTATGCCGTGGGTAGTAACATGAATTTCTTTCTTAATAACGTCTATGTTTCTAACCAAATTTCTAGCCATCTTTCTGGGGATTCTACGATAACCGTGGTGCCACAATTTGCTGACTGAATCTTATGTAACTCGACTAGAAAAATTGAAAGTAAAGAATATTTTTTTTTAAATTTTTTTGATATCTCGCTTAGTTCTCGAGATATTGTATCTCAAAATTGACGTGATTAGGTTGAAATATGGCCTGGACCAGAAGAAAAATTTCGCCATAGCCAAATCGAAACCAAAGATTTTATATATATATATATATATATATATATATATATATATATATATATATATATATATATATATATATCTTGCTTAGTTCTAGAGATATTGTATCTCAAAAGTGAGGTGGTTATGGTGAGATCCGCCCTGAACCAGAAAAAAAATCACCAAAACTATTATTTCTACAAGGTGGAAATGCACTAGAGATGTTTTATTGTCTCCCTAGTGTTTGTTGTTAGGTTGAAATACTGCCTGGACCAGAAGAAATGTCACAAAAAGCACAAGGAACTGTACCTATAACTGATTTTTAATGCCTTATGTTGTTGAAAGAACATTCTGGTCCAGGCTGCACTTCGACCTAACCACAATCTATACTGATATTGCCGCTTGAAAATCAAACTATGCACATACAACTAAACACATGAAATGCATCGCTAGATAAATTTTTGGTAATGACAACATTGTCTATAAATTGTTACAATTTTATAATAAAACTTCAGTTTGAACTGCAAGAGGAATAATTCGTGACCGCTTGCTACAGTCCTTATGAAAGCGTCACAGAACTGATTAGTAGATTAGGTTGGGAGTCTCTGGTAGATAGACGACACACGTTTCGTTTAAACTTATTGGAAAACATGCGTACTCCAACTTTCACTCATGAGTGTAGTGAAATACTTCTTCCACCAACCTATTTGAGTCGGAAGGACAGGAAAGATAAAATTAGAGAAATAAGGTGCCGGACTGATTCTTATATGAATTCTTTTTTCCCTCGTACCATTAGGGATTGGAATGCACAGCAAAGAGATTAGCTTTGGTGCTGAGCACCCTCTGCCACCCACAATTTTGTGAATTGCAGAGTATATATGTAGATGTAGATGTAGAAAACAGGCGTAATAATATATTGACTGTATCACAATGTAAAGTTCATTCTTTTTTTTCTTCCTTGTGAGTGTGGTTAGGTTGAAATGCGGCCTCGAACAGATTAAAAACGTCGCCAAAGGCACATGGAGCTGTACATATCACTGATTTTTTACTTCCGATATCTCGAGAACTACCGGTAAGCGATATATCACAAAATTTATTTACTTTCGAATTGTCTATCGCTATTCACTTGTAATTTTCGGTTCAAGATAGTTCACCTTCGACGTGCAAAACAGTCGAGGCTATAGTGATTTCTTGTTCTGTGGTCCTATCTCTCGAGATGGTATTAGCGGACCATACCTGACACGCGAAGAATTAGGATCCGCCGGCCGTCGTAGTGTGTTGGCCGAGTGGCACAGTAGCGTGCAGGTCAGCGGCACGCAAGGCGTCCAATTAGGAGCATCCACCTGCACCACAAGGCACTCTACCTAGATTCCAATGCTACACCCCCTCACCTGTCACGTCGGGTAAACCGCGGCTATACTTAAGCCATATACAAGTCCATGATACATACTGTATTATCATATTAAATATTTTATATATATATATATATATATATATATATATATATATATATATATATATATATATATATATATATATATTCACTTAAATGGATATTACTAGCAGCGTGGTGGGTGAGCTGCAACGCTCTGGACGAGCATCCAGAAGGACGCGCGTTCGAATCCCTGTCCGGCCTTCGAGATTTGGGTTTTCCGTAGTTTCAACAAATCGCTGCAGGCGAATGCGAGGATGGTTCCTTCAAAAAAGATGATGTCCAAATTCCTTTCCGTTCCTTTGCCCCCAGTCCTTTCCCGCCTTTAGTGTAATTCTCTGCTGAATGATAAAAACTTCGCCGAATGTCTAAGATGAGTTGTACTCGAGTGAGTCACTACATTATTGCATCCTAGGTGAAGTAAAGTTTACCTCCATTGTTTCAGAAGTGAATTCAAAAGTATTTTTTATAGTGCATCATTACTTCGCTCCTTAACTTCCCTTCACTCAATCAGCGCAGCGGCTTCAGTACTGGTTTTAAGGCTATCTGTCGGCTTTCGATACTCGACGCCTATAGTTACAAAAAAAAAGTAAGAATGTATATCTTCAGAATACCGACGAACGTCGCTCTTAGTTTTATCAAATGGTTTAAAACAAATTTCGCTCAAAAATTTCCAAAGGTAGGCATTTGCGATGCAGAATGAAGCAGTACACAGATTTGTGTTGTTTCCAAGGAAATGGCAACACTCAGTCAAGTCTTTTACTGTGGATTATTTTGGAGTGAAGCGATTAGAAAGCCTCAATAAATAAAATTATATGCGTTATGTGTTTATTCTATACTGCTCTTCCGCCATCTATCACCGCTTTCAATAACCCTAATAAGTTTATAGTTATCTCTGTAACTCATCAGAAATATAAGAAATGTTTACAGTAGATTATAATCTACTGAAGCATCGAGTATTACAGTACTAATCTGTCCTGAGTTCACCTGTAATAGCTCGCGGAAAAATTGAGTACCGTATTCCATAGTTCTCGGCCTCGACAGTAGCTAGAGTGTTAAGTCCTAACAACAAGCAAATTTTAAAACTTTTATACATCTGTAGAGGGGAATGCCCAACATCGTTTCGTGAAACTCTACTATGTTTGACGTCTCTAAAGGAGAGCGAGAACTTTACAGTGTGGTACACTCTCTGATTGATAGCGAAGTGTTTTAAACTTTGATACTGTGCGGTATAGTGAACGATAAAAAAATTTATCACATATTTGTGGAATTTCAACTGAAACATTGAACGAATCAGTTATTAAAAAAGATCATCGATGCAAAAATTTTGTTTTGTTGATTACGGTAGAAACGGTTTTACTGGCGAAAAATAAGGCCTACAAGACTGCATTGAATTAATTATAAATTGACTACATCAAAAGCGTTCAAGACAAGGTGAGTCGGCAGTAAGCGGGTAACATGGAAGGTGTTATGCATTCACAGCAAGTCGTCGAGGAAATAAATCCAGGGAGGTTTGCACTTGGGAAACAAGGAAACTAATGAAACCCGGTAGCGATTCAAGAATACACTTTCGAAAGTTTCAAGTCGATAACCAGCTACCAAATCACCATTCACAGTGTCGAATGCACTTGATCCTCACGCAATACGTTGAGTTTCGCTGTGTGGTGCCACGACACCTCAGATCAGGAAGGTCGATTCAGGACTGACAAATCTGTTAATCACGTGTTCTCGTATGAAACGTGAGACTCCATCAGGACGTCTTAATGACCACGGCAACGACGGCGGTCCGATTCCAATTAACGGGATCTAAATGAAAGCACCTAAAATACGCATAGTGATAGCAGAATTTAATGGTTGGGAAATCCCGAAACAGCCGCTAATATGTACAAAATTGTTCATAAACCTTATCTTCACCATTCCAGATATCCTCTAATACCGTCATTGCTATCTCAGTTCTGAGCCCCGCTTCATGAAGTCTCTCGTATGATTACATCCCTCTCTGTTTCTGCGCAAACATTTAATACACGAAACTAAAACCGTTGCATTCAACTGTTTCCTCTGTTTGCAACTTTGCATTCGGGGGACACAGATTCGAATATCTATACGGCCATCAAGATTACCGGTTTTCATGGTTTCCCAAAATCACTCCAGGTGAATGCCGGCATTGTTCCTTTAAGAGGCAATGAATGAATTCCTACCCGTCCCTTGCTACCAATTAATTATTTCCCGCGTCTAATGACCTCGACGTCATAAGAAAAAAAAATACTAGGAGTATTGAACAGGTCGTGTTGGACCAGGTGGGTAGTCGGACAAACGGGAGAGGGATCCCCTAAAAATGTTATTAGGTTATCTTATCTAAAATAATAATAATAGTAATAATATAGTAAAAACAGTAATAGTACAAAAATGTCCATAATAGTAAAAACTACTAAATAAATTTGAAAAAAATTATCGTATAAATTATTCAATATATTTTAATTGGGTACAAAAAGTCAGTATTTTTTGTAAAAATGTACTATTATTAAGTATTAAATGCGCATTGGAAAAACTGTACTGCGCTTTGCTTCTTTGGGAAAGAGCTGATTAAACAATTTTTCCAAATCAAATTTGTCACTGAGGTTACTATAGACTTGTAATGTTATGATGCTGTTGAGTCAGTCTTGCAACTTTGTGTATCTTAGGTTACTCTTTAGTGTGCATAAGACAGGAAAACCTCGTCCATTCAAACAGCGTGACCCAGGAATCGTGACTGGAGGTCTCAGGAAGCGCACAAATTCTCGTGAGAGTCCTCTACTCCATTTCTAACTATGGAAAAAAAATCCACAACACCTCTTAAATTTCTGCTTTTCAAAATTTGCAAAAATATCTCTACTACTCAGCTATGATCGGCCATGGTCATAGAAATTTATAATTTTTTCGAGTTCTGTCCCAAAGCTAATAGTTCTAACGATTTTAAGAAGAGGCTGGAATCGTTGTTGAATCGACTCTTTAATAGCATTTATGGCTTTTATCTTAAACTTCAAATATAAGATTTTCAGAAATATCTCTTGAGCTGCTTCTACCTTGGTCGAGACGCTGGGAATTTTACACTGATGTGTGATTTGAGGTTGGTTGATTTCTAAGTTAGTATCTGACATTTTTCAGCCAAACTATTCGAATTTTGAATCTCGAGCACATTAGAAAACATCGGTGAATGCTTGTATCTTCTGACTTAAGTCAATAACAGATATATTCGATTTCAGTTGATCTACATTCAAAATTTCGAAACTATGAAAAATTTCTATCATCATAGTTAAACGATTTCATGTAGGAATAAAATCCAGAAGCCTTAGCAGCGACAGCGCTATTTACTTCTTTCGCTACAGAATGATCGTATAAAAATTTAATTAGCTGCTGATAATTTTTTCTTCCTGATTTAAGAAATTTGTTTCTTGTTAACCATATGTAAAAAATAAATATGTTTACAAATGCAAAACTATAATTCAAAAAATTATAATAAACTTGTAATATAAATAAATTAGCTGTCGGGCAATAGGCTGCAAGTCAAGAAAAAATCATTAGTTTCTTTTTCTATTCCGATTAGCTGTTACTTAAATGTCCATGACATTTCGGCGAGTCTCGCATGAAGTTTATCAAATATTTTATTGTTCCAATGAATTATCTCGGTATCATAACTCTCTCATTTTTATTTTGTACTACAACATTGAGATTATGTGCTCACAGTGTAGGAATAAAGCTTGAAACACTGCGTTTTCGTGTTTGTAAAACTGTTATTTTTGCAGAAAAATTGGGATTCCCATCGCTCTGAGCCTCAGCGCTTGGAAAAAATGTCAGTGACGGATCAAATAAAGTTTCTGCCTGTTTACAGCTGAAAACAACCCCACTTGCAATGAAATCTTCAGGGACAGTTCTCAGGTAAACGGAAATTTCTTCAGTTCTGGAAATACCGGAAGTCTCGTCTACTGAAATAGGAAAAAAAAAAAAACAGCTGCTCTCATTTCTATAATGATTTCTGATAATACTGTAGCAATCATCAAATCAAAAATTTCATTATGACAGTCATAATGAAGCTATTTTTTAGCAACTTTTTGCAGTCATGATTTCAGTTCAGTCACATCTTCAGCTCGAGCCTTTAAAAAGTCATAAAATTTGAATTTTTATCATTTTTGGCTCCTCTCAAAGACCCTCCACCTACTGTAATCGAGGGTACCATGTTATCATTAATTTTGATGTAGACCTATTTCCAGGTATAATTGAAAAAAAAAAAAGCAGGATTGAATGATGGTCGTTGCCATGGAAAAGACAGAATTGGAAACGGCATGTCAAACTTGTTGTAATTTTGTACTCAAAAGAAGAGATTATATTTCGGATTGCTCCCCGAAAAAATTAAAAATAAAAAAAAATTAAAGATGACTCGTCGGTTTGTGGAATTGGAAATATAAATAAAAAAACCATGCCTAATTTAGTAAAATTGTACCCTACCAAAAAGGCGTGAGCATGTGTTTGTACCACAGATATACATAATAGGCCATGCCTATTGACTATAGAAAAAATATCAGACTGGGTATAGGGCCACTGCCATTCTGCCTGTCTCAAATAGTCAAATGATATTAGAATTCCCGTCACCGTCTGTATAGGAGCCCTGCGTTATGAGAGAATGAGCAGGTTATTATACTCAGCTGATCTGCTCTCTTTGTTTTTCTCAGTTTTTTTCTCTGTGCACGCTGTCACTCTCAAATTCCGGGTGGGTGGCAGTACCCACCCGGAATTTCCGGGATGGGTACTGCTACTCACCATACCCACATATTTCGCCGGCTCAGGTTACTTTGCACTGATGCGGCTTAGCTGTAATGATTACCCTGTTCTTTCTGCATTTCATTTAAAATGTTATTTATCGCTCCATGCTGAAATTATTACAAGCTTATGTAAACGCTCAACAATTATCAAAACTCTGTAGTTTTTTATAGACAACTGCATCATCAATTTTCAATCTCAAACTGCAATTAACGTATAGAAGGGTATCTTATTTTGTTATGAAAGCTACAAAGCACACAATATCCACGCTTACAGTTACTAGTATTGTACGAGTGTGATGTGCTTATAGCTTCTGCATTTGCTTTGCCAATTGAATATTTGTGCTGCTCCAACTCTCGGAAAATTTTTCACAGAATTTATAGTAACTTTTATCGATAGCATCAAGCATTTTTTTCAGTGACTTTTAAATCAATATGATTAGTATATAATTTTGCCTCCCGACATTAAAACATCTCCAAATTGCACGGCAGATTTGTCGCAGGCTGAAAATTCGGACCTGGTGTTCCAGTGCGGGCCGCACGACATAATGCGGTGTAATATTAACAGGATTAAAAACGGGAGGACAGGATATCTGGTTTGGAAGGCAACATGGAATGACGATAAATTAAAAAAAAATCGAGTTAATAGGTACACATTTTATAAAGTTGCCGAGAAATTTCACTTTTGAAGCACAAAGTAAAAATAGCCTGGTATTTCATTTGATATTAATTTAATGGCTGCATACATTCAGAACGTGATGAAGAGAAGTCAAAGCCTTGTATCTATTATTGCCACGAGAGTATAAACAAGGAAGAAGGACTAGATATTATCATACGCATCAAATACAGTCGGAGCAGATGCAAAGCAGTGGAGCATAATTCAATGAACACAATCAGTAACTGGCTTAGGAGTTACTGGGAAACAGGCCTGGATGGGCACTAGAAGAAGAATTTGTAGTAGAATAAGGAAGAGATGACCATGACCATAAATGGAGGACTGCAATAAATTATCGAGTGAAATGTGGAAGGTGAGGGAGTAGAAGGGATAGTAAGTGTTTTTGGAGTAAGCGGACCCGACTCCCAGGTGAGGCGCGCAGCTGTGCGGGCGACAGCTGCGGGGGGACGGGGGGGAGGGGGGGGGCAAGGCCGACCTTGGCATTTCCTCTGTAAACACACCACGCGCCTTCCAACGGAAATTACAATTTATTATTCACCGCTGCCATATAACAGATACAATGCTGAGGTCGATCAATCTCACGATACGGGTTCAGCTGATCCCGAGCGCAGTAATGTACAGGACGCTGAAGGAAACAGTATTTGGTCACCAAATTGACAAAGAGCCTCGAGCTTGGTGCACGAGCTCTGGCCCTGTATTCAGAAGGGCGCTGGTTCGATATCCGGTCCGGACACTAACTTTTCCATAGTTCCCCGAAATTGATCCAGGCTAATGGCTGCGTGGTTTATTCAAAAGGACACGGCCGAATTCCTTGCCGTCTTGTTCTCGGTTCTCTCTTGACTCAAATGACGTGGACGTCGACGATTTGTAAAGTACGAAGCAAAACAAATCAAGACCGAACTTGCTGGGTGAGCGGGTTAAAAAAAAATTACCGGTAACAGACTTATCGGAAGGAGTGACTGCAAAAGGTACTGTCAGATGAGGACTTGAAGTCACATAGGTTCCTAAGGAAGAGTAAGGCCTTATTTTTTTTTATTCGCTTCTTATTCTCAACACAAACAACATACTAATCCAAACACACAGTCACACAACTCTGAACAGACTGAGTAGAGGACCTGGCTACTGTGCCCAGTGATTGTCTAGGTGGAGCCTGGTTAGTGAACAGTCGGCCATCCGGAATTCCGTATCCCACGGTTTGCCGAAATCACTCGACGGGGACGCCGGGATGACTGTTCCCCACACGCCGTGGCTGATTTCATTCCCACTCTTTGTCCATGTCGTTTCACGTACACATCACCAACCCCGTTTAGTGACAAGTCACCCGTCTTCTTTTAGCGTTGTTTGGACGTAGAGTATACACAAATGCGGTATTGAAAGCTGTACTCTATGCGAATAATCGTGCAGTAATTGACAGGTATGATTTGCAGTATAGGTTTTACTTAACAAATTTACTGTGGGGGGGGGGGGAAAGGGGGGAGGGAAGTGAAATATCGAAATCTAAAACCAGAAATGCTTGCTACTGAAAATATAGAATTTTATCCAAAATATGCCTTGGAAATACATTGTCCATATTAAATACCCCCTCTGCAGCATATATACTAAAGAGAAAAGAGCAATGAACTAACTATTTTAATGAGGTAAATTGAATCAAATACCGTTCAGTAATCAATGTAGAAAACCATTGTCTATATCAATCTTGAGAAATTAAAATAAAATGTGTTTAACAAATAAACAATAGGATATAAGCTCAAAATAGTGGCGATTAGTTCGTAAGGAGTATGAAAACAGTTCATTACTCGTTATCTACAAATTATTTGCGGTTAACGAGAAAGTCATTAAATTCGGACAAATGTACTTTCAACGTGTAAATGGCTTTATAAAGTTCTAAAGATTCTATTTTAAATACGGCGTCATAGTGAACGAAGTGATGGGCTGCCAAAGAAATGTGAACTGTGAGTCTGTTCGCTTTGCTTCGCAAACGAATATTTTAGAAGGTTTAGTGGCAAGTTCCCCGCAAGGTCGATGGCGGGCTACGGCTTGCGTAGATTTTTTGGGGGGGGGGGTGGGTTTAAAGCGGTTGTATCTCACAAGATGGTTACTATATATATGTGTCTCTCTGTACTGTTGAGTACGAACGGATTAAAGTTTCCGTACCTTTCAGTGAGAAGTGGAAACTGATGGATTCGCTCAACCAATGGAGCATAAATTTTCAGTCAGTGGAGTACTTTATAAGTTATGTTTTTATCGGTGTGTGGTGGTTAAATATCTTATTTAAATAGTCACAGAACGCAGCAAACGTCGGCAAAAATTTGATATGCACTTGACTGTGGCGAAGTTTAATTGAAGTGTTAGTAAATCACGCTAGTTTTATGTATTTCAGAGCGCACTGTATTACGCAAAACTGTTAAGAAAAACAGAAATAACCCGCTCCAAAACCTACTAACTGTAAAGAGTAACTTAGAAAAAATATGCAAATGGTACAATTTTAGAATTGCGTAAAAATCTAATAAAATATGTAAAACCGAGTATAGACATGACAACAGACTCGTTTCTCATACCTAGATGAGAGGTACAAAGCCTACGACAGTTAATCGTTAAGAAACATATGAATTGCTGTTATTTATTTAAAATCAAAAGACAATGGAAAAAATGGCCGGCAACTATATTGCGGAGAAGTTGATTTTTATAATGCCACACTGATTTCCTGCACGTTCTTTCTGCATACTCCCCTCCACGAAGTAATAACGTCTTGATCGATGGGTCGTAAAAATCAAAAACCAAAGGGCAGGAAGGCCCTAAAACCTCAAATAAAAAAAGTTTCTAGGGATAGGTTCGTAGATACTGTCGTAAAGTCGTATGTAAATATATGCGTACTTTTAAGACGTGTCCGGTGTGTGCCTGGATTCGAGTCTCTAGCAGTCGTCGATACGTGGCTACTTCTGACCTCGCTCGTATCGGCTGTCGTGTACATGGTTCAATCGACACTCCCTCAAGCCTTACAAAATTTCTAATTTCCTTTTTGAAGAATGTTTTCCGACACTGTAACCGCAATTATTTACAAATCCATCCGTATAAAACTTCACCATAACCAATCAATACTAATCTGTATTTATAAAAGGCTACGTTCGTATATGTGTCGGATATATACTAAAAAACATTCTCCTGACGACACGGACTATTCTGCAAACAACTGAAATCGTCGATCCGACCTGTATAAAGAAATCATCACTCACTCACAAGAAGAATTGTTTCAGTGCTTAAGGCAGGTGGCACAGGAAAATTATTTCTTATTTCAATGTGTCATATTACTGATTAAAGGGCCCACCTAGTTTTATTATTATTATTCTTTGGGTTAGTTATTATATCTTTGAACGTACCGCTGGATTGATTGTAAAGAATAGAATCTTTGTTATTGTGTTCTGGTAATGTTCCGTCATTTTGTTCGTTGTGTAGTTGAAATAAACTTATCTTAATTTTGTCCTAACTAACCTGCAGTCTTAGGATAGTGGTAATTGCTGATGTTGTAAGTGGATTTAGTGATTAATGTATATATGTAGAAATAAAAAATATTTCAACAAGGCTTATGGCGTGATCAGTACTGATTAATTTAGAGATAATCGAGTATTTCTACAAATGGTACTGACAACGATACGTACCAGCACACTCAGCTTTTAAATTATAATGGAACATACAAAACAGTCAAATATTAACTTCAAAAACATCAGGAGTGAGTAAAGTACTCAAGCAATCAAGATAATATAGGATGAATGCACAAATAATCTTCGGAAGCGTTGGGTCTAACATTGCAAGACTTACGTAGTCTCAGCCGGTAGTGCGCTAATATTATTAGCAGGCGATTTTCGAATGGCATTCAGACCATTGCTCGAATATGGTAGTGTAGTATGGGACCCTCATTTTACATATCAAATACAGGAGTTGGAGAGGGTGCAAAAAAAAGGGCTGCTAGATTGGTTTCTGGAAATTATCGCAGAATGCAATCAGTGACGGATATGATAAAGGAGTTGGAATCGGATTCATTCCAAGACAGGAGGACGATGAGGAGGGTCATGGGAGTGTACAGGGCATATACTGGCGATGAGGCATGGAAAGATATTGCAATAGGTATGAAAAGTAGTGCATGGAAGGGAAAAGATGACCATGACCACAAGCTGGCACTCGATTTCAGGCACAATGGTGTGGGAAGATTCACTTTTTTAGATAAGGGTGTCAGGGATTGGAATGAGTTACCAAGAGAAATGATGAATAATTTACTGAAAACTTTGAAAGAATTTAAAGATAAAATTTGTAGAGGGCAAATGTAGGTGGGTGCAGGATAGGGGGAAGATGGGTGTGTAGGGAAATTGCCACCGGAGCCTGTGCTCCATTGCAATTAAATTAAATTACCTGTTATAATTAAACTAAGTAGAAAGGAAACTGCTTTAGGCAATATAATTTCAAGGAAAGGGAAAATGATTCATCACTCACCAAAGTTGAAGGCAGTGATGAGAGAAGAACATATATCACGAACACACAAATATTCTCAATGTTTCGGTTATTAAACCTTATTCATGATGGAGAAAATGAGTAATGAGGCTCGGGAGGTGCAATTATATTACCTGATATACCACGTTCAACGCCAGCTGATGAACTAAAGACATGTTTCAAAGCATCAAATTCGTAATGTTAATAAATTTTCTTTGACGACAAACACGCGCATTAACTTACAAAACGACTCTTCTGCAGAACATTTTGCGAAGAAAAAAATTGCATATTGGGAAACTACTTCATGCATGCTACCTTGTAGGAAAACCAAGGACTTTGTATGTAAGACAAATGGAATAGCCTCAAACATTATATATGTAAGAGCATTACAATGAACTTCAAATTAAATAAAGCAATTACAATTTACGTAATCCACATCACAGAACTAATAAGCATCTAATTTTAATTAAATACAAAAATATATATCAAACTTTCAATTTGTTCATTTAATGCAATATATGTACTCAAATCTTGCAATAGCGAAACATTGCCGAGTCAGCTAGTATTTTATAGAAGAAATTTAAAGATCTTGGAGAGCTGCTTATTCAGGTGGGAAAAAGTCCCTCATCGCCGAGTCGCAACTTAAATTGAGAGGAAGTTTGCAGACCAATCGAAATGGATCAGAAATTGCCTATCAACACGACACGGTTTTCAATCGGTGTAAAAAAAAAATCTAACCCTTTGGCTATATATTAGTATTACAGCAATCGGTATGCAGACGATAAATTCGCAGTTGCTGCCCCCTTACTATTGGGATTTTGGGATTTGTGAGTATCTCCTGTTATGAATATAAATGTCTAAAGTAGTATTTTATCGTGGTTGGCACGCAAAAAAGTGATGCCAGGTGGAGTGTAGAAGACTTTTTCTGTCAGTTTGTTGGTTGAGAGTGAGTGCATCTGGCACGTTTTATAGTGTGCTTTGTCACTGCTATTTTGGTCCCGTTGTGATTTACACGCTTGAGCAATGCTTTTGCGACCTCCGAACAGTGTTCCTGATTTATTAACTGTTCCCTGGATGGTTAGTAGTGCTATATCACCCAAGAGCACTTCTTTTGCTACCAAAAACGGCTTATTCTATTTTGGCAGCCAGCCACGATACCACTACGACAAAGCCGCCATCCTGATAAGGTTTTAGCCGATTTCCTGTGTTCATTTAGGAAAACTGTGAAATAGTTCCCCATTTTTTGCTTAAAATACGAATACTTTGAAATTGAACCAGAACACTAGTCTTTAGCGTTGAAATGTCCTGCAATAATCGCATTTATAGGGAACCAATTTGAAATGTATATGCACTAGTTGGAAAACTACTGAAAAGTCTGGCTTGTGTCGTTCCTGCCTACGGGATAAATTCACACATAATCTCTCTAGTAATTTAATTTTAATTAATTCTGTATATTAATTAGTTTTATTTATGGTGATATTAACTGGTGATTTGGTGGGGGATTCATAATGCAACGTTGACTAATTGTAATGAACTGACATGCGGCTAATCTGTTAACTGTTCTTGTATTGTTATTTAAATTTAACTTGCTTCAGCTCACACAATTCACTCTGAAAATATTGATGATCAATAAAATACAAGATGTTTTAAAGTACTTTAAGTGATTCTGAAAATTAAGATGATTGGTCGCCAGTGAATTTACCTTCAAGTTAACATTGTTATCAACAAAGAGATAACAAATACTTACAATACTGATTTATCCAAAGAAGCAAGTTCTAGTTCTGAATGTGTGTACAGTTTCAGCAGTTTAAATCGTGCAAGCACAGTTGCAAAATGCATACAATCATTGTCTGTTAGGATACGCGACATTGACCTTAATTGACGTTACTGGAAAGCTAAATAGTTCTACTCGCTTTCTCACCAACTTGTTTCATGGTCATCGGCATTCCTCAAGATAAACAGTAATAATTGCATTATACGAATGTACGACATGTTTTGAAAAATGTACGACATGCTGTACTGTTTCAAATTTGTACTAGAGATGCTCGTTGAACTACTTACTGCCCGACGATGATTGAGCTAATTAACAGTACGGTTGTCATATAATCTTTACCAAATTTATGGGTGAATAGTGACCGTGTTGAAGTTATTCACTGTTTCAACGCGGTTAGTATCAACTCTAACAAACGTCACTTACCAAAGTATCCAATGGCGACAGTGATGATTCTTGGAATTTATAACTTCGGGGATAAGTAAGTGTTAAACAGAGAATGTGCATCAGAGTACACTCAGGATCGACTTGTTTCCTGCTTCCTGTCACACACAAAAGTGAACCGTAAGAAGGCATTCAGCATATAACTATAAAATACGTCAATGAAAACGCTCAGACAGAAGAAGTCTCCAGTGTAAATGCCAAATGTGTGAATACGACATATACCAGTTAAACCGATCAGCTAGAAAATCACGTACCCATTAACGAATTCATTGTATGCCTGAATCTTCTTCAGAGACAGTTTTGTAGTACACTGTTAAATATTCTGGAAATAACAATGATAAAAAAATGCCTCATTCGCCAATAAATTGCATCTATTTTTAATAAATAAGGGAAATCTTTGTTGTAGACCATCTTATCTTTGATATAGTTCGTTTATTAAAATTTCTTCGCCTTAAAAATTTCGTAATATCAGTAGTCGTTAATATGTCTTTTAGTCGGTTTACTGTCCTGCTAGGGTATACTGGGGCATTGCGTATTAAACAAATTTACTAACCCGATATAACGCTCGCATAAAGTAATCGCGTACTGGTATTAGACTAACAGCAACACTGAGAACCGTCCCTCGTGTGAGATGCCCACGGGATGTTGACGGATGTAAACTACAGGAGAAAAAAAAACGGAGGCAATCATCGATTGCGGCATTCAGCGCTTGCTGCGACGCGAAACGAAAAGGTAAGCTTTGTTTGCAAGCTAGGGAACGGTAACCAGGAGTGTTCAGGTTGTCGTTTTCCAATACATATCATAGGTGGACAGACAAAGTAAGAAATGAACAAGTTTTAGAAATGATGGGTGAGAAAAGAAGTTTATGGAAGAAGCTTACAGGAAGAAGAGACAGGCTGGTAGGTCATATTTTGAGACATGCTGGATTGGTTAATTTGTTAGTGGAGGGAACAGTCGAAGGTAAGAACTGTAGAGGTAGACAGAGATTAGAATATATGAAGCAGATAATTGAGGACGTGGATTGTAAGGGGTATGTAGAAATGAAGAGGTTAGCACAGGATAGGAAGGGATGGAGGATTGCATCAAACCAGTCTAAAGACTGACGACAGCAAAAAAAAAAAAAAATCATAACTGATACATTGCCGGCCTCGGTAGCGTAGGGGCTAGAGTGCTAGCTCCGCGTACCGAAGGTCGCCGGTTCGAGTCCGGCCGAGGGCATGGGTATTTAGTGTTGTGTCTGTGAATGTCTTGTCCGTGTTGTAGTGTCCTTGTGTCAATACTTGACAGCAACAAATCACATTGAGCTGGCTGTATGGCCCTAGCCGGACGCCATTAAAAAAAAAAAAACTGATACATTTCTATTTGGTCATACGTAAGAGAAAATGTCTTAAAACATTGATTTTTAATGGATTCGGGCTTTTTCATTGTTCCTCTTATTCCGTTTTTACTGTATAGCTGCCAATAGTCTGTTTACCAGTTGGATAGCCGTAAGTGTCTTTAATTATTTCATTGGAAGCAGTTTCACCGTCTGTCTGTAAAACATGTATTCTATGTTCTGTATAACTAGATTTTGTTTGTGAATCGTAAATTTTTTATCTCTCCGCTGCAAAACTCAATACTCACCCGCGGTAACAAGTTGTTTCTTCCCTTGGTTGTGGAGTGGTGTTAATTAGATTTTGGTTTTAGATGATATCCTTCGTGCTACAATAGCAAACTGTATACCCGACTTTAATATCACTGGGATTTCATAAATGTGTAGTATATACATACTGCCATCAAAAAAGACGCGCGAAAAGTGAAAAATTCGTTCACGGGTCATCTTTAGCTTGGATTATGAGTAAGTAAATAATTGCAACACTTGTCCGAAGACTATGTCCTGGTGTGACTTCTTTGTTTCTTCCCCGTTAGATTTGTCTGTTTTTATAAGTGATCGTTTCTCTCGCTGTCCTCAGCATTATAAGGGGACGTGAGGTGATTTTATTGTTTTTACTTAAATTTGGACCCCCTTCCCCCTTTGTGGAACTGACCCCAGTTTTTTTAGTAATAAAAGCTCTACTGCTCTTTGAAGGGGGGCAATCTGAAATAAAAAAGTTTACTTGAGATTTTTACGGATCCTCCCCCCCCCTTGGTGAGATTTTGTCCCCCCTCCCCATTTTGACCTAATGTAATTAATAGACGCCCGCTGACACTAGGAAGCATCCTCTCTTACTTGCGCCTGCAAACTGAAGTGGTAATACTTATAACCATCTCTCATTCAGCCTCAGTGATAAGATTTTGAGTATCGAGTCGTGCACGCTATTAATCCCGCTAACGACAGAACATTTCTTCTTACTGAACCTGGTTTTTGTATGTAAAGTTCATGCAATGCACGTAAACATTGAGGTTCCGGAGCAAAGAAACTTAGCGGATTACACGAGACTTCTCCGTTTAGCGCGCCTCCTGGAATATCCCACTAATCCTTGGTTTGTGAACAAATATAATTCACTGGGAAGACAAATCTACATCACTGTACAAACCTTCTAAGAAAACTCGGATCGCTGCGGCACTAGTGAACATAAAATCTTGCGTAGTGGTAGTTAGAACTAATTATGATAAACGTTTATTAAACTAAGAATCAAGTGCAAAATCTAATAACCGCTGCCACCTAGCAGCAGTACTAGTTAAAAAGTGAAAATCTAGTCACAATGCAAGTCAGAGTAGTTGCTGCGGAAAATTTGAGTCAGCTGAAAATTAGCAAGCCAGAGTGGAATTCGATAGAGAAATACGTAATGTTTCCCCACATTTAAGTGAATGCACCGAACGAAAAGGAGATATAAGGAATGAAAAGGAGGTAGGACGCAGATATTATGTATATACTAGCTGTTACCCGCGACTTCATACGCGTGGACTTGGAATTTGATTGCTAGAATTGGAAATACAAAGCTGAAAGTTACCTAAGATATGTCCCAAACAACACCGAGTCGGCATAATATGTCGGGAACGTCATCGATATACCATTCTGCCGTCGAACCTGTCTCATGACTAAAACTGTTATTCATATCGGAGAAAATCCTATTTCCTTCCTAAAAATACACAGTATTTCCATGTCATTGGTATACACATATAGTCGTAAAAACGTAAGAAAAAAAGACGGAGACTTACTTTCGCATATATAATACTATTAGTTTAGATCACACAAAAACTGCCTGTGGAATCAGTAAAGCGTGAATAATGTAAGCGCTTAGGGCACTATTCTACCGCCTACGATTTGCCAGAACATGGTATCCTTAATGCAAAATCCCAGGCTTGGCTCAAACTATGAAAAACAATTCTTAGAAATTTTTGCTCCCAGTGGGGTTTGAACCTGAAGCCTCATGGCAGTTTTCTTATGAAGCAAGCACCGTGCCACTGCGCTACCACTACTGTGTGTCGCTACGCCTTATACAGAGACGTGTAGATATTATGCGTTTGTCTTTCACAGTTCAGATTTCATAATTTTATGATAATATGTTATTATCTATACAGAAAATAGTATCCTCTGTCCATCAAATAGCATCTCCTTGTCTAGTTTCGTCACAATCGGATTAGCCGTTTAGCCCAAGAAACGTAACAAACAGACAGACAGAGTTACTTTCCCATTTATGATATTAGTATGGATTTATTCCATCCGGTACTATAACACTGATCACTGGAGTAGGTCGTAGCAGATGCGAGGTGGGTAGATCGTTGTAGACGAGCTGAACGTAGTAGCTTTTTTTTTTTTTAACTCCTTTATGTCTCTCAACAGCGAGGTCTTTAGAGACGGGAAAGGATGGGGGGCAAGGATGGGGGGAGGCAAGGAATGGGAAGGAATTCGGCCATGGCCTTTTGAAGGAAGCATCCCGGCATTTGCCTGGAGTGATTTGGTGAAACCATGGAAAACCCAAATCTGGATGCCCGGACTGGGATTCGAACCGCCGTCCTCCCTAATGCGAGGCGAGAACGCTAACCGTTACACCACACTCGGTAACGTAGTAGCGAAGGAGGCCCGACGACATTCGCAGCTGTGAATCACCTAACTTCAAATCCATCTTAGAAGGCTAACGCAACTTGAAAAAACCTTGCCGTGCACTTGCTTACCCTTGTGCCTTCAGTATTCAGTAATATTGCTCTGATATCAGCAAAGATTACAAAATATTTGGTATACTTTTTACATCATCATATTTTTTACTCTTCGCCTAGGTGAAGTTCTCGAGTGTTCTACCATTTATAATAACTGCAACACATATATGACGGTTTGCACACAATCATTGTGCCTAGTGGTTTCACGGGCCTCTTCTTTCCTTGCATTACCCCTATTAGAAGTTGCTGACTTTACTCATAGCTGTTGATTAGCTATTTCCTTATCTTTCGTAGTAAATATTGTGTGTTAATCTGGATTCAGAGGTATTGGCTGGCAAACACTGGTTCACCATGTACTACTCAGTACGAAAATTTTTCGCTTCGACCACAATTGGGGTAGCCGATTATTCTAGGTCGTAATAACAAATTTGCTTAGAAAACTGACTGGAAAGCTTGAATTTGTCTAGAGTAATGGTCCTTGGTGAATGCGCTGGTTAGAGCAGGTGCTGTGTTGTGTGGAGGTCTGGTTATTTGTGTACTGCCGGTCCGGAGCAAGGCAGTAAAGTTGCAGCCGGCGGCGTTGCGTAGATAACGAGACAAACTTAACTGGCTGACTCGGGGAGGGTAGAAGTCAAACACTGGACAAGTCAGCAAGCAGTCATACGAGGGGTCAAGTCGAAGGTGCCAAATTTCGGAAGTTAACAAGAAGGGCATGTTATCTCTTCGTAACAACTTGCCGAACCAATTTTGCTTCTGCGTTATCGCTGATATTGTTCAACGAGTTTGGATGTGTGTTACGAGGTGCGGCTAGAAAAAAACGGGACTGGTTTTCTGTGAGATAAACCGTGCGAGCCTCAAGGTCAAACGCCATATTGCCGAGTCACCTGACATCCCCCCTCCACATTCCTGCCAGTTGGACGAGCTTAGATTGCTCAGTCGAGTCTCAGCCTTCGTTCATGTTGGACCGTGTGTATGCCGCTCGTCGGAAAAATGGTAGGCGTCTTAATTGAGCAACGTGTCAACGTGAAATTTTTAGTGAAGCTGGGTAAATCCGCAACAGAGATTTATTCTCTCTTACAACAAGTGTATAGGGAAGAATGTATGTCATGTACACGCGTTTTTGAATGGTATAAGCGTTTCAAAGAAGGGAGAGAAGAGATTGAAGATGATCCGCGCCCAGGACGTCCTTCAACCTCGAAGACGGATGAAAACAACGAGAAAATAGGCAAAGTAATCCGTCAAGATCGCCGATTGAGTATTCGTGCAGTTGCCGAGATTGTGGAAATTGACAAAGAATCGGTTCGGCAAATATTACATGAAAATTTTAATATGAGAAAAGTGTGTTCCAAAATGGTGCCAAGAATCCTCACGCCGGAACAAAAGGAGTTACGGATGGGAATCTGTTCTGACATGTTAAAAAACATTAGGGAAGATCCTGAAATGTTGGAAAGAGTTATTACGTGTGGCGAATCATGGTTTTTTTACCTATGACCCAGAAACTAAGCGACAATCAATGCACTGGAAGAGTCCGAATTCACCACGAAAGAAGAAAGCTCGAATGTCCAAATCAAAATTCAAGGCCATGATGATTGTTTTTTTTGTTGACATCCATGGAATTCTGTATGTAAATTGGGTTCCTGAAGGTCAAACCGTGAATAAAGAATACTACCTTGGGGTTTTGGCCACCCTCCGTGAGCGAGTGTGAAGAAAGCGACCAGAGTTGTGGAAGAACAAGTCGTGGATTCTTCATCAGGACAACGCCCCAGCCCACACTGCACTGGTGGTTAAGACATTTTTGGCCAAGCATGGGGTCCCTGTGTTGGATCATCCACCCTACTCACCAGACCTAGCTTCATGTGATTTTTTTATGTTCCCAAAAGTGAAGGAAGTGTTGAAGGGGACCAGATTCGAGACTGTGGAAGCTGTGAAGCAAAAAGCGACGGAGACTATGAACACGCTAACAGAAAATGACTTCAAACACTGTTTTGAACAGTGAAAAATTCGAATGGAAAAGTGTAGGGATAGTGGAGGGGAGTATATTGAAGGCGATAAGGTAAAAGTTGTAAAGGAAACAAAATAAAAAGAGTTACACTAAAAATCCCGTTTTTTTCTAGCCGCACCTCGTAATGTTCTTAGAGTAATGTACGAGACTGAATAAAGAATGACTCTGCCTATTCAGACCTGCTCTTCCGAAAAACAATGTATATTTTCTATACAGCAGTCATCAAACCCTCAAGACACATGCATCGGATTTAACCGAGAACGTTGGTAATCAATGCAGTGGAAAGCAATTTCTAGCTAGCGAACTCGCAACTGGTGAAAATTTGTTCCACCAACGGTCGCGATAGTCATGTATGTTTTTAGAAATGCATGTGATTAAAATAATTATTAATATAACCAGCGTATGTAATGAAATCTTCAGGGTCGGCCGGTCAGCAGACTAGTACACGTGAGGAATATGGTGGAGCTAACCGTTGCAATACCGTCTTGTATAAAGCAATCCTGCGGTACCTCCGTGAAGGCTTCATTGCAATCACACGCCGCGGATGTCGCCTTTCTTACGTAACTGGAGTAAGTTTCCGGCTGTTAACTTTTCTTGTTAAATGTTTCAGATTAAAATTAGAAAGTCAGAAAAAATGGAATAGCAAATTATCAAATGCCTCATCAGAAAAATAAAGTTTTCATATTTGTAATCACCCAAATAAATGAACTGCGAATTGTAAAACTAGAAACTGAAATAAATTCTATATATAAAAAAAAAACCTAATAATTTGATATGTGTGCAAAGCATATTTTAAACAGGTACTGATTCATTCTACTTCTACATTTCTTTCAAACTTTTAATGCGATCTGATATGTGGATGACATGTTGGGCGTATTGTTTCTGAATATTGAAAATTCCTTTAGTGGATGATGTTATTTTTGTATAGTTACTACCTTTGCCGGGCAAGCGTTGCAATGCCTATTTTTATTTCTTAAGTGGGAAAGCATACAGAAAACAGACACATTAACATGTACAAAATAACCGAAAGATAATGATTTTTATCCATTCAAATAAAATTGAAGAAGTTTATTTTGATGGTTTGGGTTATACAGTATTTTCGGTCTTCCGTCTTCTACAAAGGAAAGTACCCAGCGTTGCTCGGCAGGTGGATATGAAAGTTCAAAATCGGATAGAAACTGTATTGTATAAACAACATTGACAAAAATTAATGGGGTGGAAAGAGTGAGAGGGGTTGGGTTTCTGAAAATCAAATTTATACAGTATTTTCTGTTGGTTTTAAGGAATACGCGTGCAAATTTTCGTCCATTTTGGATAAGAACTGTGGGTATGTGTAAAAAAAACATTGACAAAAATTAAGCGGGTGGAAAGGGGGAGAGGGGTTGGGTTTTTGCAAACCAAAAGTAGACAGTATTTATTTTAAAGAATACGTGTGAAAACGACAATTGAAAACAGATAAAATCTGGGGGTATGACTAAAGAATGTTTGTAAAAATTAAGAGGGTGAAAGGGGAAGAGGGTTGGATTTCTGAAAACTAAATATAGACTATTTTTGGGTTGGTTTGAAAGTATACATATGCAAAGTTCCGTCGATAGTGTATATAAACTGTGGGTATGTGTAAAGAACATTGACAAAAATTTGCGGCGTTGTAAAGGGGGTGCGTGGGTGATTTTTTTATTATTATTTTTCTTTCCTTCAGAAGCCTTCGCAAGCGTGAGCACAATAATTCGCCAAAATTTCATCTTAATCGGATGTATGGTATAGGAACGCGTAGAAGACGAACATACATACAAACAAACAAACAGACAGACATTCATTTTTATATACAGGGTGTTACAAAAAGGTACGGCCAAACTTTCTGGAAACATTCCTCACACACAAACAAAGAAAATATGTTATGTGGACATGTGTCCGGAAACGCTTACTTTCCATGTTAGAGCTCATTTTAGTTTCGTTAGTATGTTAGTACGCTCTCCTGACCTCAACCCTCTTGACTTCCATTTATGGGGGCATTTGAAAGCCCTTGTCTACGCAACCCCGGTACCAAAATGTAGACTCTTCGTGCATGTATTGTGGACGGCTGTGATACAATACGCCATTCTCCAGGGCTGCATCAGCGCATCAGGGATTCCATGCGACGGAGGGTGGATGCATGTATCCTCGCTAACGGAGGACATTTTGAACATTTCCTGTAACAAAGTGTTTGAAGTCACGCTGGTACGTTCTGTTGCTGTGTGTTTCCATTCCATGTTTAATGTGATTTGAAGAGAAGTAATAAAATGAGCTCTAACATGGAAAGTAAGCGTTTCCGGACACATGTCCACATAACATATTTTCTTTGTTTGTGTGTGAGGAATGTTTCCTGAAAGTTTGGTCGTACCTTTTTGTAACACCCTGTATAAGATTGTTTCTTGGGAACCCTTGAGTCGTTTAGGGATACTTGATGGTAATATTTGTAGACGCTCCCTGTCTGGCACGCCTCTGAGTATCGGAGACCGTCTGGTGTGAGTTGTCCGCCTGGTAGGGAGCGACAACGCTCAGGCATGGAGCAGCGAGTTCAGATACCCGTCCGGTCACCAAGTTTCCCGTTTCCATTCTCTTCTGAAATCAGACCATTTTAAATTCCAGAATAGTGACTTCATAAACGCTTTGTCTCGTTCTAATGACAGCCACTCCGATCAGCTGCTTAACCTAGACTAGAAGCTAGCAACTCCTAACCATCGGGTTAATTTTTATCCCCTAGAAGTTCTCTTGCGTTTTGAATAAGAAGTAAGGTCTACTTAAGGGTCTGTAAGCTGTTTAAACATTCTCTAAATATCTTTTGT
Source organism: Vandiemenella viatica (assembly GCA_031002005.1). NCBI lineage: Eukaryota > Metazoa > Arthropoda > Insecta > Orthoptera > Morabidae > Vandiemenella > Vandiemenella viatica. The sequence goes on along the minus strand of JARYHS010013631.1, from coordinate 190,166,367 downwards.
ATTAACTTTGTTTTTGTCACTTGCAATTTCTAACGCGTATTAGAATTCGCGTAACTGATGACGGAAATAGGGCGACGGATAAGTCGCTTTAGTGCTTCTGAACTAGTTCCTGAAGTCAGATACGCATTACTAGAATTAATAACGGTGCTAGAAGTCAATATTAGTGAATGAGGCATTTTAGAATCATGACACATACATAATCTCTCCTTCATTATGTTTTCCTGGGGATTGGGGCTGGTGGACGTCGTGGTAATTATAACCGGAAGACATTGGCGGCAATAAACGGGAAGGATTTCAGCCGCAGACTCATAAGGGGACATCCATAAATTACGTAAGGTTTTTTCCGGATTTCCAGACCCCCTCCCCCTCTGATGAGATATGGACGAACCGCCCCCCCCCCCTTCTGATGATATCTGGTCAGTGAGAATGAACCCCCCATAGAAATCGCCCTCGCAACTTTTATATAACTTTTTTTTTTGGAGGTCTCACTTTTCCAAAATCCGGTTATACCCCCACTTTTCGACGAAACCCCCCTCCCTAAAATCGACTTCCATGCAATTTGTAGACTTTTTTTAGCTCTACAGTCCAACAATTTTTTTTCCAAAATCTCACGTGAGATTTCCGTAAACCCCCCCCCCCCCATTTGACCTCACGTAATTTGTGGACGACTCCTAATAAAACCATCCCGGCATGCGCATTGAATGATTTTGGGAAATCGTTCAAAATCGAATATCTGGATGGCTGGACCGGGAATCGAGCCCGTGTCATACCAAATCCCAGTCTTGCTTTTAAATTCCAGTCTAATAATGTATCGAAGTGTCACCAATATTAAGGTAAACATGGTGCCTAAGCGACGACAATTTTTCCATTGTCTCCTCTCCTTTTACACAAATAAATTAAACAACCGTGAATTGGGTCCATAGTTTGTTGATTAGGTGGCGAGAAAAATCATTTGTCTCGTCAAAGACGAGAGAAAATACAGAATAGGGAAAAATAAGAACCTATGCAAAAAAAAAAACAAGAAAAAACAAAAAAAAAAACTGGAGAACATTAAATAGTACGAAAAGAAGAAATCAATCTTCTGTGGTCACACAGTTTGGATGGACAATCACTCACCTCCAAAATCTTCAACGCAGTCTCTAGACAAGAAAGCGACTAACGCAAAGTGGACGAGGCTAGTCAGAAAAGATCTTCAACAACTGGAAATAGACCCAGCGAGACTTACAACTGGGATAATCGCAGAATGTATATTAAAACATCCGATTCTCTACAGTCACTAACAGCCAAAACAATGCTCCCTGGATCTGACTGGAAATGTACCAAGGAAAGAGAAGACAACTACAGTCGAAGGATGAAAGAATGTTGAACTAAGAATAAAGCTCACCAGAGTTAACAACCACGTGCTCCATGGGAGCCAAAACGAAAAAGAAGAAATTGGCGAGAAAACAATAATTCAAATCGCGTCACTGAAGCGCTAATAATTCCCCTTACACTACTGGAGAGGAAATTCCAGATGACGTACATCCTCTCCACTCAACCTGGTCGGTGGTTCGGTGTGTACAGTTGGCCCATGGGGGGTATCTAATTACGTTAAAACCCTATGTCACATGTCCCAAAAATGTACGATTGCTGCATATAAGATTTAAATCTGTATCTACAATTTGTAACGGTCAGAACTGTAGCTGGCAGAGGGTGTTTTGGGACAATTGTAGGAGGTAGCAAACTGTTGGGCGTATTATTCTCCCGATTTTTTTCTTCCTGTCATGGAAACCTCGAGTTGTTACTCGGAGAAGTATTTATGGTGGGCCACCCTGCCTGACCTGCCCTGTCCTTCACGAAGCAAAATATTCGTGTTACTATCTATATAACACTCTGGCCGATAGAAAAGAAAACGCTTTGTACAAATACTTGTGAGTAAGCAAATTTCTTTGTTGATAAAGTACATGATTTTGACCACGAGAAATACACGTTAACCGGAATCTTCTCCCAAGTCATAAGCGACATTGCCAAAAGTTTCACGAAGGATTCTTACAGGCTCAGTAGTTATTTATCATATTAGAACGAGATATAGCCGCAGTTGGAATTCCGTTCCTGATCCTAATTTTTTGCAGACTCTTAAGATGATATTTACCTCTGACAAAGGTATGTTTCGCGTATGTGAAATACGCTATGATCAGAATAAGCAGCAGTACGATACAAAAGAAGAGATATTCCATGGTAAGGTAAAGGTCGTGGGGTTGCTACGACTCCTGCCGCTTCCCGTACGATTCGCAGATCTAGAGCTCCGAATTCCCATTACAACCGTTGGCACTAGAATGACCGAGCGTGGTGGGGGAACGGTTAGCGTTCTCGCCTCGCATTCGGGAGGACGGCGGTTCGAATCCCCGTCCGGGCATCCAGATTTGGGTTTTCCATGGTTTCTCAGATCACTCCAGGCAAATGCCGGGATGCTTCCTTCAAAAGGCCATGGCCGAATTCCTTCCCATTCCTTGCACCCCATCCTTTCCCGTCTCTAAAGACCTCGCTGTTGAGAGACGTAAAGCAGTTAAGAAGGCACTGGAATGGATGTGGCGGCTGAGTGGCTTGGGGAGCCGTTCCAGATGTTCAGCTTCGAGGAAAAGTCCTCGGCTTCGCCGGGGATTGAACCTCTGTCTTCCGGGCCGCAGCCAGGCGCTCTGCCGCCTGAGCTACGCGGAGTAATGGGGTAAAACCGGTAGTAGCTTCGTTCTGGCAACTCTTGGTTCGATTTTCCAGGAGTATTTTAGTATAACACATTGTTTATATTGTTTAACACTTGAATATGCTGTTATCATCTATGGAAAAAATAAACTAATAACAATATAGTGAGGCAGTTTTGTAGGGAGAGAGAGACCTTTCAAAACAGATTCATTTTGCGGACTGCTGACCACGGCATCTGCTGACACGCAAAGTGTTTCTGCTGACCACAGCTCTCGTCGATAGATTTTCGTAAGCTGTCGTTTGACCCAGTGAAGTGCAACGTATGGCTGTCCCGCCTTCTTACGCCGTCAGCACTCAAACTTGATGCCTGTTTCCTCAGCGACGGTCGCTATCAAATAAGCGTTTCGTTACAAACTGTTAACTTTTCTTCTTTGTTGTCAGACTCGACTGATATGATGCACTTTCTTAAGTATCTGTTCTTGACGTCTCAATGGACTAACCGATTGAATCGACTGTGGCCTTTAATTTTTGCTTAAATTCTGTAATTATATTTGTGTTTTACACTTGATTTAAAAACTGTTTGAACCAATTTCTGTGGTGGTCTGTTAAGTAGGTTTAACTGTTGTCTAGAAGTCTAGAGGTCACACAAAAATACCGTGTAATGACTTAGTTGTGTGAGTTTTCTTGAAATTGTGAACGTGAAAAATTCGTGATATTCTTCTTTGTTGCCTTCAATATTTCTTCCGACGCTGGAAGTTCGAGCATAATGAACGGATAAGATGGCGTATGAGCCGAAGTTTAAAAAGCATTTGACGTTTGTACCATTGCAACTCCAAGAGAGAAAGTGCATGGTAGTTTCGGTGTGATGTGAAAAAGGTCTGGGCCAATAAAACACTCGCTTAAAATTAGACGGACCAGCCCTAACGCTTTACACAACACTCTCTGCAAACAGTCTCGGTAATATAAACCTTGATAGCTAATTTTGCTACTACGACAGTAGTCCACTTTTCCATTCACTGCTTAAATTCTAACAATTGGATTTCGCATTCACACAGAGAAACAACCAAAAAGTTCTTAAAAATAGAGGAATATGTACTAACTAGTTTATTAAAACTCGTGCAATGTGATTTTTTGTATACTATGACTACGTCGTTGATCCTGAATTGTATCTTCTGCACACTATTGTGTTAGTGCTTTTCTATTGTTACGAGCAGCCGTGCACCATACATTTTGGCCAATGACAGTGTCATACTGGACACAGAAGGGATCTCGGGCTTAAATTTTACATTTTGATACAACGTCTGCATGAAAAATTCTTAATAACACGTTCACATGAATAGTAAAAAAAATCGTTTACGTCAAATGTGGCTATTCGAAATGTTGTGGATGTTTGTGACTGTTAATATCCTCGCGCTCACACTATTTAAATGACAGTACTTTGGTGCTAGGCTACTTTTTCAGTATCCGGACACAGCTGTGTTTAAAACTTATTCGTATTGCCTAAAGTTAACAACGTTTAATAATGTGCTTGTTTTTGAAATCATTAAAAGTACACTGGAAGAAAATTGGTCGGTGGAGTTGGGTCTGGGAAGAGCGCCCCATAGTGAACGAGGCTACTGCAAACCCGGTCTCAAGTTCGTCGGGCAGCATAATGGATTCTGCACGCGTATCACATCGCCAAAGAGAAACTAACAAATCAGTCGCATACTAAGAAGCAGCCAGCTTCCCGGACAGAGGATGCAGTTAGATTGTGTAAGCCCCGATACAGCACGGGGTGGATCGAATGCAGCTCCCGGCAGCGACTGTGAACGGGCCTCATTAAAGTTTAAAACTTCAATTTCCAGCGGGGCTTCTTCCGGACAGCCCTACCTGCCGCAGGAACCGTGTGAGTGATGGCATCCGCCACAGCAAACGAACCTCAAAACCTTCTTCGGCCCTAAGTCACACTGGGGGCAACACTACAGCTGACGTCTTCATATAATATTACGCAAAGATTTCTAACTCTTATTTTCTTTGGCTACCTCCAGTTTTCTGTTTCTTCACAGACAGGACATTCGATAGTTTAGTTTTCTTGAATTCTAGTTTCCATCTTCAGCTAATCACACTTACAGCCTTGTAAGCTCAACTTCAAACTACTCGCTGTCATTGCGTTAAGTGCCTGAAGGTATAAAATACAATGAACGGGTGGATACTTTAGCAAAAGAGACCATCCTCAACGGATTTAAAGATGATATGAACCTCCCGACGTCAGATACAATTCACACAATCAAGAAACGAGCCAAAGAATAATGGCAAGAAGAATGGAGAACATCTCTAACCACCAAAGCTTCGCACTATGGGAGCATCCAACCAACTATTCCACCTCAACCTTGGTTTTATAAATGGATCACAAGCAGACGACTATCAATAATGATTTCCAGGCTGCGGTTCAACCACGGAAGATTCCCCAGCCACCTCTATCGACTAGGCCCGAGAGAATCTCCTCTCTGTGACTGTTCAGATCAGACTATAGGAGACACCAACCACATTATATTTTCCTGTAGAAAATTTAAACGTGCCCAGGATACCATGATCAAGGAATTAGTCAACATAGGAATCCCCCTCCCTACCAAACTAATCCTACTCCTAGTTAGTGATGACAAAGCAGTATACAGCAGCCTTATGAGATTCCTAAAAAATGGAAATATAGAAATCTAAGACCTCACCATCGGTAAATAAAAATGCCAATAAGCATAAAATGAATTGTATAAATGACTACAACGATTCTGTTTTATTACTGAAAGATTGTAACTACGAGTAGATAAGTATGACTTAAAATTGTCACCAGTGTAATAAAAATTGTAAGTAATGAGTGTAATCAAAGATGTTATTAGTTAACCATAATGAATCATGTTACAAGGGATGGCTGTATGGTTACATAACCGAATGTCAATAAATAAAAAAAAAAAAAAAGTGCCTGAATTGTCGCACGATGCCGAAACGCCGTATACCATAACAAACACCAAACACCAAACTCCGTCTTAACTGCGTCATTACACATGTAGCCTGATTCTTAATTTTTAAACAGGATTTATTCTTTCAACTAGATACTTCAGTAGGTGTCTATTTTTAAAATTGCTTGGTTTTAACGTCAGGTGGATTCTTGATTTCTCATAATGTAGATCCCATTATACAAATTAATTAAGGCCCAAATTTCTCTCGATCATTTCATTTTTGGTACTTCATTAGCGGTCCATTTTTGTTGGCGAACTAGGTGTGTTTGACTTGTACACACCGTACCTGTAGGAGGGTACTATTGTATACGGTGGAGGCAGACTTAATTAAGCTGTTTGTAGATTCTGTTTGTATTCTTTAGGCCGCCGTATTTCCTGGAAGCGGCCATCAGTCATGTCCTGCGATGACAGACGGGAGTTAACCACCTGTTTGACCTGTGCTGGCCGCCAATTTAAAACTCATCACCGCCGTGGACACCTCCAGCATGGCCGCTGGACTCGGGGGGGAGGGGGAGGGACGTATCACCTCTGTCTCGCCATTCTGATTTCGATTTCAATGCTTTACTCAAATGACGGCTTTAATTATTCCACTGTCCACGATCGGTAGAGATTTATTGAAGAAAAAGTGGAAACGTGTTCAATTTTTTGTAATTTTTTTCAATTGAGAGTCCTATACCGCGGATCAATCAAATTTTGACACAACCTATTACTGTTCACTACATTGTTGGAGAATTCATCCTCTGATAACTAATTAATTACGTTCCGCATTAAACATTTTATAGTTCTGAATGGTTAAGTACAAATATTTCAAGCATTTTTTTTTTTTAATTACTATCATCAGTCTTTCGACTGGTTTGATGAAATCCTCCATCCCTTCCCATCTTGCGCTAATCTCTTCTAAGTCCTCAATTATCTGCTTCATATATTCTAATCTCTGTCTTCCTGCGCAGTTCTTACCTTTCGACTGTTCCCTCCACTAACAAATTAACCAATTCAGCATGTCTCAAAATGTGACCTACCAGCCTGTCTCTTCTTTCTGTTAGCCTCTTCCACAAATATCTTTTCTCACCAATCATTTCCAAAACTCGTTCATTACATACTTTATCTCTCCACCTAATTTTCAGCATCCTTCTGTACCACCACATTTTAAATGCTTCAATTTTCTTTCTTTCCGCTACCAAAAAAATGCTGTACTCCACACACAGAGTTATAAAAAGTTCTTTCTAAGTCGAAGATACTAAAAGATTCCTCTTTTTCACGAAAGCTCTTTTTGCTATTGCTATTCTGCTTTTAACATCATATACTGTCAAATCATTTTTGCTTGTGTTTTCAGATAGTCAGAAAAATTGATATTACTTACTTGAATTAATCCTCGGTATTAAATCAAAGCCCAAGCTTCAAGTAAGGAAATTGAAAAGTCTTCTATATACATTAATGTTACCCGCTGTTCGGATTTGAACGCAGTTGAAGGTGACAGATGTCAGCCACAGTGAAACAGCCCAGATTAGTTCCATCCACCTGTGCTTGTTACAAATCCACATGTCACCTGTCTCGCTGCTGGAATATCGACTCTTTTGTTGCTAATTTTGTCAAAGCATCAGCTTACTCAGTCCTTCAGAGCGTTTTCTCAAAAGAAAATAGATGAAAAACAGGAAGTAAAAGTTCATACGATGTTCTTGTAACTACGCTATTGAGTTAAATGTTTTGAGAGTTGAATAATTCATTTGGGTACAAACAGAGAAATGATTTCTTATCATTGATTCATGTTTTCTCATACCACCTGCCGTGTACATCAGTTTCCTTCTCTCATGTCATTTAAAACACGGTTGGAATTTATCGCTCTATGGTTAAAATATTATATTCCAGTAAATGATCACAACGAAGAGGAGAAATTAACCTGGGGAAGTGAGAAGTATAGCTACAGAAATTAATAAATGATAATTGTTTTGGACGAAAGAGGAACGAATGACGGAAAGATAAGTGAAAGGTGGTGAAGAGTGAAATAATTTTGAGAGGTGTTGGAATACTGATGTAGACCATGTTTCGTAAATCTGATCTAGTGAGACCAAATAATTTGTTTTCCATTGTTAAACAATATTCTACTAAAGCCTTTTCTAGATAATCTGGTAATTTTGTTTTCCGTCCTAATCGAAGTTTGTTTTTGGACACATTCTGAATAAGGTGGTTCACGGATCATCAAAATATTTAGACGCCAGTAAATATCCCCAATTTTTTTTCTTTTACGTTCTCTACCGCCTTCATTTTCTCCTCGTCCCACCTCTGTCTTTTCTTTTTCTTGAACGTTTCTCTCTAGGTCCCTAAAAATAAAAATTACATTTTAGAAAATAGTATACAAATATGGAACGGTATTCCGTAATAATCGCCCCTCTAGTATTCCATAATTGTCGCCCCCTGGAAATGTACTTTGGGAGGTTATAAATATGGTTCCATCGAATAAAACGCGAATCACATTTAGGCTAAAATAGTCTACAAAGTGTGCTCTATTAGCCCACATTATTAACACAAACCAAGAAATACAGGTTAAACGTAAAAATAACTAGGCATTTAACTTATCAAAGTTTTCTCCGTCCAAAAAAATGAAAAAGAACTCATCTTGAAAGCGATGTGAAATGTGAACCCTATGAGCGCACAGACTGAGGTAATGGCGGATCCAAACGAAACATTTCACCTAGTTTCCGCTAGGGTACAGCACATTGGAGAGGGGAAACCGACCTGTTACATAATTCTCTCCTCTCCTCTACCGAAAATTATCTCCCAGGTTTGACAGTGAATTAAACTTATAAAGGAACAGCTGTATTCAGTCTACATTTACATCCATACTGTGCTATTCACAAATATTGTGATTGGCAGAAGGAGATTTGCACCAAAATCTAACTCTGAACATTCCAATCGCGAATACCCGGGGGAAATAAAGAATACATATAAACATCTTCTTTCTCTAATTTTATCTCTCCTGTCATTGCGTCCTAAATACGCTGGTGGACGAAGTATTTCATTTCATTCGTAAAAGAGAGAAGAGTTTCGCATATTCGCGAACAATTTCAGATGAAACCGACGTTGTCTGTCTTCCAAAGTATCCGGCACAATCTATGTATCAATTCTGTGGCGCTTTCGTAAGGGCTATAGCAACCAGTCACGAATCGAGCGGCTCTCTACAACACTTTCTCTATCGCGTCAATTAATCCCTTGTGATAAGAATCACAAACTCCACAACAGTAATCCAAATGAGGACGCAAGAGAGTTTCATAAGCTACTGTATTTCCTTTGCATGAGCGTTGCAGTTGTTCAAAATACGACCTTTGAATCTTAACCAAGAATTAGCTTTACCCAAAACGGAAGTTATATGGAGGTCCCATTTAGTCCAATAATTCATCTCGGAGTGTTGTACAATTACTTTTAGTAATAGCTTCACCAGTAACTATCACTTTCAAGAAGACTTTTAGGCGTTTTTAATATGACCCTCACACGGAGAAGATACGCAAGGCAATTAAATGGAATGGACATTTAATGAAATCGGCAGAAGAAAGATACCTGAATTGAGAAGAATATGAGGTAAACGTCGCGAAGAAAGACCAAGGAATAGATAGATGACTGGAAAAAGTGCAGGAGGAAGAACATTAAAGAGAACCGGAATAAGAGGAGTTGGGGGGAAGAGAGAGAACTGGAGAGATTTGTGTTTGAAGCAGATGGCTGATGGGCTCTGGTTGGAAACTGGATAGTGATAAATATGAACACCACCTGCTAGCATTTCTCCGTCTCGTTGTTTGGCGTATGGAACGTGTTATGGTCTGGAATGTGGAGCCTATTGGTTTTCAGAGCCGGCCGCCACCGGTTATTCAATTAAGGCGAGGCCTCTAAACAGGGAGGGCTGCCTTTGTGTCGGCAACACTTGAAAGCAGAGCGGGCACCGTGTCCCATTAACATTCCTACCTGCTACGTGGAGAATCATATCGCGAATGTCGTACCACAGAGGCAGCTTTGAAATCTGTTATTAAATGTGTTCTGCCGTAACGCGTAAAAGAACCTCAAACAAAACTCTGCAACAAGTTACCTACATTGTTCTACAGAATACAGATATACGATTCTGACGCATGGTCTGCTATTCTGTTGTGGAAATAAATGGTTACACAACACCATCCGGAAGATAACAGTAAAAACTTTCGTTTTTTTTTTGTAGCTTATAGTGTAAATGGCAATTGATGTTCAATTTAGTCTGCGTGTTATTACTTTTCGTGCTTTCCTACCTTCTGGCTTTGGCAGTAGCACTGCGTTTTTGTTTCATTTCTGGAGTATTAGTTGTTAGCACACCACCAAAAAGAATTTATCACTTACGTTTATAAAAACTGGGAAAGTGCAAGTTTTTCCTGGCGCCGTTAGGGTTCTTATACCCGTAGTGGTATAAACAGAAGGTTTACTTTGCACAAAGATCCGTGTTTGATATATTTTCACATTAGGCAACGGAATCCATTCCAGGTTAGTTGTCGGTAGCACCACTACTGCAATCAGTAGGTTTGCAGTCTCCTACTCGGATGCCCGCTCAATTATTTATATTCTAGTGAGAAGATGTAGAAATTAACTTAATCTTCTGTCTGACGAGCTCTTAATATCTATACCCACAATCACGGAGGAGGAAAGGGTAATGTTTTTGAACCCCTTTATTTCTGTCAAACTCTCCTCATAATTTAATAACATTTTAAAAAGGATATTCGGTTTCGGGCCAACGAAATGCGTAACATGTCAAAATTTGAAGTCTGGATCATATGCAGTTTAAAAGCTATTGCCCTGTGACAGATAGCGCTGCGTCAACAGTACGGGTCAGTTCCTTTTCGGTTACTGAACCCTGAAAATACTAAAAACTGAGGTTCAAATAATGAAAATTCAAAATCTGCCAAAAATTCACTTCCTACTCCAGGCGTATGCAACATTTAAAATTGAAACTCTCCGTTTGGTTCCGAGGAGCGATTCTTTTAACAGTGAACGGCAGTATTACCACTTTCTTAATCCCTGATTAGAAACTTGTGAATTATTCTTTCTGAGCCGAAATACAATGAATGGTGTGTGAGTCCTTACCATCGAGACTGAAGGCGCCAATTTCGATTTGTGTCTGAGAATCTGGTTTTCGAAGCTCGCCTCGTTGTCATCGACTGTTTTACTCGAGATCGGGTTAGCTGTAGCTGGTTGAAACGCAGAGTATGGAAGGGATTTTCATCTATCAGGACTTGCCAATTAATGTCTAGCGGGGTCTTGGTGCGCGATGACTAATCAGATGTGTCCTAAACCCCTCCACACTGCACGTAGACCGAGAACATCCACACAGTTGATTAGCAAGACGTACGCGGGTGTTAAAATTTCCAATTTTTTTGACGATTTATAGAAGACTAGGCAACTGGTCTGTCATCCACAGCATATGTCAGTAGATATCCATATGTTCAGTATTGCTTTTTTTATGGGTAACGCTGCTTGAAACTATCCAAGTTACA
>JARYHS010013631.1:190112055-190154194 GCA_031002005.1 Vandiemenella viatica | reverse complement strand
GCACAGTAGCGTGCAGGTTAGCGGCACGCAAGGCGTCCTCAATTAGGAGCATCCACCTGCACTCTACCTAGATTCCAATGCTACACCCCCTCACCTGTCTCGTCGGGTACACCGCGGCTATACTGGGAATTAAACCATATACAAGTTCATGATACATACCGTATTGTCATATTAAATATTTTTTATATATATATATATATATATCTCGGAAGGACGCGGGTTCGAATCCCTGTCCGGCTTTCGAGATTTGGGTTTTCCATAGTTTCAACAAATCGCTGCAGGCGAATGCGAGGATGGTTCCTTCAAAAAAGATGATGTCCAAATTCCTTTCCGTTCCTTTGCCCCCTGTCCTTTCCCGCCTTTAGTGTAATTCTCTGCTGAATGATTAAAATTTCGCCGAATGTCTAAGATGAGTTGTACTCGAGTGAGTCACTACATTATTACATCCTAGGTGTTCAAAGTAAAGATTACCTCCATTGTTTCAGAAGTTAAATCAAAAGTATTTTTTATAGTGCATCAGTACTGCGCTCCTTAACTTCCCTTCACTCGATCAGCGCAGCGGCTTCCGTACTGGTTTTAAGGCTATCTGGCTTTCGATACAAAAAAAAGTAAGAATGTATATCTTCAGAATACCGACGAACGTCGCTCTTAGTTTTATCAAATGGTTCAAAACAAATTTCGCTCAAAAATTTCCAAAGGTAGGCATTTGTGATGCAGAATGAAGCAGTACACAGATTTGTGTTGTTTCCAAGGAAATGGCAACACTCAGTCACGTCTTTTACTGTGGATTATTATGGAGTGAAGCGATTAGAAAGCCTCAATAAATAAAATGATATACCGAGTGTTACAAAAAAATGTATACACACTTTTAAAGGTCATAGAGAGTTCGTTTTCACGCTTGAGAGGATGAAATTTGGTACAAACGTAGTGTGATGTTTGCTCAATAGGTGGCAGCAAGCTAGGGCCGTGACGCGGGCAGCGGTGCTTAACTGATATCAACATGGCGGAAGTACAGTTGAACTTTGAAGAGCGTAAGCAATTGTTGAAGTGGTACTGGAAATTTGAGAATGTGGCTGCTGTCCAGAGACAGTGGAGACGTGAGTTTGGTACAGATCCACCTACACGGTTAACAATTACCCGTATACGTGACAAATTCAAGCTGCATGGAACAGTTTGTGATGTACACAAAGGCCGATCAGGGCGACCTCGCATAGCTACGAGTGACGAGTCCTCGGCTGCGGTGCTGGAACGCTTTCAGCAGTCGCCACAAAAATCTACAAGGCAATGTGCGCGTGAGAGTGGTGTAAGTCATGTCAGCGTGCTACGCATTCTGAAGAAAGGCAAGTTTAAAGTGTACATTCCCAGACTGGTGCAACAGTTAAACGACGACGACTCAGATCGTAGGTTACAATTTTGTGAATGGTTTCGGGACATGGTTAACAATGTTCCGGGATTTGTGGGGAATGTGGTTTGGTCAGATGAAGCACAGTTCAAGCTCAATGGAACTGTCAACAGACACAATTGTGTGTACTGGGCTGACAATAATCCCCACATCACAGTGGAAACGGCTGTGAATTTGCCTGGTGTAAATGTGTGGTGCGGATTGACTCGTAGGGGACTCATTGGTCCTTTCCGTTATGAAGGTACTTTAACTGGTGAACTTTATCTGAGAATGCTTAACGATTCAATTTTACCTGCCATTCATGAACTGTACGGTAACGAGAGGATTTATTATCAACAAGATGGCGCCTCTGCGCACTACCATAGGGATGTAAGAGCATACCTTGATCTACATTTTCCAGAGAATTCGATAGGACGCAGGGGTCCAATCCAGTTTCCTGCGCGTTCTCCAGATCTAACACCGTTGGACTTTTACTTATGGGGATCAGTGAAAGACCAGGTGTACAGAAGAAAACCAGATAACCTGGACGAACTTTGGGATGAGATTAGAACAGTGTGCGCAGATATCCCACTGGAAACTTTAGCGGTAGTTACCGAATCAGTCGCAACCCGTGTTCAGAAATGCATTGATGCAGAAGGCCATCACTTTGAACACTTAACATAAACATTTACCCCAGAAAGTGTATTGGAAACTTCAAACAGACTTATAATCTTACTTTGAGGCTAATAAACATTTTGTATAAAAACGTTTCCATATGTTTTTTCTTCTCCTGAAGTGTGTATACATTTTTCTGTAACACTCGGTATGCGTTATGTGTTTATTCTATACTGTTCTTCCGCCATCTATCACCCTAATAAGTTTATAGTTAACTCTGTAACTCATCAGAAATAGCAGAAATGTTTACAGTAGATTATAATCTGCTGAAGCATCGAGTATTACAGTACTAATCTGTCCTGAGTTCACCTGTAATAGCTCGCGGAAAAATTGAGTACCGTATACCATAGTTCTCGGCCTCTACAGCAGCTAGAGTGTTAAGTCCTAACAACAAGCAATTTTAAAACTTTTATACATATGTGGAGGGGAATACCCAACATCGTTTCGTGAAACTCTACTATGTATGCCGTCTCTAAAGGAGAGCGAGAACTTTACAGTGTGGTACACTCTCTGATTGATAGCGAAGTGTTTTAAACTTTGATAGTGTGCGGTATAGTGAACGATAAAAAAATTTATCACATATTTGTGGAATTTCAACTGAAACATTGAACGAATCAGTTTTTAAAAAAGATCATCGATGCAAAAATTTTATTTTGTTGATTACGGTAGAAACGGTTCACTGGCGAAAAATAAGGCTTACAAGACTGCATTCAATTAATTATAAATTGACTACATCAAAAGCGTTCAATTCAAGGTGAGTTGGCAGTAAGCGGGTAACATGGAAGGTGTTACGCATTCACAGCAACTCGTTGAGAAAATAAATACAGGGAGGTTTGCACTTGGGAAGCAAGGAAATGAATGAAACCCGGTAGCGACCAATTCAGGAATACCCTTTAGAAAGTTTCAAGTCCATAACCAGCTACCAAATCACCATTAACAGTGTCGAATACACTTGCTCCGCACGCAATACTAGTACGTTGAGTTTTGCTGTGTTGTGCTTATTGGGTGCCACGACACCTCAGATCAGGCAGGTCGATTGAGGACTGACAAATCTGTTAATCATGTGTTCTCGACTCTACCAGGACGCCTTAATGACCACGGCAACGACGGCGGTCCGATTCCAATTAACGCGATCTAAATGAGAGCACCTAAAATACACATAGTGATAGCAGAATTTGATGAATGGGAAATCCCGAAACAGCCGCTTAATATGTACAAAATTGTTCATAAACCTTATCTTCACCATTCCAGATATCCTCTAATACAGTTCTGTGCCCCGCTTCATGAAGAGTAAAATTAGAAGCCTCGTATGTTTACATCCTTCTCTGTTTCTGCGCAAACATTTAATACACGAAACTAAAACCGTTGCATGTCCGCGTGCCGAAGGCCGCCGGTTCGAATCCGGCCGCGGGCATGGATGTTTAAGTGTTGTGTGTCTGTGTGAATGTCCTGTCCGTCCTGTGGCGTCCATACATTGGAGAAATACAAAAAAAAAAAAAAAAAAAAAAAAATACTGGATGACGACTTACACACTTAAAAGCAATTATAATTACATTGAACTGGCTGCATGGCCTCCGTTGCCAAATGCCATTAAAAAAAAAAAAACCGTTGCATGCAACTGTTTCCTCTGGCAATCTTTGTATTCGGGGGACACAGATTCGAATATCTATACGGCCATCAAGATTACGGGTTTTCATGGATTCCCGAAATCACTCCAGTTGAATGCCTGGATGGTTCCTTTAAGAGGCTATGACCGAATTCCTACCCGTCCGTTGCTACCAATTAATTATTTCCCGCGTCTAATGACCTCGACCTCGGCGAGGGGCAAAGCCATAAGAAAGAAAAAATACTAGGAGTATTGAACAGGTCGTGTAAGAACCGGGTGGGTAGTCGGACAAACGGGAGGGGGATTCCCTAAAAATGTTATTAGGTTATCTTATCTCAAATAATAATAATAGTAATAATATAGTAAAAACAGTAATAGTAATATATTAATAACATAGTAATAACAGTAATAGTACAAAAATATTCGTAATAGTAAAAACTACTGAATGACTTTGAAAAAAATTGTCGAATAAATTATTCAATATATATTAATTGCGTACAAAAAATCAGATTTTTTTTGTAAAAATGTACTATTATTAAGTATTAAATGCGCATTGAAAAAACTGTACTGCGCTTTGCTTCTTTCGTAATGAGCTGATTAAACAATTTTTCCAAATCAAATTTGTCAGTGAGGTTACTATAGACTTGTAATATTATGATGCTGTTGAGTCAGTCTTGCAACTTTGCGTATCTTAGGTTACTCTTTAGTGAGCATAAGACAGGAAAACCTCGTCCATTCAAACAGGGTGACCCGGGAATCGTGACAGGAAGTCGCAGGAAGCGCACGAATACTCGTGAGAGTCCTCAACTCCATTTCTACTTATGGAAAAAAAAAAAATCCACAACACCTCTCAAATTTCTGCTTTTCAAAATTTGCAAAAATATCTCTACCACTCACCTATGATCGGCCATGGTCATAGAAATTTATATTTTTTTCGTGTTCTGTCCCAAAGCTAATCTTTCTAACGATTTTAAGAATGTGGAATCGTTGTCGAATCGACTCTTTAATAGCATTTATGGCTTTTATCTTAAACTTAAAATATAAGATTTTCAGAAATATCTCTTGAGCCGTTTCGAATCGGAGATTGTCGCTTCTACCTTGGTCGAAACGCTTTGGAATTTTACACTGATGTGTGATTTGAGGTTGGTTGATTTCTAAGTTAGTATCTGACATTTTTCAGCCAAACTTGTCCGAATTTTGAATCTCGAGCACATTAAAAAAACATCGTTGAATGCTTGTATCTTCTGACTTGATTCAATAACAGATATATTCGATTTCTGTTGATCTGAATTGAAAATTTCGAAACTCTGAAAAATTTCTATCATCATAGTTAAACGATTCCATGTAGGAATAAAATCCAGAAGCCTTAGGAGCGACAGCGCTATTTACTTCTCTCGCTACAGAATGATCGTATAAAAATTTCATTAGCTGCTGATACTTTTTTCTTCCTGATTTAAGAAATTTGACTCTTGTTAACCATATGTATAAAATAAATATGTTTACAAATGCAAAACTATAATTCAAAAAATTATATTAAACTTGTAATATATATAAATTTGCTGTCAGGCAATAGGCTGCAAGTAAAAAAAATTTAAAAAATTTAAAAAAAAAACAAATAAAAAAAAAATTAGTTCCTTTTTCTATTCCGATTAGCTGTTACTTAAATGTCCATGACATTTCGGCGAGTTTCGCATGAAGTTTATCAAATATTTTACTGTTCCAATGAATTTTCTCGGTATAACTCTCTCATTTCTATTTTGTACTACAGCATTGAGATTATGAGCACACAGTGTACAAATAAAGCTTGAAACACTCTGCGTTTTCGTGATTGTAATACCGTTATTTTTGCAGAAAAATTGGGATTCCCATCGCTCTGAGCCTCAGCACTGGTGTCTATTGCGCTTGGAAAAAATGTCAGTGACGGATCAAATACAGTTTCTGCCTTGATGTTTACAGCTGAAAACAACCCCCACTTGCAATGAAATCTTCAGGGACAGTTCTCAGGTAAACGGAAATTTGTTCATTTCTGGAAATACCGTATGTCTCGTCTACTGAAATGGGGGGGAAAATACAGCTGCTCTCATTTCTATGATGATTTCTGATAATACTGTAGCAATCATCAAATCAAAAATTTCATTATGACTGTCATAATGAAGCTATTTTTGAGCATCTTTTTGCAGTCATGATTTCAGTTCAGTCACATCTTAAGGTCGAGTCTTTAAAAAGTCATAAAATTTGAATTTTTATCATTTTTGGCTCCTCTCAAAGACCCTCCAACTACCGTAATCGAGGGGACCAGGTTATCATTAATTTTGATGTGGAACTATTTCCAGGTATAATTAAAAAAAAAAAGCAGGATGGAATGATGGTCGTTGGCATGGAAAAGACAGAATTGGAAACGGCATGTCAAACCTGTTGTAATTTTGTACTTTAAAGAAGAGATTATATTTCGGATTGCTCCCCGAAAAAAAAAAAAGAAAAAAAATTAAAGATGACTCGTTGGTTTGTGGAATTGGAAAAATAGAAAAAATATCAGACTGGGTATAGAGCAACTGCCATTCTGCCTGTCTCAAATAGTCAAATGATATTAGAATTCCCGTGACCGTCTGTATTGGAGAGAATGAGCAGCTTATTATACTCAGCTGATCTGCTCTATTTGTTTTTCTCTGTTTTTTTCTCTGTGCACGCTGTCACTCTCAAATTCCGGGTGGGTAGCAGTACCCACCCGGAATTTCCCGGATGGGTACTGCTACTCACCATACCCACATATTTCACCGGCTCAGGTTACTTTGTACTGATGCGGCTTAGCTGTAATGATTACTCCGTTCTTTCTGCATTCCATTTAAATTGTTATTTATCGCTCCATGCTGAAATTATTACAAGCTTATGTAAACGCTTAACAATTATCAGAACTCTGTACTTTTCTATAGACAACTGCATCATAAATTTTCAATCTTAAACTGCAATTAACGTATAGAATGGTATCTTATTTTGTTATGAAAGCTACAATGCACACAATATCCACACTTACAGTTACTAGTATTGTACGAGTGTGATGTGCTTATAGCTTCTGCATTTGCTTTGCCAATTGAATATTTGTGCTGCTCCAACTCTCGGAAAATTTTTCACAGAATTTATAGTAACTTTTATCGATAGCATCAAGCATTTTTTTCAGTGACTTTTAAATCAATATGATTAGTATATAATTTTGCCTCCCGACATTAAAACATCTCCAAATTGCACGGCAGATTTGTCGCAGGCTGAAACTTCGGACCTGGTGTTCCAGTGCGGGCCACACGATATAATGCGGTGTAATATTAACAGGATTAAAAACGGGAGGACAGGATATCTGGTTTGGAAGGCAACATGGAATGACGATAAATTCACAAAAAAATCGAGTTAATAGGTACACATTTTATAAAGTTGCCGAGAAATTTCACTTTTGAAGCACAAAGTAAAAATAGCCTGGTATATCATTTGATATTAATTTAATGGCTGCATACATTCAGAACGTGATGAAGAGAAGTCAAAGCCTTGTATCTATTATTGCCACGAGAGTATAAACAAGGAAGAAGGACTAGATGTTATCATACGCATCAAATACAGTCGGAGCAGATGCAAAGCAGTGGAGCATAATTCAATGAACACGATGAGTAACTGGCTTAGGAGTTACTGGGAAACAGGCCTGGATGGGCACTAGAAGAAGAATTTGTAGTAGAATAAGGAAGAGATGACGATGACCATAAATGGAGGACTGCAATAAATTATCGAGTGAGATATGGAAGGTGAGGGAGTAGAAGCGATAGTAAAGTGTTTTTGGAGTAAGCGGACCAGACTCCCAGCCCAGGTGAGGCGCGCAGCTGTGCGGGCGACAGCTGCGGGGGGACGGGGGGGAGGGGGGGGGCAAGGCCGACCTTGGCATTTCCTCTGTAAACACACCACGCGCCTTCCAACGGAAATTACAATTTATTATTCACCGCTGCCATATAACAGCTACAATGCTGAGGCCGATCTCACGATACGGGTTCAGCTGATCCCGAGCGCAGTAATGTACAGGACGCTGAAGGAAACAAAATTGACAAAGAGCCTCGAGCTTGGTGTACGAGCTCTGGCCCTGTATTCAGAAGGGCGCTGGTTCGATATCCGGTCCGGACACTAACTTTTCCATAGTTCCCCGAAATTGATCCAGGCTAATGGCTGCGTGGTTTATTCAAAAGGACACGGCCGAATTCCTTGCCGTCTTGTTCTCGGTTCTCTCTTGACTCAAATGACGTGGACGTCGACGATTTGTAAAGTACGAAGCAAAACAAATCAAGACCGAACTTGCTGGGTGAGCGGGTTAAAAAAAATTACCGGTACCAGACTTATCGGAAGGAGTGACTGCAAAAGGTACTGTCAGATGGGGACTTGAAGTCACATAGGTTCCTAAGGAAGAGGAAGGCCTTATTTTTTTTTATTCGCCTCTTATTCTCAACACAAACAACATACTAATCCAAACACACAGTCACACAACTCTGAACAGACTGAGTAGAGGACCTGGCCACTGTGCCTCTGCATGCAGGTGCCCAGTGATTGTCTAGGTGGAGCCTGGTTAGTGAACAGTCGGCCATCCACAATTCCGTATCGCACGGTTTGCCGAAATCACTCGACGGGAATGCCGGGATGACTGTTCCCCACACGCCGTGGCTGATTTCATTCCCACTATTTGTCCATGTCGTTTCACGTTGGCATCACCAACCCCGTTTAGTGACAAGTCACCGGTCTTCTTTTAGCGTTGTTTGGACGTAGAGTATACACAAATGCAGTATTGAAAGCTGTACTCTATGCGAATAATCGTGCAGTAATTGACAGGTATGATTTGCAGTATAGGTTTTACTTAACAAATTTACTGTGGGGGGGGGGGGAAAAGGGGGGGAGGGAAGTGAAATATCGAAATCTAAAACCAGAAATGCTTGCTACTGAAAATATAGAATTTTATCCAAAATATGCCTTGGAAATACATTGTCCATATTAAATACCCCCTCTGCAGCATTACTTATATATACTAAAGAGAAAAGGACAATAAACTGACTATTTTAATGACGTAAATCGAATCAAATACCGTTCAGTAATCAATGTAGAAAACCATTGTCTATATCAATCTTGAGAAATTAAAATAAAATGTGTTTAACAAATAACCAATAGGATATAAGCTCAAAATAGTGGCGATTAGTTCGTAAGGAGTGTGAAAACACTGCATTACTCGTTATCTACAAATTATTTGCGGTTAACGAGAAAGTCATTAAATTCCGACAAATATACTTTCAACGTGTAAATGGCTTTATAAAGTTCTACAGATGCTATTCTATTTTAAATACGGCGTCATAGTGAACGAAGTGATGGGCTGCCAAAGAAATGTGAACTGTGAGTCTGTTCGCTTTGCTTCGCAAACGAATATTTTAGAAGGGTTAGTGCCAAGTTCCCCGCAAGATCGATGGCGGGCTACGGCTTGCGTAGATTGGGGGGGGGGGTGGGTTTAAAGTGGTTGTATCTCACAAGATGGTTACTATATATATGTGTCTCTCTGTACTGTTGAGTACGAACGGATTAAAGTTTCCGTACCTTTCAGTGAGAAGTGGAAACTGATGGATTCGCTCAACCAATGGTGCATAAATTTTCAGTCAGTGGAGTACTTTATAAGTTATGTTTTTATCGGTGTGTGGTGGTTAAATATCTTATTTAAATAGTCACAGTACACAGCAAACGTCGCTACAAATTTTATATCCACTTGACTGTGGTGAAGTTTAATTGAAGTGTTAGTAAATCGCGCTAGTTTTATGTATTTCAGAGCGCACTGTATTACGCAAAACTGTTAAGAAAAACAGAAATAACCCGCTACAAAACCTGCTAATGTAAAGAGTAACTTAGAAAAAATATGCAAATGGTACAATTTTAGAATTGCGTAAAAATCTAATAAAATATGTAAAACCGAGTATAAACATGACAACAGACTCGTTTCTCATACCTAGATGAGAGGTACAAAGCCTACGACAGTGAATCGTTAAGAA
The DNA here is from genome assembly GCA_031002005.1 of Vandiemenella viatica. Lineage (NCBI taxonomy): Eukaryota > Metazoa > Arthropoda > Insecta > Orthoptera > Morabidae > Vandiemenella > Vandiemenella viatica. The sequence goes on along the minus strand of JARYHS010013631.1, from coordinate 190,144,485 downwards.
ACATATGAATTGCTGTTATTTATTTAAAATCAAAAGACAATGGAAAAAATGGCCGGCAACTATATTGCGGAGAAGTTGATTTTAATAATGCCACACTGATTTCCTGCACGTTCTTTCTGCATACTCCCCTCCACGAAGTAATATCGTCTTTGTCGATGGGTCGTAAAAATCAAAAACCAAAGGGCAGGAAGGCCCTAAAACCTCAAATAAAAAAGTTTCTAGTGATAGGTTCGTAGATATTGTCGTAAAAGTCGTATGTAAATATATGCGTACTTTTAAGACGTGTCCGGTGTGTGCCTGGATTCGGGTCTCTAGCGGTCGTCGATGCGCGGCCACTTCCGACCTCGCTCATATCGGCTGTCATGTACTTGGCTCAATTGACACTCCCTCAAGCCTTACAAAATTTCGAATTTCCTTTTTGAAGAATGTTTTCCGATACTGTAACCGCAATTATTTGCAAATCCATCCGTATAAAACTTAACCATAACCAATCAATACTAATCTGTAGTTATAAAAGGCTACGTTCGTATGTGTGTCGGATATAGACTAAAAACCATTCTCCTGACGACACGGACTATTCTACAAGCAACTGAAATCGTGGATCCGACCTGTATAAAGAAATCATCACTCACTCACAAGAAGAATCGTTTCAGTGCTTAAGCCAGGTGGCACAGGAAAATTATTTCTTATTTCAATGTGTCATATTACTAATTAAAGGGCCCACCTAGTTCTATTGTTATTATTCTTTGGGTTAGTTATTATATCTTTGAATGTACCGCTGGATTGATTGTAAAGAATAGAATCTTTGTTATTGTGTTCTGGTAATGTTCCGGGATTTTGTTCGTTGTGTAGTTGAAATAAACTTATCTTAATTTTTGTCCTAACTAACCTGCAGTCTTAGGATAGTGGTAATTGCTGATGTTGTAAGTGGATTTAGTGATTAATGTATATATGTAGAAATAAAAAATATTTCAACAAGGCTTATGCCGTGATCAGTACTGATTAATTTAGAAATAATCAAGTATTTCTACAAATGGTACTGACAACGATACGTACCAGCACAATCAGCTTTTAAATTATAATGGAACATACAAAACAGTCAAATATTAACTTCAAAAACATCAGGAGTGAGTAAAGTACTCAAGCAATCAAGATAATATAGGATAAATGCGCAAATAATCGTCTGAAGCGTAGGAATGAAAGGTCAGTCAGTAGTGCGCTAATTATTAGCAGGCGATTTTCGAATGGCATTCAGATCATTGCTCGAATATGGTAGTGTAGTATGGGACCCTCATATTACATATCAAATACAGGAGTTGGAGAGGGTGCAAAAAAAGGGCTGCTAGATTGGTTTCTGGAAATTATCGCAGAATGCAATCAGTGACGGATATGATAAAGGAGCTGGAATGGGATTCATTGCAAGACAGGAGGAGAATGAGGAGGGTCATGGGAGTGTACAGGGCATATACTGGCGATGAGGCATGGAAAGATATTGCAATAGGTATGAAATGTAGTGCATGGAAGGGAAAAGATGACCATGACCACAAGCCGGCACTCGATTTCAGGCACAAGGGTGTGGGAAGATTCTCTTTTTTAGGTAAGGGTGTCAGGGATTGGAATGAGTTACCAAGAGAAATGATTAATAATTTACCGAAAACTTTGAAAAAATTTAAAGAAAATTTGTAGAGGGCAAATGTAGGTGGGTGCAGGATAGGGGAAGATGGGTGTGTAGGGAAATTGCCACCGGAGCCTGTGCTCCATTGCAATTAAATTAAATTACCTGTTATAATTAAACTAAGTAGAAAGGAAACTGCTTTAGGCAATATAATTTCAAGGAAAGGGAAAATGATTCATCACTCACCAAAGTTGAAGGCAACGACGAGAGAAGAACATATATCACGAACACACAAATATACTCAATATTTCGGTTATTAAACCTTATTCATGAGGGAGAAAATGAGTGATGAGGCTCGGGAGGTGCAATTATACGTATTACCTGATATACCACGTTAAACGCCAGCTGATGAACTAAAGACATTTTTCAAAGCATCAAATTCGTAATGTTAATAAATTTTCTTTGACGACAAACACGCGCATTAACTTACAAAACGACTCTTCTGCAGAACATTTTGCGAAGAAAAAAAATTCCATATTGGGAAACTACTTCATGCGTGCTACCTTGTAGGAAAACCAAGGACTTTGTATGTAAACCAAATGGAATCGCCTCAAACATTATATATGTAAGACCATTACAATGAACTTAAAATTAAATAAAGCAATTAAAATTTACGTAATCCACATCACAGAACTAATAATATACATGTAAGCATCTAATTTTAATTAAATACAAAAATATATATCAAACTTTCAATTTGTTCATTTAATGCAATGTATGTACTCAAATCTTGCAATAGCGAAACATTGCCGGGTCAGCTAGTATTTTATAGAAGAAATTTAAAGATCTTGGAGAGCTGCTTATTCAGGTGGGAAAAAGTCTCGCATCGCCGAGTCGCAACTTAAATTGAGCCGAAGTTTGCAGACCAATCGAAACGGATCCGAAATTGCCTATCAACACGACACAGTTTTCAATCGGTGTAAAAAAAAAATCTAACCCTTTGGCTATATATTAGTATTACAGCAATCGGTATGCAGACGATAAATTCGCAGTTGCTGCCCCCTTACTATTGGGATTTGTGAGTATCTCCTGTTATGAATATAAATGTCTAAAGTAGTATTTTATCGTGGTTGGCACGCAAAAAACGTGATGCCAGGTGGAGTGTAGAAGACTTTTTCTGTCAGTTTGTTGGTTGAGAGTGAGTGCATCTGGCACGTATTATAGTGCCCTTTGTCACTGCTATTTTGGTCCCGTTGTGATTTACACGCTTGAGCAATGCTTTTGCGACCTTCGAACAGTGTTCCTGATTTATTAACTGTTCCCTGGATGGTTAGTAGTGCTATATCACCCAAGAGCACTTCTTTTGCTACCAAAAACGGCTTATTCTATTTTGGCAGCCAGCCACGATACCACTACGACAAAGCCGCCATCCTGATAAGGTTTTAGCCGATTTCCTGTGTTCATTTAGGAAAACTGTGAAATAGTTCCCCATTTTTGCTTAAAATACGAAAACTTTGAAATTGAAACAGAACACTAGTCTTTAGCGTTGAAATGTTCTGCAATAATCCCATTTATAGGGAACCAATTTGAAATGTATATGCACTAGTTGGAAGACTAATGAAAAGTCTGGTTTGTGTAGTTCCTGCCTACGGGATAAACTCACACATAATCTCTCTAGTAATTTAATTTTAATTAATTCTGTATATTAATTAGTTTTATTTATGGTGATATTAACTGGTGATTTGGTGGGGGATTCATAATGCAACGTTGACTAATTGTAATGAACTGACATGCGGCTAATCTGTTAACTGTTCTTGTATTGTTATTTAAATTTAACTTGCTTCAGCTCACACAATTCACTCTGAAAATATTGATGGTCAATAAAATACAAGACGTTTTAAAGTACTTTATGTGATTCTGAAAATTAAGATGATTGGTCGCCAGTGAATTTACCTTCAAGTTAACATTGTTATCAATTAAGAGAAATAAAAGTTTTAAGATGCGTGATACACGTCAGTATCTGGTAAATTATTATTCAATAAAGAGATAACAAATACTTACAAGACTGATTTATCCAAAGAAGCAAGTTCTAGTTCTGAATGTGTGTACAGTTTCAGCAGTTTAAATCGCGCACGCACAATTGCAAAATGCATACAATCATTGTCTGTTAGGATACGCGACATAGACAGTAATTCACGTTACTGGAAAGCTAAATAGTTCTTCTACTTAATGGAACTATCGCACACCGAATAAACTCACTTTCTCACCAACTTATTTCATGGTCATCGGCATTCCTCAAGATAAACAGTAATAATTGCATTATACGAATGTACGACATGTTTTGTAAAATGTACGACATGCTGTACTGTTTCAAATTTGTACTAGAGATGCTCGTTGAACTACTTACTGCCCGACGATGATTGAGCTAATTAACAGTACGGTTGTCATATAATCTTTACCAAATTTCTGGGTGAATAGTGACCGTGTTGAAGTTATTCACTGTTTCAACGCGGTTAGTATCAACTCTAACAAACGTCACTTACCAAAGTATCCAATGGCGACAGTGATGATTCTTGCAGTTTATAACTTCGGGGATAAGTAAGTGTTAAACAGAGAATGTGCATGCGAGTACACTCAGGATCGACTTGTTTCCTGCTTCCTGTCACACACAAAAGTGAACCGTAAGAAGGCATGCAGCTTATAACTATAAAATACGTCAATGAAAACGCTCAGACGGAAGAAGTCTCCAGTGTAAATGCCAAATGTGCGAATACGACATATACCAGTTAAACCGATCAGCTAGAAAATCACGTACCCATTAACGAATACATTGTATGCCTGAATATTCTTCTGAGACAGTTTTGTAGTACAGTGTTAAATATTCTGGAAATAACAATGATAAAAAAATGCCTCATTCGCCAATAACTTGCATCTATTTTTAATAAATAAGGGAAATCTTTGTTGTAGACCATCTTATCTTTGATATAGTTCGTTTATTAAAATTTCTCTTCGCCTTAAAAATTTCGTAATAACAGTAGTCGTTACTACGTCTTTTAGTCGGTTTAGTGACCTGCTAGTGTATGCTGGGGCATTGCGTATTAAACAAATTTACTAACCCGAAATAACGCTCGCATAAAGCAAACGCGTACTGTTATTAGACTAACAGCAACACTGAGTACCGTCCCTCGTGTGAGATGCCCACGGGATGTTGACGGAATGTAAACTACAGGAGAAAAAAACGGAGGCAATCATCGATTGCGGCATTCAGCGCTTGCTGCGACGCGAAACGAAAAGGTAAGCTTTGTTTGCAAGCTAGGGAATGGTAACAAGGAGTGTTCAGGTTGTTGTTTTGTTCGATTTTCCAATACATACCATAACTGATACATTTCTATATGGTCATACATAAGAGAAAATGTCTTAAAACGTTGGTTTTTAATGGATTCGGGCTTTTTCATTGTTCCTCTTATTCCGTTTTTACTGTATACCTGCCAATAGTCTGTTTACCAGCCGGATAGCCGTAAGTGTCTTTGACTATTTCATTGGAAGCAGTTTCACCGTCTGTTTGTAAGACATGTATTCTATGTTCTGTGTAACTGTAGATTGTGTTTGTGAATCGTAAATTTTTTATCTCTCCGCTGCAAAACTTAATACTCACCCGCGTTGTTTCTTCCCTTGGCTGTGGAGTGGTGTAATTAGATTTTGATTTTAGATGATATCCTTCGTGCTACAATAGCCTACTGTATAACCGACTTTAATATCACTGGGATTTCATAAATGTGTAGTATATACATACTGCCAGCAAAAAAGACGCGCGAAATGTGAAAAATTAGTTCACGGGTCATCTTTAGCTTGGATTATGAGTAAGTAAATATTTGCAACACTTGTCCGAAGATTATGTCCTGGTGTGACTTCTTTGTTTCTTCCCCATTAGATTTGTCTGTTTTTATAAGTGATCGTTTCTCTCCCTGTCCTCAGCATTATAAGGAGACGTGAGGTGATTTTATTGTTTTTCCTTAAATTTGGACCTCCTTCCCCCTTGGTGGAACTGACCCCAGTTTTTTTAATAAAAAAAGCTCTACTGCTCTTTGAAGGGAGGAAATCTGAAATAAAAAAGTTTACTTGAGATTTTTACGGATCCTTCCCCCCCCCCCCCCCCTTGGTGAGATTTTGTCCCCCCTCCCCATTTTGACCTAATGTAATTAATAGACGCCCGCTGACACTAGGAAGCATCCTCTCTTACCTGCGCCTGCAAACTGAAGCGGTAATACTTATAACGATCTCTCATTCAGCCTCAGTGATAAGATTTTGAGTATCGAGACATGCATGCTATTAATCCCGCTAACGACAGAACATTTCTTCTTACAGAACCTGGCTTGTGTATGTAAAGTTCATGCAATGCACGTAAACATTAAGGTTCCGGAGGAAAGAAACTTGGCGGACTACACGAGACTTCTCCGTTTAGCGCGCCTCCTGGAATATCCCACTAATCCTTGGTTTGTGAACAAATATAATTCACTGCGAAGACAAATCTACCTCGCTGTACAAACCTTCTAAGAAAACTCGGATCGCTGCGGCACCAGTGAACATAAAATCTTGCGTAGTGGTAGTTAGAACTAATTATGATAAACATTTATTAAACTAAGAATCAAGTGCCAAATCTAACAACCGCTGCCACCCAGCAGCAGCACTAGTTAAAAGGTGAAACTCAAGTCACAATGCAAGTCAGAGTAGTTGCTGCAGAAAATTTGAGTCAGCTGAAAATTAGCAAGCCAGAGTGTAATACGATAGAGAAATACGTAATGTTTCCCCACTTTTAAGTGAATGCACCGAACGAAAAGGAGATATAAGGAATGACAAGGAGGTAGGACACAGATATTATGTATTTACTAGCTGTTACCCGCGACTTCGTTCGCGTGGACTTAGAATTTGATTGCTAGAATTGGAAATACAAAGCTGAAAGTTACCTAAGATATGTCCCAAGCAACACCGAGTCGGCATAATATGTCGGGAACGTCATCGATATACCATTCTGCCGTCGAACCTGTCTCATGACTAAAACTGTTATTCATATCGGAGAAAAGTATCATATTTCCTTCCTAAAGATACACAGCATTCCCTTGTCATCGGTATACACATATAGTCGTAAAAACGTAAAAAAAAGACGGAGACTTACTTTCGCATATATAATATTATTAGTTTAGATCACACAAAAACTGCCTGTGGAACCAGTATAGCATGAATAAAGTAAATGCTTAGGGCACTGTTCTACCACCTACGATTTTACAGAACATGGTATCCTTATTACAAAATCCCAGGCTTGACTCAAACTATACGATAGAACATCGTCTTCTGTGCTGCGAAGAACCAAAAATTTGGAATTGGACAAGGGAAAAGCTAGCTTTAATAAACAGATCAGTGCCAAGCATGTACACACCCGATAGCATTTTGCTACCAGATCAGAGGCAATTTCCACCAAGTAAAAGAAACGCCCATGTTTGGCTTATAGGAAATTATACCTATTACATTGTAACAAATCGAGGAAGGGGAAAACTGGAAGACTACTGGCATTACCTAATAGTAGAACATCATAGAACACTGAGACTAAACACGTATAAGGACAATTTTGCTAGATTCCTGCAGGTAATAATGCCATATTGACAACCAACTTGATTAAAGAAAAAAAAAAAAATGTTCTTGTAAAATAAAAATAAAAAAAAGCGTTAGAATGTACGCAGGGCTACGGCAGGCAATGTTCAACAGATTTGCTTCATCCAGCAGCCAAGAGAGGAACTGAGCCGAGAGCTTGAACGGCTCCGGGAATCAGAGAACCTGAGCTACAGTAAGACTCAAATGTTTCAAAGTTTATCAAGTAAGACACATTAATGTAAATATGTAATATTTATTCTCTCAATAAAAATAATAGTGGTAAAAAAAAAACTATAAAAAAAAACAATTCTTAGAAATTTTTGCTCCCAGTGGGGTTTGAACCTGAAGCCTCATGGGAGTTATCTTATGCCACTGCGCTACCACTACTGTGTGTCGCTACGTCTTACAGAGACGTGTAGATATTATGCGTTTGTCTTTCACAGTTCAGATTTCATAATTTTATGACAATACGTTATTACCTATACTGAGAATAGTATCCTCTGTCCATCAAATAGCATCTCCTTGTCTAGTTTCGTCACTATCGGATTAGCCGTTTAGCCCAAGAAACGTAACAGACAGTTACTTTCGCATTTATAATATTAGTATAGATTTATTCCATCCGGTACTATAACACTGATCACTGGAGTAGGTCGTAGCAGATGCGAGGTGGGTAGATCGTTGTAGACGAGCTGAACGTAGTAGCTTTTTTTTTTTTAACTGCTTTATGTCTCTCAACAGCGAGGTCTTTAGAGACGGGAAAGGATGGGGGGGGGGGGCAAGGAATGGGAAAGAATTCGGCCATGGCCTTTTGAAGGAAGCATCCCGACATTTGCCTGGAGTGATTTGGGAAACCATGGAAAACCCAAATCTGGATGCCCGGACGGGGATTCGAACCGCCGTCCTCCCGAATGCGAGGCTAGAACGCTAACCGTTACACCACCACTCTCGGTAACGTAGTAGCGAAGGAGCTAAGGCCTCCAGAGGCCCGACGACATTCGCAGCTGTGAATCACCTAACTTCAAATCCATCTTAGAAGACTAACGCAACTTGAAAAAACCTTGCCGTGCACTGGCTTACCCTTGTGCCTTCAGTATTCAGTAATATTGCTCTGATATCAGCAAAGATTACAAAATATTTGGTATACTTTTTACATCATCATACTTTTTACTCTTCGCCTAGGTGAAGTTCTCGAGTCTTCTACCATTTATAATAACTGAAACACACATGTGACGGTTTGCACACAATCAAGGTGCCTAGTGGTTCCGTGGCCCTCTTCTTTCCTTGCATTACCCCTATTAAAAGTTGCTGACTTTACTCATAGCTGTTGATTAGCTATTTCCTTATCTTTCGTAGTAAATATTGTGTGTTAATCTGGATTCAGAGGCATTGGCTGGCAAACACGGGTTCACCATGTACTACTCAGTCCGAAAATTTTTCGCTTCGACCACAATTGGGGTAGCCGATTATTCTAGGTCGTAATAACAAATTTGCTTAGAAAACTAACTGGAAAGCTTGAATTTGTCTAGAGTAATGGTCCTTGGTGAATGCGCTGGTTAGAGCAGGTGCTGTGTTGTGTGGAGGTCTGGTTATTTGTGTACTGACGGTCCGGAGCAAGGCAGTAAAGTTGCAGCCGGCGGCGTTGCGTAGATAACGAGACAAACTTAACTGGCTGACTCGGGGAGGGTAGAAGTCAAACACTGGACAAGTCAGCAAGCAGTCATACGAGGGGTCAAGTCGAAGGTGCCAAATTTCGGAAGTTAACAAGAAGGGCATGTTATCTCTTCGTAACAACTTGCCGAACCAATTTTGCTTCTGCTTCTGATATTGTTCAATGAGTTTGGATGTGTTTACGAGGTGCGGCTAGAAAAAAACGGGACTGGTTTTTTGTGAGATAAACCGTGCGAGCCTCAAGGTCAAACGCCATATTGCCGAGTCACCTGACATCCCCCCTCCACATTCCTGCCAGTTGGACGAGCTTAGATTGCTCAGTCGAGTCTCAGCCTTCGTTCATGTTGGACCGTGTGTATGCCGCTCGTCGGAAAAATGGTAGGCGTCTTAATTGAGCAACGTGTCAACGTGAAATTTTTAGTGAAGCTGGGTAAATCCGCAACAGAGATTTATTCTCTCTTACAACAAGTGTATAGGGAAGAATGTATGTCACGTACACGCGTTTTTGAATGGTGTAAGCGTTTCAAAGAAGGGAGAGAAGAGATTGAAGATGATCCGCGCCCAGGACGTCCTTCAACCTCGAAGACGGATGAAAACAACGAGAAAATAGGCAAAGTAATCCGTCAAGATCGCCGATTGAGTATCCGTGCAGTTGCCGAGATTGTGGAAATTGACAAAGAATCTGTTCGGCAAATATTACATGAAAATTTTAATATGAGAAAAGTGTGTTCCAAAATGGTGCCAAGAATCCTCACGCCGGAACAAAAGGAGTTACGGATGGGAATCTGTTCTGACATGTTAAAAAACATTAGGGAAGATCCTGAAATGTTGGAAAGAGTTATTACGTGTGGCGAATCATGGTTTTTTACCTATGACCCAGAAACTAAGCGACAATCAATGCACTGGAAGAGTCCGAATTCACCACGAAAGAAGAAAGCTCGAATGTCCAAATCAAAATTCAAGGCCATGATGATTGTTTTTTTTTGTTGACATCCATGGAATTCTGTATGTAAATTGGGTTCCTGAAGGTCAAACCGTGAATAAAGAATACTACCTTGGGGTTTTGGCCACCCTCCGTGAGCGAGTGTGAAGAAAGCGACCAGAGTTGTGGAAGAACAAGTCGTGGATTCTTCATCAGGACAACGCCCCAGCCCACACTGCACTGGCGGTTAAGACATTTTTGACCAAGCATGGGATCCCTGTGTTGGATCATCCACCCTACTCACCAGACCTAGCTCCATGTGATTTTTTTATGTTCCCAAAAGTGAAGGAAGTGTTGAAGGGGACCAGATTCGAGACTGTGGAAGCTGTGAAGCAAAAAGTGACGGAGACTATGAACACGCTAACAGAAAATGACTTCAAACACTGTTTTGAACAGTGAAAAATTCGAATGGAAAAGTGTAGGGATAGTGGAGGGGAGTATATTGAAGGTGATAAGGTAAAAGTTGTAAAGGAAATAAAATAAAAAGAGTTACACTAAAAATCCCGTTTTTTTCTAGCCGCACCTCGTAATGTTCTTAGAGTAATGTACGAGACTGAATAAAGAAGTTGAAGCAATGACTCTGCCTATTCAGACCTGCTCTTCCGAAAAACAATGTATATTTTCTATACAGCAATCATCAAACCCTCAAGACACATGCATCGGATTTAACCGAGAACGTTGGTAATCAATGCAGTGGAAAGCAATTTTATAATTGCCGCCTTTCCTATCTAGCTAGCGAACTCGCAACTGGTGAAAATTTGTTCCACCAACGGTCGCGATAGTCATGTATGTTTTTAGAAATGCATGTGATTAAAATAATTATTAATATAACCAGCGTATGTAATGAAATCTTCAGGGTCGGCCGGTCAGCAGACTAGTACACGTGAGGAATATGGTGGAGCTAACCGTCGCAATATCGTCTTTTATAAAGCAATCCTGCGGTACCTCCGTGAAGGCTTCATTGCAATCACTCGCCGCGGGTGTCGCCTTTCTTACATAACTGGAGTAAGTTTCCGGCTGTTAAGTTTTCTTGTTAAATGTTTCAGATTAAAATTTGAAAGTCAGAAAAAATGGAATAGCAAATTATCAAATGCCTCGTCAGAAAAATAAAATTTTCGTATTTGTAATCACCCAAATAAATTCAATGCGAATTGTAAAACTAGAAACTGAAATAAATTTTATATATATATATAAAAACTAATTATTAGATATGTGTGAAAAGCATATTTTAAACAGTTACTGATTCATTCTACTTCTACATTTCTTTCAAACTTTTAATGCGATCTGATATGTGGATGACATGTTGGACGTATTGTTTCTGAATATTTAAAATTCCTTTAGTGGATGATGTTATTTTTACATAGTTACTAGCTTTGCCGGGCAAGCGTTGCAATGCCTATTTTTATTTCTTAAGAGGGAAAGCATATAGAAAACAGACACATTAACATGTACAAAATAACTGAAAGATAATGATTTTTAACCATTCAATTAAAATTGAAAAAGTTTATTTTGATGGTTTGGGTTATACAGTATTTTCGGTCTTCCGTCTTCTACAAAGGAAGAGTACCCAGCGTTGCTCGGCAGGTGGATATGAAAGTTCAAAATCGGATAGAAACTGTATCTTTGTATAAACGACATTGACAAAAATTAATGGGGTGGAAAGAGTGAGAGGGGTTGGGTTTCTGAAAATCAAATTTAGACAGTATTTTCTGTTGGTTTTAAAGAATACGCGTGCAAATTTTCGTCCATTTTGGATAAGAACTGTGGGTATGTGTAAAAAAACATTGACAAAAATTAAGCGGGTGGAAAGGGGGAGAGGGGTTGGGTTTTTGCAAACCAAAAGTAGACAGTATTTATTTTAAAGAATACGTGTGAAAACGACAATTGAAAACAGATAAAATCTGGGGGTATGACTAAAGAATGTTTGTAAAAATTAAGAGCGTGAAAGGGGAAGAGGGTTGGGTTTCTGAAAACTAAATATAGGCAGTATTTTGGGTTGGTTTTAAAGTATACAGATGCAAAGTTCCGTCGATAGTGTATAAAAACTGTGGGTATGTGTAAAGAACATTGACAAAAATTTGCGGCGTTGTAAAGGGGGAGCGTGGGTGATTTTTTTTATTATTTTTTTCCCCTCAGAAGCCTTCGCAAGCGTGCGCACAATAATTCACCAAAATTTCATCTTAATCGGATGTATGGTATAGGAACGCGTTGAAGATGAACATACAAACATACATACAAACATACATATAAACATACATACAAACATACATACATACATACATACAAACAAACATACAAACAAACATACAAACAAACATACAAACAAACATACAAACAAACATACAAACATACATACAAACATACATACAAACAAACATACAAACATACAAACATACAAACATACATACAAACAAACATACAAACAAACATACAAACATACATACAAACAAACAAACAGGCAGACATTCATTTTTATATATAAGATTGTTTCTTTGGAACGCATGAGTCGTTTAGGGATACTTGATGGTAATATTTGTAGACGCTCCCAGTCTGGCAGTGTTGCGCCTCTGAGTATGGCAGAGCCTGTGGATCCGTCTGGTGTGAGTAACGTGTTGTCCGCCTGGTAGGGAGCGACAACGCTCAGGCATGGAGCAGCGAGTTCAGATACCCGTCCGGTCATCAAGTTTTCCGTTTCCATTCTTTTCTGAAAACAGACCATTTTAAATTCCAGAATAGTGACTTCATAAACGCTACGCCTTGTTCTAATGATAACCACGTCGATCACCTGCTTAACCTAGAGTAGAAGCTACCAACTCCTAACCATCGGGTTAATTTTTATCCCCTAGAAGTTCACTTGCGTTTTGAATAAGAAGTAAGGTCTACTTAAGGGTCTGTACACTGTGTAAACATTATCTAAGTATCTTTTGCACTAATTTTGTTTTTGTCACTTGCAATTTCTAAGGCGTATTAGAATTCGCGTAACTGATGACGGAAAACCGACTAATACCTGAAATAGGGCGACGGATAAGTCGCTTTAGTGCTTCTGAACTAGTTCCTGAAGTCAGATACGTATTACTAGAATTAATAACGGTTCTTGAAGTCAATATTAATGAATGAGGCATTTTAGAATCATGATACATAATCTCTCCATTATTATGTTTTCTTGGGGATTGGGGCTGGTGGACGTCGGGGTAATTATAACGGGAAGACATTGGCGGCAATAAACGGGAAGGATTTCAGCCGCAGACTCGTAAGGGGACATCCATAAATTACGTAAGGTTTTTTCTGGATTTCCGGACCCCCTCCCCCTCTGATGAGATATGGACGGACCGCCCCCCCCCCCTTCTGATGATATCTGGTCAGTGAGAATGAACCCCCCATAGAAATCGCCCTCGCAACTTTTTGATAACTTTTTTTTTTGAGGTCTCACCCATCCAAAATCCGGATACACCCCCACTTTGCGACGAACCCCCCCCCCCCTAAAATCGACTTCCATGCAATTTGTAGACTTTTTTTTAGCTCTACAGTCCAACAATTTTTTTTCCAAAACCTCACGTGAGATTTCCGTAAACCCCCCCCCCCTCCCTCATTTGACCTCACGTAATTTATGGACGACCCCTAATAAAACCATCCCGGCATGCGCCTTGTATGATTTTGGGAAATCGTTCAAAATCGAATATCTGTATGGCTGGACCGGGAATCGAGCCCGTGTCATACCAAATCCCAGTCTTGCTTTTAAATTCAAGTCTAATAATGTAACGAAGTATCGAACTATCACCAATATTAAGTTATGGTACAACATGGTGCCTAAGAGACGACAATTTTTCCATTGTCTCCTCTCCTTTTACACAAATAAATTAAACAACCGTGAATTGGAGTCCATAGTTTGTTGATTAGGTGGCGAGAAAAATCATTTGTCCCGTCAGAGACGAGAGAAAATACAGAATAGGGGGAAAAAAAAAAAATACAAAAAAACTGGAACATTAAATAGTACGAAAAGAAGAAATCAATCTTCTGTGGTCACACAGTTTGGATGGACAATCTTAGACTCATCTCCAAAATCTTCAACGCAAGAAAGCGACTAACGCAAAGTGGACGAGGCTAGTCAGAAAAGATCTTCAACAACTGTAAATAGACCCAACGAGATTTACAACTGGGATAATCACAGAATGTGTATTGAAACATCAGATTCTCTACAGTCACTAACAGCCAAAACAATGCTCCCTGGATCTGACGTGAAATGGACCAAGGAAAGAGAATACAACTACAGTCCAAGGATAAAAGAATATTGGACTAAGAATAAAGCTCACCAGAGTTAACAACCACGTGCACCATGGAGGCCAAAACGAAAAAGAAGAAATTGGCGAGGAAACAATAATTCAAATCGCGTCACTGACGCGCTAATAATTCCCTTACACTACTGGAGAGGAAATTCCAGATGACGTACATCCTCTCCACTCAACCTGGTCGGTGGTTCGGTGTGTACAGTTGGCCCATGAGGGGTATCTAATTACGATAAAACCCTATTTCACATGTCCCAAAAATGTACGATTGCTGCATATAAGATTTAAATCTGTACCTACAATTTGTAACAGTCAGAACTGTAGCTGGCAGAGGGTGTTTCGGGACAATTGTATGAAGTAGCCAACTGTTGGGCGTATTATTCTCCAGATTTTTTTCTTCCTGTCATGGAAACCTCGAGTTGTTACTCGGAGAAGTATTTATGGTGGGCCACCCTGCCTGACCTGCCCTGTCCTTCACGAAGCAAAATATTCGTGTTACTATCTATATAACACTCTGGCCGATAGAAAGAAAAGGCTTCGTACAAATACTTGCGGGTAAGCAAATTTATCTGTTGATAAAATACATGATTTTGACCACGAGAAATACACGTTAACCGGAATCTTCTCCCAAGTCATAAGCGACATTGCCAAAAGTTTCACGAAGGATTCTTACAGGCTCAGTAGTTATTTATCATATCAGAACGAGATATAGCTGCAGTTGGAATTCCGTTCCTGATCCTAATTTTTGCAGACTCTTAAGATGATATTTACCTCTGACAAAGGTATGTTTCGTGTATGTGAAATACGCTATGATCAGAATAAGCAGCAGTACGATACAAAAGAAGAGATATTCCATGGTAAGGTAAAGGTCACGGGGTTCCTACGACTCCTGCCGCTTCCCGTACGATTCGCAGATCTAGAGCTCCGAATTCCCATTACAACCGTTGGCACTAGAATGACCGAGCGTGGTGGGGGAACGGTATGCGTTCTCGCCTCGCATTCGGGAGGACGGCGGTTCGAATCCCCGTCCGGGCATCCAGATTTGGGTTTTCCATGGTTTTTCAAATCACTCCAGGCAAATGCCGGGATGCTTCCTTCAAAAGGCCATGGCCGAATTCCTTCCCATTCCTTGCACCCCATCCTTTCCCGTCTCTAAAGACCTCGCTGTTAGAGACGTAAAGCAGTTAAGAAGTTAAGAAGACACTGCAATGGATGTGGCGGCTGAGTGGCTTGGGGAGCCGTTCCAGATGTTCAGCTTCGAGGAAAAGTCCTCGGCTTCGCCGGGGATTGAACCTCTGTCTTCCGGGCCGCAGCCAGGCGCTCTGCCGCCTGAGCTACGCGGAGTAATGGGGTAAAACCGGTAGTAGCTTCGTTCTGGCAACTCTTGGTTCGAGTTTCCAGGAGTATTTTAGTATAAAACATTGTTTATATTGTTTAACACTTGAATATGCTGTTATCATCTATGGAAAAAATAAACTAATAACAATATAGTGAGGCAGTTTTGTAGGGAGAGAGGGAGAGAGAGACCTTTCAAAACAAATTCATTTTGCGGACTGCTGACCACGGCATCTGCTGACACGCAAAGTGTTTCTGCTGACCACAGCTCTCGTCGATAGATTTTCGTAAGCTGTCGTTTGACCCAGTGAAGAGCAACGTATGGCTGTCCCGTCTTCTTACGCCGTCAGCACTCAAACTTGATGCCTGTTTCCTCAGCGATGGTCGTTATCAAATAAACGTTTAGTTACAAACTGTTAACTTTTCTTCTTTGTTGTCAGACTCGACTGATATGATGCAGAGTCCACTTTCTTAAGTATCTGTTCTTGACGTCTCAATGGACTAACCGATTGAGTCGACTGTGGCCTTTAATTTTTGCTTAATTTCTGTAATTATATTTGTGTTTTACACTTGATTTAAAAACTGTTTGAACCTAATTCTGTGGTGGTATGTTGAGAAGGTTTAACTGTTGTCTAGAAGTCTAGAGGTCACACAAAAATACCGTGTAATGACTTGGTTGTGTGAGTTTTCTTTAGATTGTGATCGTGAAAAATTCGTGATATTCTTGTTTATTGTTGCCTTCAATATTTCTTCCGACGTTGCAAGTTCGAGCATAATGAACGGATAAGATGGCGTATGAGCCGAAGTTTAAAAAGCATCTGACGTTTGCACCATTGCAACTCCAAGAGCGAAAGTGTATGGTAGTTTCGGTACCGGGCACTGTGATGTGAAAAAGGTCTGGGCCAATAAAACACTCGCTTAAAATAAGACGGACCAGCCCTAACGCTTTACACAACACTCTCTGCAAACAGTGTCGGTAATATAAACCTTGCTAGCTAATTTTGCTACTACGACAGTAGTCCACTTTTCCATTCACTGCTTAAATTCTAACTACTGGAATTCGCATTCACATAGAGAAACAACCAAAAAGTTCTTAAAAATAGAGGAATATGTACTAACTAGTTTATTAAAACTCGTGCAATGTGATTGTTTGTATACTATGACTACGTCGTTGATCCTGAATTGTATCTTCTGCACACTATTGTTAGTGCTTTTCTATTGTTACGAGCAGCCGTGCACCACACAATTTGACAGTGTCATACTGGACACAGAAGGGATCTCGGGCTTAAATTTTACAAGTTTTGATACAACGTCTACATGAAAAATTCTTATTAACACGTTCACATGAAAAGTAAAAAAAAATCGTTTACGTCAAATGTGTCTATTGGAAATGTGGATGTTAATATCCTCGCGCTCACACTATTTAAATGACAGTACTTTGGTGCTAGGCTACTTTTTCAATATCCGGACACAGCTGTGTTTAAAACTTATTCGTATTGCCTAAACTTAACAACGTTTAATAATGTGATTGTTTTTGAAATCATTAAAAGTACACTGGAAGAAAATTGGTCGGTTGGGTTGGATCTGGGAAGAGCGCCCCATAGTGAACGAGGCTACTGCAAACCCGGTCTCAAGTTCGTCGGGCAGCATAATGGATTCTGCACGCGTATCACATCGCCGAAGAGAAACTAACAAATCAGTCGCATACTAAGAAGCAGCCAGCTTTGCGGACAGAGGTTGCAGTTAGATTGTGTAAGCCCCGATACAGCACGGGGTGGATCGAATGCAGCTCCCGGCAGCGACTGTGAACGGGCCTCATTAAAGTTTAAAACTTCAATTTCCAGCGGGGCTTCTTCCGGACAGCCCTACCTGCCGCAGGAACCGTGTGAGTGATGGCATCCGCCACAGCAAACGAACCTCAAAACCTTCTTCGGCCCTAAGTCACACTGGGGGCAACACTACAGCTGACGTCTTCATATAATATTACGCAAAGATTTCTAACTCTTATTTTCTTTGGCTACCTCCAGTTTTCTGTTTCTTCACAGACAGGACATTCGATAGTTTAGTTTTCTTGAATTCTAGTTTGCATCTTCAGCTAATCACACTTACAGCCTTGTAAGCTAAACTTCAAACTACTCTCTGTCATTGCGTTAAGTGCCTGAATTGTCGCACGATGCCGAAACGCCGTACACCCATAACAAACACCAAACCCTGTCTCAACTGCGTCATTACACATGTAGCCTGATTCTTAATTTTTTAAACAGGATTTATTCTTTCAACTAGATACTTCATAAGGTGTCTATTTTTATCTCCTTAAAATTGCTTGGTTTTTACGTCAGTTGTAGTATTGTAAAAATAAAATTGTAGTTTAAAAAACTAAAATCACGCTTTCGTAGTAATGTGAACTAAAAGGTTAAAAATAATATTTAAATATAAAAATTTTGTTTAACAGTGATAGGGCGTCCCACAATTCAGGATAAATTAATTTTTTTGAATAAGCTTAAAGAATAAAGTCACTGATTACAAAATTAACTTTAATGTAAAAAAGCATGGGGTGCTATTTCAGTTGTCATATTTTTTGTCGTTGGCTGAGTAATTGTCAAAAGTTATGTAGAGCGCACCCCACGCTTTTTTAACATTAAAGTTAATTTTGTAATCACTGACTTTATACTTTAAGCTTATCCAAAAAAAATAATTTATCCTGAATTGTGGGACGTCCTATCACTGTTAAACAAAATGTTTATATTTAAATATTATTTTTAACCTTTTAGTTCACATTACTACGAAAGCGTGATTTTAGTTTTTTAAACTACAATTTTATTTTTAACTTTTTAGTTCAGATAGTTTAAAAAGTATCTTTCTTACTGTTGGCTTTTCTTCGCCAATCTCTCTTTTTCTTTGATTTTTAGTTTCATTATTAATTATTATTCCCACGAGTAAAATACAATTAAATGGTCAACTCAACAAGAGATCCAATAGCACGGTAAACGAGGAAGGCTACTTTTCTATAATAGTACGAAGTAATATTTCGAATACTTACTATTCAACATCACGTTAAGCGACTTCAGACAGAGAAACCTTTCTGGATAGGAGACAGCAGAAGACGATCATCTACAGCAACCAAGGCTCGTAAATCACACCCGGGAAACTGGAGAACAATGATGATGATGATGATGGCTATATTGGGTGGGAAATCTCCGAAGGGTGTGGCCGCCAAATGACGAAGATTTCTCGAATCGCACCTGTGCACTAATGTCGCGGCTGCATTTGCCTAACTCAGTAATCCCATCAAGTATAGGATACACTGACAACGTGGTGAGAGTGAAATTATTGAATTTTTATCGGTTCTTAAT
The DNA here is from genome assembly GCA_031002005.1 of Vandiemenella viatica. Lineage (NCBI taxonomy): Eukaryota > Metazoa > Arthropoda > Insecta > Orthoptera > Morabidae > Vandiemenella > Vandiemenella viatica. The sequence goes on along the minus strand of JARYHS010013631.1, from coordinate 190,125,603 downwards.
AAGTGTGCAAAATTTAAAACGATTCGGACGTCAGGAAGCGGGTAAACACTGAAATGAAAGATTCCATTACATGGCAACCATTTTTTTATTGTTACCGTCAGAGTAACGAGAATAGCAGGACGTTGCTAAGAGACTACTGTATTGTCAACCGTTCTTAAAACGTCTACAAAATTTTTATGTTTTTACTGTCAACGTAATCAGAATATCAAGACATAGCTATGAAATTATTGTATTGTAATCAGTTATCAATACATGAGCAAAATATCAAACAACTCGGACATCTGGAATTGGGTTAAAATTATATTGCAAAATTCCACGACATTCAACCATTTTTCTGTTGTTGCTGTCAAAGTAATGAGCATAGCAGGATATAGCTATGGAATTATTGTATTGTCACCGGTTCTTAATATGTGTGCCAAATTTCAAACAGCTCGGACATCGGGAAGTGGGTCAAAATGGAGTTGTAAAATTCCGTTACATTCATACATACATACATACATACATACATACATACATACATACATACATACATACATACATACAAGTCAAGCTAGTATAAAGCGTGTAAAAAAAAAACAGTTTTTTTTTCTGACGTGAAAAAAAAACACGAAAAAAAACCCTGAAAAAAAACCATTTTTTTTCTGTGACATGTTTATTCTTCATAACTACTAACTTTAAAATTTTTAAGGCATTTATCGTTTAATATGACTGTTTTAGAGTTTATACTAAGTACTTATCTTACTTTTTTAAATCTACTATATTTTTCTGGTTCAGTAGGAAAAAAGAAGAAAAAAAATTACAAAAATATTGGTAAGATTGACTGAAGTTTTCTTTTACGAATGGGGACTTCCCGAAAGGCTAGGTTGCGTGAGAAGGAATCCCCGTTCGGCCGTTCCCTATTGTTTGGATTGATACTCGCTATTTGAACTAGTGCTGCCAGGCCCTAAAAATTTATCTGTAAACCTATGAATCTTTTCAAAAAATTAGGAAATTTAACCACGGTTTTTTACCTCTTTTCTATTACTTGTTGTGCTTTCCTTATATTCGTATTCTTATTAAACTCGCAGCGTATAGTGATACTGAGTCATTGTCAGTAATTATGAATAATTTCCTTGCAACCGTTGGCGTAAACCAACTATTGAAAACAAATAAAGCTCCTATTTTGTATGATAACAGATTTAAATTCAAACTTAAAAGACCGTAATACAGAACTATCGGCGCAGTCTTCATTCACAGTGTGTACTTTGCTCACAATTTAAAATTGAAATCTCAAAAGCTTTTGCATGCAATACAACCTGTAAAAGAAAATGTAACTATTTCTGAAGTTATGGATCTAGAGGGGACAGAAGAAGATACAGAAAATTCCAACTCCGAGCGAACTAGTGTTGGTAGTAATGATACTAGTGAATGTGGTACCGACATAGAGGATGAATAAAAAATATATGTTACCTATATAGATACATTTATGAATCATTATGTAAGATATTATATGATTTAGTAAGGTTTAAAACACACATGTAAAGTGTAAGTTCCATAAATAAAACTATAATTTATCAAATACATTGCTTTCTGAAAAAAAATAGAAAAAAAACAAGGGTGCTAGGTTTTTTTCATGTTTTTTTTCAGAAATCTGAAAAAAAAATTTTTTTTTTTTTCAGTTTGCAACACTAGTCAGGTGCATTCTTGGTTTCTCATAATGTTGTGTCCATTACACAAATTAATTAAGGCCCAAATTTCTTTCGATCATTTCATTTTTGGTGATTCATTAGCTGTCCATTTTTGTTGGCGAACTAGGTGTGTTTGACTTGTACACACCGTACCTGTAGGATGGCAGACTTAATTAAGCTGTTTGTAGATTCTGTTTGTATTCTTTGCGCCGCCGTTTTTCCTGGAAGCGGCCATCAGTCATGTCCTGCGATGACAGACGGGAGTTAACCACCTGGTTGACCTGTACTGGCCGGCAATTTAAAACTCATCACCGCCGTGGACACCTCCAGCATGGCCGCTGGACTCGGGGGGGAGGGGGGGGACGTATCACCTCTGTCTCGCCATTCTGATTTCGATTTCAATGCTTTACTCAAATCACGGCTTTAATTATTCCACTGTCCACGATCGGTAGAGATTTATTGAAGAAAAAGTGGAAACGTGTTCAATTTTTTTAATTTTTTTTAAATTGAGAGTCCTATACCACGGATCAATCAAATTTTGACACAACCTATTACTGTTTACCATATTTTTGGAGAATTCATCCTCTGATAACTAATTAATTACGTTCCGCATTAAACATTTTATAGTTCTGCGTGGTTAAGTACAAATATTTCAAGCATTTTTTTAAATTACTATCATCAGTCTTTCGATTGGTTTGATGAAATCCTCCATCTTGCGCTAATCTCTTCTAAGTCCTACATTATCTGCTTCATATATTCTAATCTCTGTCTTCCTTCCTTTCGACTGTTCCCTCCAGTAACAAATTAACCAATTCACCATGTCTCAAAATGTGACCAACCAGCCTGTCTCTTCTTTCTGTTAGCCTCTTCCACAAACATCTTTTCTCAACAAACATTTCCAAAACTCGTTCATTTCATACTTTATCTCTCCACCTAATTTTCAGCGTCCTTCTATACCACCACATTTTAAATGCTTCAATTTTTCTTCTTCCTGGTATTACAAAAGTCCATGTTTCGCTACCAAAAAAATGCCGTACTCCACACACAGAGTTATAAAAAGTTTTTTCTAAGTCGAAGATCAATATTTGAAACTAAAAGATTCCTCTTTTTCATGAAAGCTCTTTTTGCTATTGCTATTCTGCTTTTAACATCATATACTGTCAAATCATTTTTGCTTGTGTTTTCAGATAGTCAGAAAAATTGATATTACTTACTTGAATTAATCGTCGGTATTAAATCAAAGCCCAAGCTTCAAGTAAGGAAATTGAAAAGTCTTCTATATACATTAATGTTACCCGCTGTTAGGATATGATCTTACTGACTGGAACGCAGTTGAAGTGATAGATGTCGGCCACAGTGAAACAGCCCAGATTAGTAATCAGTTCTCATGATACTGCAGTTCCATCCACGTGTGCTTGTTGCAAATCCACCTGTCACCTGTCTCGCTGCTGGAATATCGACTCTTTTGTTGCTAATTTTGTCAAAGCATCAGCTTACTCAGTCCTTCAGAGCGTTTTCTCAAAAGAAAATAGATGAAAAACAGGAAGTAAAAGTTCATACGATGTTCTTGTAACTACGCTATTGAGTTAAATGTTTTGAGAGTTGAACAATTCATTTGGTACAAACAGAGAACTGATTTCTTATCATTGATTCATGTTTTCTCATACCACCTGCCGTGTACATCAGTTTCCTTCTATCATGTCATTTAAAATACGGTTGGAATTTATCGCTCTATGGTTAAAATATTATATTCCAGTAAATGATCACAACGAAGAGGAGAAATTAACCTGGGGAAGTGAGAAGTATAGCTACAGAAATTAATAAATGATAATTGTTTTGGACGAAAGAGGAACGAATGACGGAAAGATAAGTGAAAGGTGGTGGAGAGTGAAATAATTTTGAGAGGTGTTGGAATACTGATGTAGACCATGTTTCGTAAATCTGATCTAGTGAGACCAAATAATTTGTTTTCCATTGTTAAACAATATTCTACTAAAGCCTTTTCTAGATAATATTGTTTTCCGTCCTAATCGAAGTTTGTTTTTGGACACATTCTGAATAAGGTGGTTCACGGATCATCAAAATATTTAGACGCCAGTAAATATCCCCAATTTTTTTTCTTTTACGTTCTCTACCACCTTCTTCATTTTCTCCTCGTCCCACCTCTGTCTTTTCTTTTTCTTGAACGTTTCTCTCTAGGTCCCTAAAAATAAAAATTACATTTTAGAAAATAGTATACAAATATGGAACGGTATTCCGTAATAATCGCCCCTCTAGTATTCCATAATTGTCGCCCCCTGGAAATGTACTTTGGGAGGTTATAAATATGGTTCCATCGAATAAAACGCGAATCACATTTAGGCTAAAATAGTCTACAAAGTGTGCTCTATTAGCCCACATTATTAACACAAACCAAGAAATACAGGTTAAACGTAAAAATAACTAGGCAATTAACTTATCAAAGTTTTCTCCGTCCAAAAAAATGAAAAAGAACTCCTCTTGAAAGCGATGTGAAATGTGAAGCCTATGAGCAGAGACAATCCTATGAACGCACAGACAAGACTGAGGTAATGGCGGATCAAAACGAAACATTTCACCTAGTTTCCGCTAGGGTGCAGCACATAGGAGAGGGGAAACCGACCTGTTCCATAATTCTCTCCTCTCCTCTACTGAAAATTATCTCCAAGGTATGACAGTGAATTAAACTTATAAAGGAACAGCGGTATTCAGTCTACATTTACATCCATACTGTGCAATTGACAAATATTGTGATTGGCAGAAGGAGATTTGCACCAAAATCTAACTCTGAACATTCCAATCGCGAATACCCCGGGGAAATAAAGAATACATATAAACATCTTCTTTCTCTAATTTTATCTCTCCTGTCATTGCGTCCTAAATACGCTGGTGGACGAAGTATTTCATTTCATTCGTAAAAGAGAGAAGAGTTTCGCATATTCGCGAACAATTTCAGATGAAACCGACGTTGTCTGTCTTCCAAAGTATCCAGCACAATCTATGTATCAATTCTTTGGCGCTCTCGTAAGGGCTGCTGCAACCAGTCACGAATCGAGCGGCTCTCTACAACACTTTCTCTATCGCGTCAATTAATCCCTTGTGATAAGAATCACAAACTCCACAACAGTAATCCAAATGAGGACGCACGAGAGTTGCAGTTCTTCAAAATAGACCTTTGAATCTTAACCAAGAATAAGCTTTACCCAAAACGGAAGTTATATGGAGGTCCCATTTAGTCCAATAATTCATCTCGGAGTGTTGTACAAATACTTTTATTAATAGCTTCACCAGTAACTATCATTTTCAAGAAGACTTTTAGGCATTTTTAATATGACCCTGTAAGGTGACAAAGTCCCTTATTCTTTAATTTTTGTGAATAATTTTTGTTAAAAGTTAATTAAATATTAGTCTTGCTTGTGTTGTGTATACAAATGTGTTAAATTGTTATGAAAAAAATGATAAAGATAAACGTATATTAAAGTGCCAGAATATCTATGGACAATGGTTATCTATGATAATGTATATCTTTGGACGGAAGAAAAGAAAATATGGCGAGGGTATGGATGAGAATATAACATATTCTGGCAAATCGTTGAATAAAAGGAATGTAAGAAGTGTGTTTTGACCCTTGTGAATACTGTATAAATAAAAAGTGTTTTCTAGTGTTACTTCAAAGAATCGTTGTCTAGATATTTATTTGTTTCTGAACTGTGAATGGAAATAATCTGCCGGCTTCTGCAGCTTAGATTACGGCTTGAAGACGGGCAGATTACATATACCTATACCTAAATAAAGGAAGAGGGGATCTTACAACCCTCACACGGAGAAGATACGCAAGGCAATTAAATGGAATGGGCATTTAATGAGATCGGCAGAAGAAAGATACCTGAATTGAGAAGAATATGAGGTAAACGTCGCGAAGAAAGACCAAGGAATAGATAGATGACTGGAAAAAGTGCAGGAGGAAGAACATTAAAGAGAACTGGAATAAGAGGAGTTGGGGGGAAGAGAGAGAAATGGAGAGATTTGTGTTTGAAGCAGATGGCTGATGGGCTCTGGTTGGAAACTGGATAGTGATAAATATGAACACCACCTGGTAGCATTTCTCCGTCTCGTTGTTTGGCGTATGGAACGTGTTATGGTCTGGAATGTGGAGCCTATTGGTTTTCTGAGCTAGCCGACCACCGGTTATTCAATTAAGGCGAGGCCTCTAAACAGGGAGGGCTGCCTTTGTGTCGGCAACACTTGAAAGCAGAGCGGGCACCGTGTCCCATTAACATTCCTACCTGCTACGTGGAAAATCATATCGCGAATGTCGCACCACAGAGGCAGCTTTGAAATCTGTTATTAAATGCGTTCTGCCGTAACGCGTAAAAGAACCTCAAACAAAACTCTGCAACAAGTTACCTACATTGTTCTACAGAATACAGATATACGATTCTGACGCATGGTCTACTATTCTGTTGTGGAAATAAATGGTTACACAACACCATCCGGAAGATAACAGTAAAAACTTTCGGTTTTTTGTAGCTTATATTGCAAATGGCAATTGATATTCAATTTAGTCTACGTGTTATTACTTTTCATGCTTTCCTACCTTCTGGCTTTGGCAGTAGCACTGCGTTTTTGTTTCATTTCTGGAGTATTAGTTGTTAGCACAACACCAAAACGAATTTATCACTTACGTTTATAAAAACTGGGGAAGTGCAAGTTTTTACCTGGCACCGTTAGGGTTCTTATACCCGTAGTGGTATAAACAGAAGGTTTACTTTGCGCAAAGATCCGTGTTTGATGTATTTTCACATTAGGCAACGGAATCGATTCCAGGTTAGTTGTCGGTAGCACCACTACTGCAATCGATAGGTCTACAGTCTCCTTCTCGGATGCCCGCTCAATTCTTTATATTCTAGCGAGAAAATGTAGAAATTAACTTAATCTTCTATTTGACGAGCTCTAAATATCTATACCACAATCACGGAGGAGAAAAGGGTAATGTTTTTGAACCCCTTTATTTCTATCTAACTCTCCTCATATTTTAATAAAATTTTAAAAAGGATATTCGGTTTTGGGTCAACGAAATGCGTAACATGTCAAAATTTGAAGTCTGGATCATATGCAGTTTAAAAGCTATTGCCCTGCGTCAACAGTACGGTTCAGTTCCTTTTTGGTTACGGAACCCTGAAAATACTAAAAACTGAGGTTCAAATAATGAAAATTCAAAATCTGCCAAAAATTCACTTCCTGCTCCAGGCGTATGCAACATTTAAAATTGAAACTCTCCGTTTGGTTCCGAGAAGCGATTCTTTTAACAGTGAACGACAGTATTACCACTTTCTTAATCCCTGATTAGAAACTTGTAAATTATTCTTTCTGAGCCGAAATACAATGAATGGTGTGTGAGTCCTTACCATCGAGACTGAAGGCACCAATTTCGATTTGTGTCTAAGAATCTGGTTTTCGAAGCTCGCCTCGTTGTCATCGACTGTTTTACTCGAGATCGGGTTAGCTGTAGCTGGTTGGAACGCCGAGTATGGAAGGGATTTTCATCTATCAGGACTCGCCAATTAATGCCAAGCGAGGTCTTGGTGTACGATGACTAATCAGATGTGTCCTAAACCCCTCCACACTGCACGTAGACCGAGAACATCCACACAGTTGATTAGCAAGACGTACGCGGGTGTTAAAATTTCCAATTTTTTTGACGATTTATAGAAGACTAGGCAATTGGTCTGTCATCCAAAGCATAAGTCAGTAGTTATCCATATGTTCAGTATTGCTTTTATTGTGGGTAACGCTGCTTGAAACTATCCAAGTTACATCTCCCCAAGTTTCTACGTAGACCTACCTATAGTAACCTCCTGATGACGGATAGGGTATGCGCTACGTACTTACTACTAATTATAATTACATGAGCTAGAGTATTTATTACTGATAAAATTGTAGTTTAAAAAACTAAAATCACGCTTTCGTAGTAATGTGAACTAAAAGGTTAAAAATAATATTTAAATATAAACATTTTGTTTAACAATGATAGGACGTCCCACAATTCAGGATAAATTAATTTTTTTGAATAAGTATAAAGTCACTGATTACAAAATTAACTTTAATGAAAAAAGCATCGGGTGCTATTTCAGTTGTCTTATATTTTTTGTCGTTGGCTGTTTGTAAAGACTGTGTCACTGTCAGAAGTTATGTAGAACGCACCCCACGCTATTTTAACATTAAAGTTAATTTTGTAATCAGTGACTTTATACTTTAAGCTTATTCAAAAAAAAAATAAAATTATCCTGAATTGTGGGACGTCCTATCACTGTTAAACAAAATGTTTATATTTAAATATTATTTTTAACCTTTTAGTTCACATTACTACGAAAGTGTGATTTTAGTTTTTTAAACTACAATTTTATTTTTAACTTTTTAGTTCAGATAGTTTAAAAAGTATGTTTCTTACTGTTGGCTTTTCTTCGCCAATCTCTCCTTTTCTATGAGTTGTAGTTTCATTATTAATTATTATAAAATACAATTAAATGGTCAACTCAACAAGAGATCCAATAGTACGGTAAACGAGGAAGGCTACTTTTCTATAATAGTACGAAGGAAGTAATATTTCGAATACTTACTATTCAACATCACGTTAAGCGACTTCAGACAGAGAAACCTTTCTGGATAGGAGACAGCAGAAGACGATCGTCTACAGCAACCAAGGCTCGCAAATCACACCCGGTAAACTGGAGAATGATGATGATGGCTATATTGGGTGGGAAATCTCCGAAGGGTGTGGCCGCCAAATGACGAAGATTTCTCGAATCGCACCTGTGCACTAATGTCGCGGCTGCATTTGCCTAACTCAGTAATCCCATCAAGTATAGGATACACTGAAAACGTGGTGAGAGTGAAATTTTTGAATTTTTATCGGTTCTTAATAAGTGTGCAAAATTTAAAACGATTCGGAAGTCAGGAAGCGGGTAAACACTGAAATGAAAGATTCCATTACATGGCAACCATTTTTCTATTGTTACCGTCAGAGTAACGAGAATAGCAAGACGTTGCTAAGAGACTACTGTATTGTCAACGGTTATTAAAACGTTGTGCAAAATTTTTATGTTTTTACTGTCAACGTAATCAGAATATCAAGACATAGCTATGAAATTATTGTATTGTAATCAGTTATCAATACATGAGCAAAATTTCAAACAACTCGGACATCTGGAATTGGGTTAAAATTATATTGCAAAATTCCACGACATTCAACCATTTTTCTATTGTTACTGTCAACGTAGTGAGCATAGCAGGATATAGCTATGAAATTATTGTATTGTCACCGGTTCTTAATATGTATGCCAAATTTCAAACAGCTCGGACATTGGGAAGTGGGTCAAAATGGAGTTGTAAAATTCCGTTACATTCATACATACATACATACAAGTCAAGCTAATATAAAGCGTGTAAAAAAAAGACGGAGCAAGTTTGTATTCATGAATGCATCTCTAAAATCAAATACTACAAGTTCGGGGGGGGGGGGGGGGGAGAGAAGTTACAATGAACTAAGTAATCAAGAGTTTCTTTAAAGTTTCTGTCAAAATAAATTGTGGAAGAAACGTGTTCCTCAAACTTGTTACTGTGAAAATTATAGACCCTTGTTAGGTTTGGTGTCAATAAGGACCACCCATCACATTGAAACTTGCCGGTTATAACGCACTGTCGATTGAATGTTGAGACACGACTACTTTCAGCTATTCAATTGCCAGTATTTCAGCGTCATCAGGCGTATTAATGTTAAAGCCAAAATTTCGTATTAGCAATTCAGCAGAAAGTAGTGCAGCGCGTAATACTGTTCAGAAATACTCTTTAGTTAGAATATTATGATTTGGGTTTGGATCTTTATGACCAAAAAATAGAGAAATGTGCAGGCAAATATGACCTTTAAAACGGGTAAATATGACCTAAAACTTACAAAATATGACCAAACATTTAAATTTACTATACATGCCCAGTTACAGATCGTTTATTTTTTCTAGCAGTGTCGCCTTCACGTAGACAGCATAATATGCTTCCGTTCACTCACTGCACCATTGGGAAATCAAATTTTAAATCGTTTTGTTGAAGTCACTTTAATTTCAGGTAATTTACAGAAAAGAACTCTTTCATCTTGTAGTGAGAGCCTTAGTGGGCAAGCCACGTTACAATTATCTTTCATACCTTTTGATTTAAAAAAAAGGGGATTTTAATCTTAATTTTTATGAAGGAGTGAAAATTTCTTAATTTTGCAAGAATCTCGATGTTAGTTGGAATTTAGGAAAAATTGTCCAATATGACATTTATTTTCTTATCACTGGCGATTTCAAGTCTGAGCGAATTTACCGTTAACATTAACACAGATTGGCAAAATCATAAAACAACGCTCAGAGGTACAATTAGCCGTCATCAGCAAGCAAACAATTGTATATTTATTTTTAAATCCATCTCAGAATTAAAATGCAAGAAATAATGACATTTTGAAACAATGAAAATTAGAAGTTATTACGATCTTAGAGAAAGGTATCATAATACTGTGACATTACAGTTAAAAGAAAATCATGGGCACCACGAATGAACAATATCATTCGAAAACAATTAGTTCTGGCAAATTATGCCGCTACCTCAGGGGTTTGGTTCAATTACAAAGTTAGAACATGGATCTATCCTCTCAGAGTCGCTTAAGGATTCAGTTTCACGGAATGCACAATCAGATGGCTTGGTCGTAATAAGTTACCATTGTAGTTCTGCGGTGATTGGAGCGGACCCACGGTATGTGAGACTATCTCACAAGGCGGCGACAGGCATTACCGGCTGTGCCGCCGTGATAAGCTTGCTCCAGCAAGCCGGCAGGCAGAAGTCATATAGCAGCAGTTGGCGAGAGAAGTCAACTTTCCTAGTACGCCACAGACAAGACTAGCATAGCATGGACTCGAAGATCGAATTGAATTTCGTCGCTCTTCTCCCTCGCGAGGAAACTTCTCGCTCCGCCCCTTGTAGTCTCGAAGCTCACATATAACAGAAATTCCCAGGATTTTAAGTTATACGCTCATTTGGATTGGATCTTCAGGTCGGCACCTAATGTCACGTGATATCCCCGATATCTGATTTGCCCCGCTCGTATCACAGAGGTCGGACATATTCGGCCAAGTTCGCCGGGGTGAGAGCACATTCGGGTGTCGGGCTGCAGGCATTTCGCGCCAGGTGAGTGACCCTGTTGACCACCCATCCCCAGGGAGCAGAATGTGTGGTCCGGCAAAACCCCAGATCCGCGACGTCCTGTCGCCATGGTTCGGGAAGACCACGATTAGCTTCAAGCCTACACAGCTCAATAACTCTTTAATATTCGCTTTACCAAGATACACTGTATATTCACCATTTCATTACAGTCCTCACTTGGAATCTTGCGTACTTTATAAATTTACAACAAAAATCTATTTAGGTGGTCGCCCAAGATTTATGTAAATTAATCTAACATTATGACATATATAATAAAAATGCACCTTGTAACGTGGCGACAGCGCGTCACGTTACAATTTGTACTAAAATACTCCTCTCCAAATTCCCTTACGTAACTCTGTAACTTCACACTTTCAGAAAATTTTGTTTTCGGCATGGTGGTACTCACTGATCCACTGCAGATTTAACACTGACTGAGGATTATACTCAAAAGTATTTCATTGAGACATTGATTGACGCGGATCGACACAGGCATGCTGCTGCTGCATTGTCGAGATTATAAGTCGGGCGGAACAATAACATTTAGTCAAAGAGAATAACGTATAATTTTGATTCTTGACTGGTGAATTCTGACCAATTGGTTTTTCCTCCAATGTATATGGGAGTACATTTCTGTGAATAATTATCTTAATTTCTTCTCATCTATATCTAGTAAATTCCCGGTACTATTAAAAAATTACAAGATTTATGACCATAAATATTATCGAAATAAGTCCAAAACTAGAAAAATGGCATATATATGCATTTATATGCTACATAAAATACATTTAAATGCAATCAGAAATGTTCAATCAGTTTTTAATTCAGTATTACAACTCAAGAAGAAGTCAGGAAACAATATTACTTGTTCTAATGATTTGAACCCTGCTTATGACATTGCAAAGTTTTTAGTCACTCCCCGGGTGTGCATGGAACGCAATCCTCTCCACCGTCTTACGTCCATCCACTATTCCACTTTTTCCACTACTGTCTGATTCATCACTCTGTCTTGCACACTTTCACGCACTTCTTTGGTCCATCTGTCCCTCCATCGTTTGAGAGTCCTCTTTCCTTCCACTTTAAAATCTCACATTTCTCTAAGCCGACTTCCTTCATCCGTTCTGTTTATCTATCCACATCGCTTGAGTCCTAATATGTTACATTTCTACTTTCCACCCACTTTCATTTCGCAGTTCTTCCAGTCTAGTTGATCCAGTCCTTCTCCTTTCAAATTTCATCTTCTTCGCCTGGATTCTCGATATCTCTTTCAGCATCAATGCTTTATATAATGAGCAAACAGTTGTTCAACCAATAGGAAAAACATAAGCTCCATTTAGTATAAATTAATTTAACCATAATATATCGAGCATGGCAAATAGTTGGTGTGTTAACCCTCCATTCCAACTTCCTGAGGAAATGTAACCATGTTGATTTCAGGTTGCTTTCCTCAGGGTGAATGTGTTTCTCCTATGTGGGTGGCTGTGATGGCGTGTGTTCATCGTAGAGCGTGGTAGGTGTTTCGGTGAAGAAATAGTAAAACTGAGCGGGGAAATCAAAGTGTCAGACTATTCAGGCCTATCTTCCCAATGACACTATGGGAGTCCGCCAGGCTTAACGTCCCCGTATGGGGAACAAATCATCTTAACAGTATCATTCGATACCCAGGTTTGAGTTTAATCCGTGACATTGTTACTAATCCGGTATTAAGTAACGAACGCTAAAAAGTGCCAAGTCATGCGTATAAGTAAAAAGGTGACACCATTTAGCTCTGAATATACAATTAATGGTACTGTCCTTAGAACTGTGGATTCCGCTAAATACCTAGGGGTAACAATTCGTAATAATTTGTCGTGGAATGAACATATCGAGAATGTAATTGGGAAAGCAAATCGTATGCTCAGATTTCTAGGTCGTAATTTAAAACAATGCACTCCTGAAGTTAAGTCGTTTGCATATAAGTCACTAGTGCGTCCTCACTTGGAATATTGTTGTTCTGTATGGGGTCCCCATCAAAAGGGGTTAATGGAGGCGTTAGAGAGGGTCCAGAGAGGGGCCGAACGATTCATGACAGGTATATATAGTTGGAGGGAAAGCGTAAGCGTAAGTGCGATGCTGGGAAGACCTGGAACACCGAAGGCGTTGCTCTCGGCGGAAGCTAATTGAAAAATTCATGACTGACATATTTCAGAATGACAGCAAAGAAATATTGCTACCAGCAACATTCGTATCTCGGAATGACCGTGAAAATAAGATAAGGGAAATCAGGGCCCGCAACGATTCTTTTATGTATTTATTTTTTCCGCGAGCGATTAGGGAATGGAATAGAAAGGATTTACCGGGCGAGTAAACTTAATTTCCGACAGGAGTAGCTTTCGATAAAGCTCTCCGGCCATCCTGATCTGGGTTTTCCAAGGTTTTCCCAGATCATTCCACGCGAATGCTGGGATGGTTCCTCACAATAACCCATGGGTTCCTCCTACCATATCCCGTATAACCCTTCCAAACTATTACTCTTTCGGATAGATGCAATGCACCCTCCGCCACACACTTTTAGTGAATCGCAGAGTAATAGTAATAGAATATTCCTTCCATCACCTAGGTTCGAACTAGTTAACCCACTGAGCCACAG
>JARYHS010013631.1:190065680-190111055 GCA_031002005.1 Vandiemenella viatica | reverse complement strand
CTGTTTGTCTACCTGGCAAGCACAAATCTCCCCTCCATTAGGCACTCACTATTCTCCCCTCGCTAATTCTAGGAACCGGCCTGCTGGCATTCCTCAGATCTGCCGCTCCACACTTGTACAATGTACACTGCGCCCAAACGCCCACTAAAATATTCCACATTTTAAATAATAAACATATAGTTTATTAATGTAACTAGCGGTCACAAGACGCGTTCGTTACAGTACAAATATAACAAAAAATGCAAATTCTTAAAACAGTGCTGTAAATAATTATTAGGTATAGTTTCGTTTGATGTTAGCAAAATATATCATCTGGATGATTTGAGTCGTCAACTTGACCTTTTGGGGATTCACCGCGTAATGTGCCGCCTGTCTCGGCCTGTTATCAGTAAGTGATTTACTGATAAAAAAAAGAAATCGACTGCATATATCACAACGTGGAGACTTGAGATTAAAGCTTACTAAATTGGAGCCTAATATAAAATCTCTATGTCAAGCATCAGCGCAAGGATCACACTAAATTGCCATAATAAATCTTTATTAAAAATCTTTTGAATTTGAATTTAGTATTTCATTATATGTTTTTTAATTTTACTTACTGTGTTTTATGACATATTAAAGTTTTTTCTTTCAAAAATCATCCTATATGAGTTTCGTTAATAACAAATAATTTTTTATTTAAAATTATGTATGGGGAGGGGGGCAAAAAAAATGTTAAAAGTGAGACATGACCCAAAAAAGGTTGGGAAACACTGCTCTAATATTAACCCCCTTTCTCTGCTTTCTTAACAGCACGAGAGAAGTGGAATACATATAACCAGTGCGGCATCTTATTTCCTGAATTTTATCTCTCGTGTCATTGCGACTCAAATATGTTGATAGACGAAATATTTCTCCGCATTCATAAAGTAGCGTTGTAAGTTGACACGTTAACCTAATTCTCAACCTTCGCAAATCATAACAGTAATAATGAGAACAGTTACGTCTAATCCTAACGTACTTACCAAAAAGATAACGGAAAGTTACTCTATGTTATTACTCACATTTTCAAAACAGCCGTAGTTATTGCAGATAAAACGAAAATAAATACAACGAACATATTTACACATTTCATGTCACTTCGGTTATCTTCAACTGACAAAATAGACAATTCAGTATTCTGCTTTTTCTTATAATAAGTTTTACTACTAATACAGGGCGTTCGCCGGGAAACGCTACCCACTGTTAGCGCTACAAGGAAGAAACTGCTCCCGGCGAGCGAGCGGTCAGCTTCCGGCATTGTTCGACCGTCGGCCGCGGACTATTTCATAATAATTACGCTTCATAAACTTGTATGTGCTAAGCATTTAAATGTGACGTCAGTTGCGGATCAACAGTGCCATCGTGGACACCCTGCAGGTACCAGTTGCAAAATCTAATCCTAGGCCCCTGGTCTATTTCTGTAATTGTATGCACCACAATTGTTTTGTACGGCTTTAAGTGAACTAGCTTTGTTAGTTTCCAAGCTGACGTCTTAGATACGCCTGCCTGCTGCACTAACTGACTTAATGATTTTTTGGGTGACTGTTCTAGTCGAAAAGCGATATCGTCAATTTTCTCCTCTGTGAGAATACGGTTGACCGACAGTCTCTTTTTGTTAAAAAATGAACCCGTTTCTCTTACTTTTTTAACCAGACGCAGAATTGTTGATTTAGCTGGCAGTAAAGCGCCAGGATATGCGCGACGAAATTTACTGCGACACTTTTTAAACGACTTCTTCTTCACATATGTATCGTAGAGAAATATTCTTTGTTGCAAACTGTAACGTACCATAATTTTACTCACACTCACACACGGTACAGATTAGTAAGAGTATGAAGACCCAAACCAGTCAAACCGCAAAGAAACGTTATTCACAACACTGTTGGGGCAGCGGAGGTGTTAAACAGTGCGGTGATTCACGGTGCGTGTGGCGGGAGTTGCTGGTTCCACTGTCCCAGCAAGTTGCCGACGGCAGCAGACTGGGAGGGTAGCGTTTCCCGGCGAACGCCCTGTATTTATAGCTATCTAACCTCGTAGTAGTGTCCTCACACTGAGTTATGTTTTATTTCCTTCTTTCGTTTTCATTTCTTGCCACTGTTTGAAGTATATTCTTCAGTATCTGCTCTATCCCAGATCGCTCCACATTCAAGCTTTCCCTCTCCTTTATGCCTGACATCAGTGTCCGTTGACGGTCATTGTCTTCTCCACTCTTCCATTTTCGACGCCTCCTGCTTCTCTCGGTATCCGCACAGGTTTCATCACCAAGCTCTCCCAACGACTCTCAATGTCCTCCTTCAACATATCCGTTATGCGGTGATTTTCTCAGATAAATCAAACTATCCCTTTTCCGACTGCAGTAACAGATTCCCTTGTGGGTTGTCACACGAATACGTCATTATACAACCTCATCACTCCCTCTGTTTCGACACCTTTATGGGCAGCGTGTAACACTCGCGTGGTTTCGATTGCCACTGTGCACACCGACCCGACAGCCGGCGCCGCGTTATGACTGTTGTCGAGCCTTTTCCTGTCCTAATGAGTTGGCCGGTCGGCTCTTAATTATAAACTGGAGCCGCAGCCATTAAAGCTGCAGGCCATAAACCTTGCGTTAATTGAAGCAGCGCAGTAATGTAAATACTTTCGGCTCCCAGCTTCATTAAGAAGGCGGTATCTCATTGCTCGCTGATACGCAACTGACAAATTTACTAACGCCTCTCTGCTCCCTGCATTTGCGACGCTGCTCATAGATTGTTTACTCACCCCTACGCAGAGTACAGTGCGATTGCAGTTTCCATGTCGCAGTGATCTCCGTCAACTTGGTTCGTGAAGGAACTAAAAATAACACAAACCATGTCTAGAGATGTTATTCAATCGACTTGGCGATGCCATTTTTTTGGCTTAATGGATTTATGCCTCGTCGACGTCTAGGTCATTAGAGGCGGGGAAAGGACTGTAGACAAGGGACGGGGAGGAATCCGACCATGGCCTTTGAAGGAAGCATCCCGGCATTCGCCTGGAGTAATATGGATAAACCATAGGAAACCTAAATCTGGATGCTCGGACGGGAATTCGAATTCGCATCTTCCCAGCATGCATAGCCAGAGCGTTACCGCTCACCCACCACGCTCGGTGATGCCAAGGCTGCAACTCGACGCAAACTCTTCGAAAACTTAATGCGGCCCACACATATCCCACTGCCTAGGTTCCAATCCTCCGCGGGTTGACCATGTAAAAGTATGCTCATTTACCGCAAGAGTATTTATTTATTTATTTAGCAATCTTGTTGCATGGATTCCTGCTGAGGAAAGAACCTCTGGGATGAGAAACATGTCATGGTTGAAATGTAGTCTTCACGGGTTTTCCGCCATAAATTTTAACCCCTTCTTGTAGTGACCCCTGAAAGCTTAGTGATAAGACCAGACAGGGTAACTTCCACTGGAGCCGTGGATAAGGGTCGACCATAGGAGATCGACCATAGTTCTGATATGAATATTCGTCATAGGTTCCTACTGCAACACCTGACAGGTTTTATGGCTCAGTACATTCAAATATTAATAGTGGAAATGGCTGAGGAAGCTAGGATAAATCACGGTAAACGGCAATCACATATTTACATATTTATTTACATGAGGAATGACTGATGGCATATGTGAACATTTACATGGTCTAATTGGAGTTGTAACAAAGCATTAGAGATGCAGCCAAGGACGGGGCGAGCATGTAACTTATGGGCACCTCGCAGCCCAAACTAACTGGAATATTGATAAGAACTCTACAAGATTATGCCCATATGAATATGACCAAATGATTTACTCTTTAACTGTCCACACCCAACTATCGCAGGAGAGCCCACCTTAGTAGTAGATGACAGCCATCTTCTTCTCTGCAACCCCAGTTTACTCAGTAATTATGAAGATAATGTACACAACAACAATGATGACTTTTCATTTGATTTTTCACTACTCCGTTATGATTTACATGTACATTTACTCTCTAACATTACTTTTCTACCATATGACTCGAGACATTGTAATCACTCCAAAATAGTTTAATATGATCTTATTTCCTTGATGCCAGTGACTGCTATTACGAAAATGCACCATGACTGGTTAGCTCATTAACTCCACTTAATTTCTCTTATTTATACTTAATGGTTAATTTAACCTTCACACAATATCCCATCGAGGAACTAAGATCACATTCTCCCCAACAATTATACACCTATATGTCTTCATTTCTTTTAACACAACTATTATTTTCTTCGCCAGTACACCCATTATTTAAATGATACAGCAATTAACACTTAGGAACTAACTTATTCTCGTCATTTCCTGCACAGACTTTCATATGCGAAGAATGCACCTCTCGTGCCTACCATATAAAATACTTTTCATTTTACTCCTTTATTTTATTTTAATTCATAAAAGTTACCCTTTTCTATACTACCTTCTTTACGACATTTCAACAACATACGGCGAAAAAACCCGTGAAGACGTACATTTCATCGATACACCGTGAAAGCCTTCAATCTCACATGTCTTGGTTAGTAAACATACATACAATATGAGTCATAATCATAGAGAAAACATTATACATTACAAAGACAAATAAAGAGAGTAAAAAAAAAAACATTAATTTTTACAACTGAGTTTTGCAAAAGGTCATATTGAATACAATTAATTATTTTGTTGAAATTCTTTAATGGAGTAGGAGGAGTTGCCAATAAGATAATCTCTAAGTTTTTCTTTAAATATATCTTTATTATCTGCAAACTGTTTCATACTCTTGGGAAGTTTACTAAACAGATGTATCCCAGAACAATTAACTCCTCTTTGTACTAATTACACAGATGTTTGTTTTGTGCAAGTTATTTCTGTTTCTTGTATTGGAATTGTAAAATGACAAAACACATGAGACAATATAATCTGAGAAGTCATTGTAAGAATACTGAGTTTTTTAAAGAACTGTCTGCAAGAAGTTCTTGGTTTTACCCTACACAGCATCCTAATAGCTCTTTTCCGTGCTATACAAACTTTTTTATTTTGTGAGTGCCAGCAGAAGGCGTTGCGTTCGCAACCAGAGCAAAGATTCACAAATCTCGGGCCACGTAGCGTTCATCGCGTGCTTTAGGATGCAGGCGCAGGGATGAACGGCAAATGTCGCCGGCCTCCAATGTCCCATCATGGGTGGGAGGCTAAGCCGGCGGTGGGGTGTGATAGTAGAGTGAGTTTCCTGTCGTGCACAACGTTGGCCGAATGCCGATAACTGTGGGGATGTTTGAGATATGGTGCTTAAAAGTAGTCGGTGCAGGGAATTTTCATATTTCAACCAAAGACTTGTGTGTCCCTATATTTATCTTTCCTGCCACAGCTACATAGCACAGACCATTGGTGTTCGTGTGTGGTAGTAGCATCGAGTCTCCCATCGTCCACTATGGTGGTTTTATGTCGGTACCTATGGGGGTGTGGAAGATATGGAGGTTGAAAGTGGTCGACCTGCGCCACTTTCATATTTCTACCAAAACGGTATGTGTTATGGTGTATCACTTTTCAGCCAAAACTATCTAGCGCAGATCACTGGTGTTTGTGTGTGGTAATATCATAGTCACCGATCGTGCACAACGTTGGCTGAATATCGATAGCTGTGCGATTGTGGGAGATTTGGAGGTTGAAAGTGGCCGATCAAGGATATTTCGACCAAAGACATGTGTGTCCGTATATTTCACTTTGCTGGCTCAACTACACAGCGCAGACCACTGGTGATTATGTGTGGTATTGGCCTCGAGTCTTGCAGCACATACAATTTTTCTTCTTGAACCCTTATGCCACATTAATTTTTTCTTTCAGTCCTCGGTTATCTCTTTAATATAAAAGATGAATATTAGTGTAAGTAGATTACAGCCTAACCTCATTACGTTTTTTTACTTATATTTTTATAAATATTTCTATACCGCTATTATAGCAACCTGTTTTTATATTTGATATAAACCATAAAATATTGTTCATTCCTCACATAAGCTTAAGGGGCCCTGGACGTGAACAGACTGCGTTTTTACGCCTCGTTTAAAGGAACATTACTCATGATCTGTAAAGCGGAGGAAGTTGCGATTTTGTACCAACACTGAATTACATTAACTAAATTTGCGTATAGAAATTTATTTAATTATCTGTTATAGTTAAAAAATTACAACGTCTTATCTAGCATATTGTTTTATAACACACATTCCCATTCTGGTACCATTTACTTGTGCATTATCAGTCTATTAGCGTTCAAACTGTGTCAGACTACAGTCAACATTACTAGGAACTCATTATGCCTCTCCTTTTGTAGTTCGGAATACGTCAGGGGAAATAGAAAAAAAAATATCAAACCACCAAATTATTTTGTTTCAAAATTACCACTAAAATTATATGCATGATAACAAAAACAAAAAATTTCTGCAATGTATTAGTCATAACACAAACAGACTGTCCCATTCTTCACTTGGTAGAAATTTGGCAAACATAGCTCAAACCATTGTGAAGATATATGTACCTAATGTTCTAAAAATGTAGTTTTGAGAAAGTGACAGCAACAGTGAGCTGAACGAAGGCTAGGCTAGTGTGCAAACATTTATTCAAAGAGCATTTAGGACCAAACTAACAATTTAAAAGTTGATAAACCATACGTTTTTGGAAACAGCAGAAATTTTTCTATCAGATAGAGGCAATAAAAAATCGATTTTTTTTAGTCATTTTCACGTCCAGGTCCACTTAAACTTTTGAACATTGTGTCGGATCTAAAAATACCTAAGCTTTCTGTTACTATAGACACTGGAGAATTATTATATTAAAAAGCGTAAATGATGAAACGAACCTCAAGTTTGACTTGATAACTCGCTCACGAGTTTTAGTGGCGTTTTTAATGCGCTGTAAGTTTTTTTCTCCCCCTTTCCTCGTAGCGGGCCGCGCCTGGTACCTGCCTGCCATCTGCCCTGTAGGGCGCCCCCTGCAGGGCTTCCACCCTCACTGCGGGTCTGGTTACACTGGAGCCACCTGGCGGCCACCCCGGCAATTACTCACCTCACGCCGGGTCAAACAGCCACACCGCATCACGTCAATGGACACGAGTCGCTCACAAAAGGCTTCCTCTAGTCACAACACCAAACTATGCTTTCGACCTCCTCAGTGACATAAACTCGAACAACTTCACATCCCTCACCGTCATACATAATACGACAGTCAATCAATCTCGTTTCGGCTGCCAATTTTATTTTGTACACCGTTTCTATGCGCGTCACACTTTTTGAGTTCTTTTGTTAGTGAAACTACTATTGTACAGTAAGATGATTAACTAAGGAGTATTTCCAACCGAGCGGGGCGGTGTAACGGTTAGCGTTCTTGCCTCGCATTCGGAAGGACGGCGGTTCGAATCCCCGTCCGGGTATCCAGATTTGGGTTTTCCATGGTTTCCCCAAATCACTCTATGCAAATGCCGGGATGCTTCCTTCAAAAGGCCATGGCCGAATTCCTTCCCATTCCTTGCCCCCATCCTTGCCCCCCATCCTTTCCAGTCTCTAAAGACCTCGATGTTAAAAAGAGACGTAAAGCAGTTACAAAAAAAAAAAAAAAGAGTATTTCCATTGTGTTTCACACAGACTTCTCACACTACGCTAACACCATCTGTAGGTTCTTGTTTGTAAGTAACATCTCTGTAAACCATATGGATGGCGCTAGAACAATATTCTGACAGCCTCCGACTGAGTGAAGCGAAGTTGCCGAGCATATTGAAGACTCATCAGGGCCAAAAAAAGAATCTATCAAAAAGTGGAAATAAAACAGCGTAAGGTAAGCCATGTCGTTAGTATGGAGGTCTGTCGAGTTGATCAAACCTCGTTTCGTCGTTGCCTTGCGCCACAGTTATTGATTTAAATGTTAGCAGTTCAACGAACGACTGTGCAAATACAGTACGTATTCAGGCCCAGTTGATTCGGTTCACAACATAAGGGCAGATGCGAAGAACAGAAAAAGTGAAAGTAGGGCTCGTATAATAAGGGCAAGAAGACCTTAAATAAACACGGGAGTAATAACAAGAAACGAATGGGTAACAAAACAGCAGAAACAAAGATAAAGTGAAAAGGAAATGAGTGTGTATTCAAACCGCAGCAAAATATAAAGATTATCCTGGGAAGCATTCGGACAAAAGGAAGTGCCATGTTAATATCAATGATACATTCGTCTTTTTAAGGTTCTTTTATTTTCATTGAAACAAGTACATTCGCAGCTTGTACGGCTACATTTTGTCCTCCATAAATGTGTACGTTTTTAATGATGAAAAATAAACATCGTGCACTCGGAAAGAGAGAAAAATATATAGCAAGTGTAACACGGGCAGAAACGAATTCATATTAAGAGACGCTAACAAAACGAACTGAGCGACTTGACGAACTTTTTTGCACATTACACACACTTTTATCGCCATTAAGAAATTGAAATCTGTATTTTAAATATACTATTATGTCTCTAACTATTTAAAAATTGTTTATTATAATCCAGAGTTAAATACCGAAATTATCCTCTTTGAAGTCTTTAGTTCTAACCAATTATATTTATAAAAGTTTGGTTATTCTTAATTTGGGCGTGAGCTGTAAATGTTCGATCCATTTAGATATTTATCGCTTAAAAGTCTCGGGATTATAACAACATAAACGTATCCTGAATCTTCTATATGCATTTTCCTCGTGTGTTATAGTCTTTTTAACTTCACTCTGTTGACGGCTGAGGTATTGCAATCAATTGGACTGGAAAGTTTGATGATTGTACAAAGAACCAGTATATGATGTTAAAGCAATGCTTTTAATGTTTCGATCACATTTAAATGTCGGTTTCATCCGAATGTGATTTAGGAAAGTGTCACAAACTTAGATTTTAAGTGTACCTTTAAAACTGTCAAAACTCCCGTCGATATTTTTCGGTAGTAATTGCGTAGTGCCTAAAGCGACGGACACACGCACAAACACATTCTAGAAACAACTGTTATGGTTTCGCTATCTCCAAACTGTCTATACCAACTGAACCTTTTTTTTAAATATATGTCCTCGATTTAGATATACACCCCCTTTACATTACCATATACAGGGTGTTACAAAAAGGTACGGCCAAACTTTCAGGAAAAATTCCTCACACACAGACAAAGAAAATATTTTATGTGGACATGTGTCCGGAAACGCTTACTTTACATTTTAGAGCTCATTTTAGTTTCGTTAGTATGTTAGTACGCTCTCCTGACCTCAACCCTCTTGACTTCCATTTATCGGGGCATTTGAAAGCCCTTGTCTACGCAACCCCGGTACCAAATGTAGAGACTCTTCGTGCTCGTATTGTGGACGGCTGTGATACAATACCCCATTCTCCAGGGCTGCATCAGCGCATCAGGGATTCCATGCGACGGAGGGTGGATGCATGTATCCTCGCTAACGGAGGACATTTTCAAAATTTCCTGTAACAAAGTGTTTGAAGTCACGCTGGTACGTTCTGTTGCTGTGTGTTTCCATTCCATGTTTAATGTGATTTGAAGAGAAGTAATAAAATGAGCTCTAACATGGAAAGTAAGCGTTTCCGGACACATGTCCACATAACAAATTTTCTTTGTTTGTGTGTGAGGAATGTTTCCTGAAAGTTTGGCCGTACCTTTTTGTAACACCCTGTATATCACTTCAACAATTTTTTCGCGTGACGTGTTTCTACCGCTAGCAAAGCGTCCGTTCCTTCGTGTATGCCTTCCTCTCTGTATGTAACGTTAATAATTATTAGTGTGTACCCAGACTCAGGTTTGTATTAGGTGAAATGAACGCATGCTATGTGGAGGGACTACGCTGTGCTGTTTGATGCCTGCAGCGAGCGGTTTAATTGAGGCGTAAAGGCAAATCCGCAGCGGGCCGTGATGCACATTACTGCCGCCAGGATTACTCTGCTGACATGTCGCTCCCTCCGCAGCGCAGTATCAGCCAAGGATCAGCATTTTTTCCAGCTTGGTTCTTTATTCTGTTTTATATATAGAAGTGTAGAGTTCGCAAGGAACCGTGATTACTCTAGAAAGATTAGTGACTCTGGTCAAATCATTCGTAAGAATAACATACCAACTGAAAGAGAAGGCTAGATCTTCCTAGACTACTCATATAAGACGCTTAGCAAGTCTCTTCCTCAAACTCGTGTTTGTTGTTAAGGAATCGTGATCCTTTGTGATTCGTATGTTTGCCCAATATGAGCAGCGACTGTCAATGAGATGAAAAGGTTTTCTCGTGAAATGGTTGATTTAGTGCAACCATCTCATTGTTATTCAACTTTTTCAGCGCTTTCCACCCACCCCACCGAACAGTATCGCCTTGGCCACGCATTCCAGAGGTCGCGGATTCAAATCCACTTCCGGCTACCCAGATTTCGGTTTTCCATGTTTTCTCTAAATTACTCCAGATGAATACCGGGATAGTTACTGAAACAAACATGTCCCAATTCTCTTTCCTCCACCCTCTACTCTTCTTTCCCTCCCCATCCCATTTTCTTCCTGTCTCGATTGAACGAGCCCATTTGCCCGAATAAATAACTAAATAAAGAGCCCTCCATGTTTATTTTTAACACGCAAGGTTTTTTCTTTAATATGTCGCACTGAATATCCAACGTGATTCGAACTAAGTCCATCACGTTTGTGTACTTCCATTAAAACCGAATTCTTATTGTGTCGACGGAATGCGCACCAAAATTCATTCCAAATGCAGCTCTCCCCAAATTCGGGAAAAAAATTATACTTAAAATTTTTAGTAATCAATACTGAAGAAGTAAGTTTTCGCTCTGCTCTGGCGTCAATATTTTTTTTTGTCTTTTTTAAGCTTTGCAAGCGGTTGTTTACGTTGTGTTCGCTCCTGAATCGACGACTTACTACCAGTGTATCACGTGTTCAGCGGCGCGTAAAGTGTCAATACCAAGTCGAGAGTCAGTTCGCACCAGTAGTGGCCAGTTCCTTGCTTTCGTTTTGCTCTACAATGTTGGCAGATTGGGTGATATGCCAGAAACCGCGACCCTTTGCCACACAGTCGGGTAATGTTTCAAGTGGTCTTCCCTGTTGTTAATTTCTCGTTTCAGTCGCAACTTGAACCCAGACGCTTCATCCCCCGCCCCCCCTTTCCCAATCCACTCTGCCACCGAAGGTGTTGAGCGCGATAACGCTCTGGCCTCGCATTCGGGAAGACTCCGTTTTAAATCTTCGTCCGGCCATCCAGATTTGGGTTATCTATGGTTTCCCAAAATTACTGTATGCGAATACTGCCATGGTTCCTTTAATGTATTTCCCTAATATGGGCTCTTGCTGCCAATCGTTTCCTGTCTTTAATGTCCTTGACGTCGACGAGTCGTAAAGCCATACGCAAAAAAACAAAAAAAAAACACGCTGGTAAACAATGACAACAACACTGTAAATTTGCTTCAGTGGTGTATTTTTTCCCGGAAAAATTGCTTAATTCCTAACGGGGCCCAAAAAAATACAATGCATCATGTGGACAAATATGGAATTTAAATATGACAAATTTAATTATTGAGGAATAAAGATATTTTGTCACGTCTCAAACATCTTGTTTGTAGAAGGATTTATTTTTACTAATCCCAGATATAATTGTTAATGAAAAGCCCTCAATTCATATTCACTTTGCGTTTGATTGTTAATTGATTCTAAAAAAGGTCCTGCTGAGTAGGCATTCCGCAGTACACGCGCTTGACCCGCGTAATGATCACCCATATTTCGAGTTGCGACAGTTTGTGGTCAATGTGGGGATAGTTCCTTCAAACAGCAAAGTTCGCTTTCCTTCCCGTTGTTTTGTCGACAATCCTTTTCTCTCATAACCATAAAAGCCAGAAAACTAAAAACGGAATTTTGCCATACTGAATACAATGAGATTATTGAAGGCCGCGTGGGTCCCTTGCGTAATGGTCTATGACGTGATGGCTACTAATCACCCGCTGATTGGAGGACGTGACGCCCAATTAGCAGTGGGAGGGTTACGTCTGTGGTGGGGATGGCGCCACACATTTCCGGCTCTAACGTGGCACATAGACCTGATAAACACATTTGCACGGGATAATTTAATGTAAGAAATGAATAAGTTCCTCTTTTTGCAATATACGTTTTGAGTATTGACTAAACGTGTTCGGAGTTGTTATAGATATCCCTCGTAATGAATCCTAAACTCTAATGTTTTGGTGTAGAAAGTCAGTTGCATGACAACTTCAATGTGTTAATGAGAGATTTCATGATTGTTGCCGTACTAGATGCAATAGGTCTAGCTTTTGCAGATGACATAAGAGTGTTTAACATCGAAAAAAATCAGACTCGCAGATTTTAGTTTATACGTACAATTCTTATTAAGAAAAATTTTATATTTTAATTTTTTGAAAACGTTTGCTTCTATTCTCCATGTAATGTACTTCAAAAAACTTACCTTTTCATTATTGAGGGGTTGGGTTTGCATTTTACTCTACATTGCCGTGTAATGACATCGGAGGGAATAGGGTGTCCTGGCTCGCTTTCCGATCATCCACCTTCATAGGCTAGTTAGCAGACTCACCGTGTAAGTTTGTTTACAAGAGAATTACGTTTCATTACGTTCTTAAGTAACTGTTCTATAGTTTTTGCTTGTAACTGCATATATTCTGGTTACCAAGCTAGGATAGTGATTTCACTTAACGTCATTCTGAAATTGCTACCCATTACGCTCAAATTTTTAACAAGGACATTTTATGCAGTATTGTGGAGCCCATAATACCTACCACATAGTCAAGAAATAATATGATATCTTTAATGATCATTACTAGAAAGTATGCTGGATCAAGTTGTGTGTTAGACTAGAATTAATTTCACCGCCCGACGGTTGGGTGTGTTAGCTTAGTTTGTGAAAGCTCGTGATTGGGGTTAGAATCCCGATCTCGACCGGAATTTTTACGGGCCTTAAAACTGATCTTCACCTCTGGCAAAGCTCTGCTTTGTTAACGTGAAGTACGGTAGGTCGGTTGTTGTCGGTTTCATTGCCGCTGCCCGCTTCCCCAGATGGTCGTAAATACCTGCCGCCCCGTGTTGTTCCTGGTAGAGCTGTAAACCCCACGAGGCTCGTCTCACGGTGCATTCATCAGCAGCGGCCCAAATATCGATCGACTTGCATCGTTCATTGCGTACACACGCTGCGGTCCTGTAAGACAACACGAGTGATGTGCGGTGGTTAAACCTCCACTCACCTGTCTTGTTAAAGTCTCTAAGAAGCACAAACTATCTCGCGGTCATTCTCCGTCATCGTCGATATTTTACTCCAGTGAAGGTTGCTCACAGCAATTTCTGATCAAAATTCCTTATACTTTCCAGAACGTTTAACGTTTTATTTTATGAGAAATGTAATAATAATGGGAAGCTTCATTATTTTCTGTGCTTTTAACCCTACATAAATTATAGAACTCAGTAGGTTAGTACTTGTCCAAGCGCCTCGGACAGTGTCTTAGTTAACATGAAAATTTAACTTGAAAATCGCACTCAACCTTGAAAGAAAGCCATTTCAAACAAGGCAAACAATATAATGAAAGGATTTAATGATTTTTTCCTTATTTAAACAGACTGTAAGACAAGCCTCTCGAAATTTTTCTATTGCCCATCATTTTTTTATTTTTTTATTAAGCTTCATGTGTGTACCCACTCGAGTACTATTACCTCATATAATTTTTTTCTTCGCATGTTCATTTCGCTTTTTGTTGAGTTGTTTCTCCATACCTACTGCCTTGAAATTTAGTTTCCTGGTTTCTGATGGCTCTATTTCTTCAGTATATCATTCTAGCGCTTATTGTTGTTGGTAGCTGCGAACGAGTTTTGGCCGTTTTCCATTCAACTGAACGTTTGAATTAAGCGAAATTAATTTACTCTCTACTCGGTAATCAACTCCATGTTTTTACTCCCTTTCCAAGAAATTACTTCCCATTACTTTACTCTTGAAAGTCACGTACTGTTATTTTTTTTTCCCCCTCGGGCTTTACGCCTCGTCGACAGCGAGGTCATTAGAGGCGGGAAGGGACAGGGGCAAGGAACGGGAAGGAATTCGGCCATGGCCTTTTTGAAGGAAGCATCCCGGCATTCGCCTGGAGTGATTTGGGGAAACAATGGAAAACCCAAATCTGGATGCCCGGACGGGGATTCGAACTCGCGTCCTCCCGAATACGAGGCCAGAACGCTAACCGTTACACCACCACGCTCGGTCGTACTGTTATGATCCTCCCTGCCGTTCCACCTCATGCTCCCAGTTTTTCTTCTATTATCTGTTAAATCCTCGTCTGCAACGTGGTTTACTCATCTCGCCCGCCTTCTGTATTCCAATGAACCCCAGCCCAGCTCCCTTACTATTAAGTGTGTTCCACAGTAATTCCCATAGACAAGAGTAGATGCACTCATTTGCCTTACCTCCAAATCATTTATTTGAGAGCTTAACTCTTGGAATGGCATTACTATACCGTAAAATAGGATTAACTTTGATTTAAGACAATGGTGCAGTCAGATACTTCCTGTGTAGTTGTCTGCCAGGTGAATAGTTAATACTGAAAATATAAAGCCAATAATGAGTGTGTCACTAGTGAATGCAAATTCTATTACTTTTCTCGTAATACATTTACAAAACATAATGGAGATACATGAACTACAAGTAATTATAAGGGAAAGTCTTGGTTAAAAGAAAAAGTATTAGACAATGAGGTTTTCCCCAATTGTTACAGAGTGTACCGCAAAGATAATAGAACAATGGTGGAGGAGTTTTCACACTAGTTAGCAAAAACTACCACAGTTCACTGGTGTTCATACATTATAACCATGAGTTACTTGGGGTAGATTTCTGCGGTAATAAAAATGAAAAAGTCAGGGTGTTGGCTGCTTACCACAGTGGAAGAACGACTTATGAGGCTAAGGCTCTTGGGGAGAAATCAAATTCATACTCAGATTTCAGAAGTGAGAATAGAATGGTCATTACTGGTGGGGATTTAAATATACCAGGTGTAAACTGGGTAGGAAATAAGATTAATAACACAAGGGAACAGAGATTTGCAAATACCTTAATAAGGGATGGAGGATATAAAAAATGGTAGAGCAGAACACTAGGGGACAAAACATTTTGGATATATTCCTAATAAACCCCGATAATAACCTTGTGGGGTGTCAAGCAACTGAAGGAATAAGTGATCATGAAGCAGTTCTGATGGATATTAGAGGATTCAGTGACCCAGCATCCAAAATTGAAGGGGAAAATAGGTGCAACTATAAAAAGGTACATATTTTGAATTTGAAGGTTTCAGCAAAAGAAGGAAGGCACATGTACAGTAGAGTCAAGGTGGGAAGAGTTCAAGGAGATAATGAGAAAGAGGGATTTTTTTAAATTCCAGAACAGAAAATAAAGAGAAGTAGAGAACTCTTGTACTATAATAAGGAGACGAGGAGGTTGAAGAGGTTGTTAACAAGAAACATAACAGAATAGGGAATATTTAAAACTGCTTAACAAGGACTTAATAATAGCAAAGAAGGTCGCCAAAGAGGGGTTTATGAAGAGTATTGTCGATGCAGGGAGACCATCGACTAATTCATCGAGAAATTTCTATGGTTATGTTAGAAAACTGAGGGAAAGGGTTGATGTTGAGATGTTTATAGATAAGGTCGTAGAAGAAGTTACAGATAATTTTAAGTAACTGGGTTAGTGAGACTATCAGAAACTGGAGGGTTTAAATTGAGACAAAAAAAATTCATCCTGAGGATATCATGACGGAACTAAGAAAGCTGAAAAAACAAAGGAACTGGCGCAGATAATATTACTACAACAGATGTCTTAAAGATAGCTGGATGTGACATTGTACCTTATCTTGAATTATTATTTAAATTGAGTCTGGATACTTGCTGCTTACCAGAGGACTGGAAAAGTGTGACAGTAGTGCCGGTACATAAAGGAGGGGTAGCAAATAGTCAAAAAATTATAAGCCAATCAGTTTGACATCAGTGGTTGGTAAATTAACGGAGAGATTGATATGCAACCACATCAGAAATATTTGTGAAGAGCGTAAGTGGTTTTCAAGTAGGCAACGTGGCTTTAGGCAAGAATATTCATGCAAATCACAGTTGGTATAATATATGCAAGATATTTCGGATGAAATGGACAAGGGAGGTCAAATTGATAGTGTAGCATTTGATATGTCAAAGGCTTTTGACAGAGTGAGCCATAAAATGGTAGTAAATAAGATAAAAACTGTTGGAGTGGATGAGAAAGTGATGTGCTGGGTAGAAGAATTTTTAAAAGGTAGAGAACAAAAAGTTAGGGTAGGAAATACAGTATCAAAAGAAGTGTAAGTAAAAATGGGAGTGCCGCAGGGTAGCGTGTTGGGGCCATTGCTATTCATTATTCTAATGAATAATTGTTGATTGTTTACACATTTTCAATACAAAATACGGGATTTGGAGAGAGTGCAAAAAAGGCTGCTAGATTTTTTTTTTTTGTGGAAACTATTACAGAACGCAATCACTTAGTGATATGAAATGATAAAAGAGTTGAAATGGAATTCATTGGAAGGTTGGAAGAGGGAGAAGGTCGTCATGGGAGTCTACAAGGCGTATATTGGTGATGAGGCGTGGAAAGCTGTTTGTGTAAGAACGCAAAGTAATGGATGGAAGGGAAAAGAGGACCATGACCACAAGCTGGCACTTAATTTCAGTCAGAAGGGTGTAAGAAGATTTTCACTTTTAGGTAAGGGTGTCAGGGAGTGGAATAAGTTACCAAGAGAAATGATGAATAATTTACCAAAAACGTTGAAATAATTTAAAGTTGTAATTTGTAGAGGGCAAATGTAGATGAGTGCAGGTGCAGGAAAGGGGGAAAATGGCTGTATAGGGAAATAGATGCCGTATCTTGCGCTCCATTGCAATTACATTAAATTAAATAAAGCGGTCAGGATTATAGCCTCTTTTCCAATGGATACTGAAGAAAGATTCGGATTGTTTCGGGTTGGTCTCTGCGCAGAGTTCATTACTCTGTAGGTTGCACCAGTTATTATGATGACTGTTGAAGTCTATGATAACAACCCTATTTGGTTGATTGTGAAAATTCTTCGGTGGGTTGAACAGGAAGTCAAGCTGGTGGTTTGTAATCTGATGTGATATTTCCGCTGTAAGTATTTCTATGTCTTCAGAATCTGTCAAGTAGGCAGATTTAATAACTGTATTTGATTTAGCAAATATACCATTCCCATATTTTGGTGTGGTCTCCCTATTAATA
Organism: Vandiemenella viatica; assembly: GCA_031002005.1. Taxonomy (NCBI): domain Eukaryota; kingdom Metazoa; phylum Arthropoda; class Insecta; order Orthoptera; family Morabidae; genus Vandiemenella; species Vandiemenella viatica. Next base: position 190,093,732 of record JARYHS010013631.1, on the reverse strand, counting down.
GACTAATTCCTTTAACCATATGTCTCGTGGGGTTGTTATCACAGTCATATAAAGACACTCGTGGAGGCACCACCCCTTAAGAATCATGTACGAAGTACAGGGCGTTCGCCGGGAAACGCAACCCACTGTTAGCGCTACAAGGAAGAAACTGCTCCCGGCGAGCGAGCGCTCAGTTTCCGGCATTGTTCGACCGTCGGACGCGGACTATTTCATAATAATTACGCTTCATAAACTTCATAAACTTGTATGTGCTAAGCATTTAAATGTGACGTAATTCATTAGCTTACCTTATAAAAGATGCTGGAAGTGTTAACCCTCTTGTGTAATGCACATTTCACATATTCTGAACATATTTCGAGACACACGCTGCCCTAACTGACTTAATGATTTTTTGGGTGACTGTTCTAGTCGAAAAGCGATATCGTCAATTTTCTCCTCTGTGAGAATACGGTTGACCGACAGTCTCTTTTTGTTAAAAAATGAACCCGTTTCTCTTACTTTTTTTACCAGACGCAGAATTGTTGATTTAGCTGGCAGTAAAGCGCCAGGAAATTCGCGACGAAATTTACTGCGACACTTTTTAAACGACTTCTTCTTCACATATGTATCGTAGAGAAATATTCTTTGTTGCAAACTGTAACGTACCATAATTTTACTCACACTCAAACACGGTACAGATTAATAAGAGTATGAATCCCCAAACCAGCCAAACCGCAAAGAAACGTTTATTCACAACACTGATTAATAAGAGACTGAAGTCACAAACTATCTACAATGCAAAGAAACCGTTCTTAACAATGTAAGGGTCACTGCACTGCACTGTTGGGGCAGCGGAGGTGTTAAACAGTGCGGTGATTCACGGTGCCGTGTGGCGGAAACTGCTGGCACGACTGACCGAGCAAGTTGCCGACGGCAACAGACTGGGAGGATAGCGTTTTCCGGCGAACGCCCTGTATATACAACATCCATTAGATACAGATTGATATCAACTACATTATAGCAAGTTGAAACAGAGATTTAGAAACTAAGTTCTAGACTGTAAAGCATTCCTAGAAGGTGATATATTCTGAGTGCAATAAGATACTTACGAAATGCGAGCTGAAATTCCACAAAATAAAGAAGCGACATCGCAAGAACAGACTGTAAGTGGAGAAAAGGCTAACAAACTTTTGCGCAGGTAATAGACATGGGTCTAAGAAATAATAGGCTATTTGACTATTTTTTTGAAAATGGTTTTAAATAGTTTGTTGATACAGGTTATTTACCGGGTACTATTTATTTTTTGACGAAAGTGCTTATTTTACGTAAAATTCAACGTTTAAATTTAGAGTATTTGAAAGCCCGCCAAAACGCTCATTCGCTGCCTGGCGCGGGCAAAACGACACTCGTGACGTCACATGCCAGCAGGCGCTCACTCTTCGTAAGTAACGTTTGGTTTGTTTCTCTGAATTTGTGTATAAATTGTTGGTTATATGGTTTATAAATAGTGTGTAGTAAATCAATCTACAACCACAACAATAAAAAATCTCCAAATAAACATAACTGTTCCCGCATTAGCTGAAATAGGAAGAAAATTCGTTGCAACTTGCTCATAGAAACCCAGACGACATTGAGACTAAGTCGCATATCATTTACTGTAAATATAATTTGCACCATAATTTCTTTGAGATAATGTAGTACGCTGTTTAAGGCGAGTATCAGTAAAGTTAGGGTTCTTAGGTTCGATCCTCGCTTTGGAATATGTTTTGTTATTTGTGAGCGTTTTCTTTGCATACTAGTTGCTGTTGGAAGCGCCGCATATTCTTTTTCTAAAATCCATCAAAACATTATTTTTTTCCGAATGTTTCATAAATTTTTGGATAGCAAGAGTATTGTAAATATTTGAGACATAACCAAAAAAGACTTCAACTGGACGTTACTTGCACACCGATAAAAATTTTAAAAAATGAAAATTACTTGCGCATTAAAAGTAAATACCGCTTAAATAGATGCATTTATGTCAGAATGGCAAGATAAAGTAGAATCGTCACGCAAAAATTCCAACAAAAATTACATATTCAAAGCGTTCCGGAATTGTTGAGAGATTAGTGTGAATTGTTATTGTTAAAATAAATCCTATTATCCGCCGCCGAGTACTTGGGTTTTGTTGCAATGATGATGTATCTCTGGTATGTTTCAAAATTAAAAGCAGGAGGTTATCTTTTTATAAAAGTTTTCTTGTATGACAGCAATTTATGTTTCAAACGTATGCATTACGTTTTATGACTCCTAATAATAAAAACATGATTCTGTAAAGCAACAAACGGCAAACAGAAACACAAAAATGTGCACATGAAAAAAATATTGTCCTAATCAAGGTTCGAATAAAGGATCTTCAAATTCCTATAGCATTCTTTAACCCTGCAGCTACATGGACACCATGGCAACGTTACTTTTCTTCTCGTTAATAGTAAACACTTAAACATCACAGTTTCTACGTGCGTTGAAGTGAACGCGGTCGGTAAATAAATAAACAATAAATTCAGTTTCGTTGGGGGAAAAATATTATTTATCTATAATTATTTATTCCCAGTTAAGAAATACTGTCCATAAAATCCAGTTATTTACCTGTGTGCTTGCCTTATAATACACTTGCATTTTTCTCGTAAATTTCTCCTAAAACAACTAATTTAATTAAAAATTTTAGTCATCCTTATGGAGGATTTCTGTTAATTTCTAACTTCCAGTTTAAATATAAATGAGTCTCGAATTATTACATTCTCAAGCTCGATAGAATAAAAGTCGGTGGTTGTTTCTATAGCTAGTCCGACAAATAATTTTTGGTATTTTCCGCTGTAGGCTTCTACAAATTGTTCTTCATTTTATACTAAACACAAAATTTCATTTGTAAAAAGAGAGAACCAGCAACAAATAGTTGAAAACTTGGATAGCGAGAAACACTCCATACGCAACCACAGCGCCTACAGGCAGGTGACGTCACAAAAGCGATCTCCAATCCCAGAGCGTTTTGTCACGTGACAAGAGGCATGAAAAATTTGATTTTTATTTCGGTTTTATAACTAAAAACAATCCATCTTTCTTTTCAAATTTAGCAAAAATAGCTTCCTTGAGCATTAATCTACGCGAATGACTACAATTTATAATATATTTTGAATACTGTCAAATAGCGTATTCTGATAGGATAATGATAATGGAAGCTGTGAAGTATATTAATACCATTTTATTTAAATTACTCTTAACTCACACTGGATTAAATCTTTATATACATATAATAAATTTGATTGTTTGCGCTATCTACATTGAAATCATGTCAAGTGCTGCTGGTTGGGCTAGGTATCCGCTGCGGTCATTACCTAATCGTACGAGACTCTACTCGTAATTTTGTGGCTTTTCAATATTTATGAACCACTACGAGTTGAAGTGTTGTTGCTGGACTGAGTGCGTTGTGTTCGCAGATGGACAACCCGGGCTTCCTGGGCGACGAGCCCGCGGTGCACGGTTCTGGCCCCGGCCACGGCCTGCGAGAGCTGCTGGGTCGTCTGCAGCTGCCGCACCACCACGACTCCAAGAAGGAGCGCCCCCAGCAGCAACAGGTGTCCACCGTGAGCGCCATCGTCGCCAAGACCTTCCCGCCGTCCCCGCTCCACAAGGCAGCCGCCCTGGTCAGTACACTGCGTCTCACACTCGTCATAAAATATACGTTCCATTACATCCACTTGATAGGTATCTCGTTTAAAGCCCAAGAATAATCACTTTCAAGTTTGTTTAAATTTGTATCAAAGACAACCGACTTGATACAAAGATACTACGTACAGATGTAAACAATGTTCCAGCGATTATAACTTACTACACCAAACTAAAACTAACTAAGTCGTCTCTGCCGATCGCTTATACAGGGTGTTACAAAAAGGTACGGCCAAACTTTCAGGAAACATTCCTCACACACAAACAAAGAAAATATGTTATGTGGACATGTGTCCGGAAACGCTTACTTTCCATGTTAGAGCTCATTTTATTACTTCTCTTCAAATCACATCAAACATGGAATGGAAACACACAGCAACAGAACGTACCAGCGTGACTTCAAACACTTTGTTACAGGAAATGTTCAAAATGTCCTCCGTCAGCGAGGATACATGCATCCACCCTCCGTCGCATGGAATCCCTGATGCGCTGATGCTGCCCTGGAGAATGGCGTATTGTATCACAGCCGTCCACAATACGAGCACGAAGAGTCTCTACATTTGGTACCGGGGTTGCGTAGACAAGGGCTTTCAAATGCCCCCATAAATGGAAGTCAAGAGGGTTGAGGTCAGGAGAACGTATTAACATACTAACGAAACTAAAATGAGCTCTAACATGGAAAGTAAGCGTTTCCGGACACATGTCCACATAACATATTTTCTTTGTTTGTGTGTGAGGAATGTTTCCTGAAAGTTTGGCCGTACCTTTTTGTAACACCCTGTATAGGCGTCACAGAAAATTGCAGAATAATTCAAAGACTTCCGACCGACGTTTCTCGAATTCCATTAAAATCACATTAAAACAATTAGAATTAGAAATAAAATCATTCACAATCATTATAAAGCGCACAGAAATTAAAATTATGTAGATAAACCAGTCCAAACCGTCGCAAATTGTCCTCTGAGCATCCTAGCTCACATCAATACATGGAATTACAGTCTGTTAAACACTGTTTCTTGTATAATACTATTTTTGAACATATCGCATAGTATTTACATAATTTATCTCTATAAAACAATGTTCTTTTATACAAATTCACAATTAATTGCAAGGAAAATAAACAAAATTATATTCAATTATCTCCCAGCTTGCTACACATAAGTCTTAAAATAAAATTTAATTCAAGGCTTGGTCTGAGGGCCCTTATACCCTTCCTTTCCCATAGTTATCCACTAACTTCCTTTCATAGCTCCACATTCCTCACTTCCTTAAAGGATACTTGTTTCTATATTCATGTTTTATTTCAGATAACTTAAAGGTCCAAGGACATAGTAGTCAGCGTCCTCTCACACCATCTAAGATACTTTGTTGTGTATTTCATTGTTTATAAGTGAAGCCTGGACTGCGGGAATAGCCGAAAGGAAGAAAATGTAAATTTTAAAGTTGCGGTACTATAGAACAATGTTAAAATTTTTAGAATTATTTGAACTCGTATCACGAAATGGGCGTTTGGTAATAAATTTTCACTTTCAGTATAATGCCTTAGTAACTACATTCGGTAACATAAAAAACATATAAAGTTACCTATATTTCAAAATTCACATGTTTCAAACGTTCACCCAAGACTCAGGAACAACTTCTAAAATTCTATGTATGTCAGGCATGTGAAGCTTGGACTTCAGGGGTGCCAGAGAAGACAAAAATTCAAGAATTTTAAATATCGCGCTGCAGAAGAATTCTCAAATTTGGTGGTGACGAGGAAAACTAACTGAATAAATAACGGATATGGAAATTTGTTTCTTGAAAGAGTATAAAGTATTACAAAAAAAAAAAAATCAGAATTTTGGTTCAAATATTAAGACGCGAATGTTCAGGTAAATTGGGGTAAATGAATGTGCAGGAAGACAGATATTAGAATATATGGCGCTGATAACTCGGGACTAAAATTAGCTCAATATAGGAAGAGGAGGCGGATCCGTAGACTGGCGACAGAGAAAATGTGGGGGGGGGGTCACGAAATTATGCAGAAAACGTTGGAATAATTTGGAAAAATCCGTAATGCACGGGGATCACGCACTGTATCCATCAACACAAAGAAGCACGACAGCGTATACGAAGAATATTAACCATGCCGAACGACGTAGGGTACTCGAAGCTCGAACAACAGACCAGTCACAAGAATCAATAGGTTTGAGGCTATTTCAGTAATGTAAAATTTATGAAAGAAACGACGATGAGAAACAGAAAATTTGACAGTGGAAGTGCTGAGATAGTGAATCACACACTATGTTGTGCTCTCGAGATATTAGTCCAACTGTTGATTGCTTTCTTAGGGTACGAATGTGCTGAGCGTTATGAAGGATTATTATTGCGTGTATCTGGAAGCTGTGGATTATTTTCCTCAGTTGCTGATAACAATGATAAATAAATACTCCAAAGAAACCGAATTTCTGGTCCCGTCCGCGCATCCAGATTTGGGTTTTCCATGGTTTCACCAAATCACTCCAGGTGAATGCCGGGATGCTTCCTTCTAAAGGCCATGGCGGAATTCCTTCCTATTCCTTGCCCCCCATCCTTTCCCGTCTCTAAAGACCTAGTTGTTACAGGATACGTTAAGCAGTTTAAAAAAAAAATGAATTTCTGGTAGTTTGTTTTTCGAGCCCGTTTCACCTATTTTATAGAATCATCTCCAGCAGTTTCTCCTGTTAATTGTGTATACTTATTATAATTTTGTTGCACTTGGGACATTGAAGAAACGATATTAGATACATTATACTTACTTTTTCCATTTACATTCCTATATTTACACTCCATTCTCGGCACCAATGATTTTATCTTTCTTTTTGAGTAGCCGGTTTATTTCGCAAACTAGCACTGCACATCACTGAAGATGTTCCTATAAAATAAGTGAAACGCGTTCAGATAACAAACGAACAAAAATTCAAATGTCTTGGTAATATTTATTTATCAGTATTATGGATGTAGGTGAACTGAAGTTTGTGAATGGTTACATTAGACCCCAATGGGATGATCAGATGTAACATGCTTTACTAGGAATTGGAACGCACCTCTGTCTATCATACAATGGACATCGAAGGTATTACATTGGTAAAACTATATTGAAAGCGGAATATGGAATATTTTGCCTATACTTGTTAGATTATTGAGTTTAAAACAACACTGCGATTTCTTGTTATAGGCGCAATGGGCTTTGATTTCTCAATATATTAATCACGATCGTAACTATGAAATTACGTGACTGCAAGATTAGCTTCACTTGTCTCGCTGTAATTATTGAGGTATTAGTTCACCATATAAAGTACATTTCAAACGTTTATCCTGATGACAACAACTGTACGCTGACACAGGCGTACTGGTTCAAGAGCTCGAACGGAATATTTTCGTGCATCTAATCTGACCATCTTTGCTGGAGTTTTTTCTTAGCCAATGTGAAGCCAATGATAATGTGTCATAGTAGTTATTATCTAATAGATAGCGGTCATAGAACGAGCATATCTGCTTCGTGTAAAATTAGATGCTTGTGTGTCATGATTTTTTGGGGGTGGGGGGGTGATGTTACACTACTTGTTCCGAGTTCGTAGTTTTACCCATACCACCGCCACCTATCAAGGCGCGTGCCGAGGACAATGTGTTGCAATAATTGCAGTCGTTAAAATTTGCGGAAGGAATCTTACAAATAAACTGCAGTACATTACGTGTCAGCATACTTTAGCTGTCTGTAATACCGTCGTTAAAACTTATTAGTGAAAGTTGCTACAGTTGCACTCGTTTTTACGATATTCTCTGAAAAGGATTTCTTTTACGGCAGTCATACACTTGGCTACTTGTAATAAATGTAACGATAATGGGTATTTAAAAAGCAATAAACGGTGGCGCGTGCCATTCCTAGAAATGCAATTGGCTGTGATCAGCCTTTTGGCGTTATTGGTTCCTAAACTTGGATAGAATGCAAGATGTGTAGAAAATTTGTTTCGGCTACTGGAGGCAATATTGGCTTCAAGCTATTATTAATCGCCCGCTTACCAACTCACGTCTACCAGCACTTGCTGTGATTACATGGCTGTAATAATAAATGTGTGTCATACCCGGTATCCACTTGCTATGGAGGGTGTTACCCCCATCACAACCTCTCAGAAACGTGTTAGTGATAGTGTGTGTGTGTTGATGGTACGTCTATACGGTATACCAAATCACTCCAGGCAAATGCCGGGATGCTTCCTTCAAAAGGCCATGGCCGAATTCCTTCCCATTCCTTGCCCCCATCCTTGCCCCCATCCTTGCCCCCCATCCTTGCCCCCATCCTTGCCCCCCATCCTTGCCCCCCATCCTTGCCCCCCATCCTTGCCCCCCATCCTTGCCCCCCATCCTTTCCCGTCTCTAAAGACCTCGATGTTAAAAAGAGACGTAAAGCAGTTAAACAAAAATCTATACGGTATAGTGTTTTTTTTTTACTGTGGCTGAGATGTGGAAGGTGAAGGATTCGTCTTCTCCCGAAAGACACATCAGATGCTCCCAACAACCGTTGACGGACGAATCAGGATTAATAGTGTAGCATGCCTTCACTCCAATTGCATTGCGGAGAAGTTTGTTTCAGTGCCCCACCACCTATAATACCTCCCTGGTCAAGACTTGAATGGCGAAAACTCCTTCCTCAACCGAGGCATAGTCAAGCGGCGACGAGTAGCGACTACAGCGCCAACTTCAAAGCCGTCGAAACCAACATTCTACACCATCACGAACATTCTTGTTTTCGGCCATACACGATGATGTAGCAAACTTATAAACTAGAATTTCAATCAGTTTAGATGGCCATCAGTCTCTACTAGAAAATATAAGTTTAGGAAGACATTTTATAAATTTATGTGATGGATTAGAACAAGCAGATTCCGCGGTTGCAGCCGGCCAAGTTAGTATAGATTTTGTCTAGATTATATAAATGCAGTGCTACAGTATTATTTAACTGTCGCAATCCGTATACACTGGAAACAAATTGTTAAAATCAATCAAAAACAAATTCGTCATGTCATAGCTACTCACGCTCCTTGGTGCTCCGTACACGCTGTGTATTGATTTGGATTACTAAAAATTTATTTGTAATATTCTTTTTTTTTTTTTTTTATAAACACACATTTTAAGTTATTTTTTAACAGAGTTTATTACTAATTTTTCGAGATTTTCTTACAGATGCAAATTAACAAATATTCCAGTAGGAATTAAAATATTGACTACTATAAAACATATGTGAACATTTTCATGACGTATTTATTATCCGATTAGTAAAATTCTTTATTAAATGAAATATGATGTTTCGTCGAAAAAATAAAATAAAAAATTTGTTAGAATTACTAATTAGTTGTTCGGCGAGTACCATAAAGTTTAAAAATCACTATAGCTTTTCTGTCGTCTTCACAAGGATATGTATCATTGTTAAATTAATATTTTTTGTACAGGTTATTTCTGAAATATAGGATTGAGTTTTTGTGATTCGTCGGCAAAAAAGTCGAAAAATTGTCAAATAAACAAAAATCTGAACATTTCAAGAGTAGGCGTATTGCCAACTCTGATACCCGTCAAGACATTTAAAAAAAGTCCTATTTTAATTTTTTTCCATGATGCGTTCCAAATTTTGTCATCTTTTTTGGGGTAGAAAGAATTATTGTTCAGTTACAAGTTTCCTTGCTGAATGTTTCAGAAGTTAACTCTTCCAGACGGACTAATGGGCGATCGCATAAGTGTTCCGTCTGTCATCAGATGGTACAGGACCCTGGAAACGTTCGTCGGGAGAAAGATAAAATTGAGTAACCGACTTCCTGTCTTCTCTCTCGGCGAAGCATTAACTAAGCTATGAAGAATTGTTGGCTACCGGGCGCTAATGAATATTAGCCAGTCATATAATTTAAGAGCGGGGCGGCAGATAGCGTAGAGATTTTTACACCGTGTTAATTAGAGGACGCGGTGCGCGGGGAGTGAGATATCTCCAGAGGATGCACTCGGGAGAGGTTGGTTATGTTTATTGCCTCCGCGCCTCGGCTTGTCGGGGCGCTAACAGCGGCTCTAAACGATTGCGTGCGGTGCTAAGAGGCTGCCGGGAGCCTCTCCACTCCAGTGGCCTCCGATATGAAGTGGAGGCAGCCCCCGCACTACCAGGCCGTGCCGCACGTGAGTAGCCTCACAAACGTCACATATGACAAGTAGTTTTCTCCATAAGACATTTTTTGTGTGTGTTCGTTGAAGTGGATAAGCAGGAATATCCTTACGTTAGCCGCCCATTACTTTCTCCATGAAAATTTTCAGACTAGTCTATTTAGAATTAACAAGTGTTTGTTGGGTTTTTAAGACTTTTTTGCTTCACTGATTCCGTCATTCTCTTGAAGATATTACACGTGAAGAACCACCAATAAACTGAATCGCAGATGAAAACACCTAGAAGGCGCGGTATGGTATTCGATGATTGGTAATGAAACGTGTGCCTTATCAGCAGAAAGACTGGTACATTTTACATCAAAAATTGAATCTGAGAAAGTATGTGCAAGATAAAGGTCACGTTTCTTAAATGCTGACCAAAAGAAAATGCAAAAAAAAAAAAAAAATCTCAGCAATATTTGAAAATATTTTGGAAAGGATCCTTGCATATACATATACATATAAATATATATACATATATCCTTGCATATATATATATATATATATATATATATATCGTTGATTTGTTGCAATATATGAGACAGTCGTTAACTGTGGTATGAGTGTCTAGTCTAAATGTACGTCATCCAAAAGTTACTCTTAGTAATTTTACAGATCACCATCCGAATGAACAAGGCTGTTTCGAAGCGTAATATAATTAGGATGTTGTTATCAAACGATCCAATTCAATTTAGCTGATCACCTATATTTTATACATGTCCTTTTAGCTTTTAAAGAGAAATCATTAGTGACGTTGTGCTGCAGTTGAGTGTTTTACCTAGTAAATTCTTGTGGTCTTACGACCTGGCAACTCAGTTCCTATTTGCCACGCTTTACTTCTCAGTAGTGACTTAGGCCACAGCTTAACGTGAAATTCGAAGCACTCAGTCTCCTAGCATACTCATTCGAAAAAACTAAATGCGGTAAAAATTCCTGCCTGCATTTGGATTTGAAAGCGAAACCTTGAATTTCCGAGGGGCATACCTTAACCACTGAATTTCTAGACAACTCATTAGTTTTGCTTAATGCGTGAAGAACAATACTGTAAAACACTTCAAATGACTGTATGCTACCTCAGCGTTATTATGGCGTTCCTCGCCGCTAGGAGTACTGACAGGAAACAGGAATGTAAACCAACAACTACTGCCATCATTCGTCTGTGTGAGATTGCGAACTGTAATATGACTAGACAGCCATTGCAATCGACGTATTAGGGACAGTATAACCAGATTTTGAACAGGCAACCACTGTCTTTCTCAATCCGTATGATGTTACTAACATGAATATGGAGAAACAATTAACATGATTCGTTCGTATAATATCGAGAATACGAATATGAATAGTCAATTAATATTACATTAAAAATGCGAATGTCAAAAGGCACAGGATTACGTCATGGATCGTAATTCCATCATTCGTTTCTGCCATTACGATTCTGAAAACGTCGAAACTAATGTTATCAATCTTCTGTGTTGTTGCAAACTGGAATGTGAACTAATAACCGGTGAAATGGCATTGCACATCAAAACAAGAGCTGACAAAGTCCCAATAGATCCTGCCATGTAGAAACAGATGGAGAAAGAGATTATTGAAATGGATAACAACCTTAGAAATAATCCTATCCTTTCTAATCCATTTAGTCATGAAGAAGTTGAGAAAGCCATCAAAATGCTAAAAATGAGGAAGGCTGCTGGGTTAGATGGTGTTTTCCCAGAATTCATAAGATATCGCGGCAAGCAGGGAAGAACTTGGCTCAAGAACTTCTTCAGTGATATCCTTGACACTGGGATAGTCCCCCCAGAATTTAAGATGGCTCACACCTTGACGATCCTCAAACCAGGCAAACCAGCAGATGATGCTTCAAGCTATCGACCTATTGCTCTACTCAGTGTTTGCTATAAGCTTCTGGAACGTCTCATCCTTAACCGCATACAAGGAATAATAAATATCACAACACCAACATATCAGGCAGGTTTCAGACTAAAACGGAGCTGTTGTGAGCAAGTATTAGCATTGACATCATACATTGAGGCCGGATTTCAGAAGAAGTTAAAAACATCAGTAGCCTTTGTCGATCTAACAGCGGCATATGATACAGTTTGGCTGGATGGACTGCTACTTAAACTTAAAAAAACATATACCCTGCAGGAAACTAACATCACTCCTGAGGAATATGCTGACCAACAGATATTTTAAGGTCACCGTCGGACATAAGACAAGTAAGTCATTTACAATAAAAAATGGATTACCTCAAGGGTCAGTACTAGCTCCATTGATCTTCAACTTGTACACCAGTGACATGCCATGCAATAAATTCTGCCACATGAGAGGAAGGTGAGAGCATTCTCTCTAGAAACCTTGAATACCACCTGGAGACTTTGTCAGAACCCAATGAAAACAAAAGTATGCGCATTCCACTTGAGCAATAGAATAGCACATCAGCAGCTCAAAGTGAACTTCTGCCACCAGAGGGTGAAACATAATTTCTATCCTAAGTATCTTGGCATCGCCTTAGACCGCTCCTTAACATTAAAAAAACACCTCAAAAACACAAGTCAGAAACTGAAAACACGAAACATCATGAAGAAGCTGGCTGTTACTTCGTGGGGAGCTGATGCGAACACACTACGAACAACCGCTCTCGCCATGGTTTACCCTGTTGCTGAGTACTGTGCTCCAGTGTGGCAACGTAGTACTCATACTAGAAAAATCGACGTACACCTGAATGAGTGTATGAGAGTAATAACTGGCACCCTAAAATCCACCCCAGTCCCCTGGTTGCACCTCATCAGCAAAATACCACCTCCAGAAATAAAACTACATCATCCTGATCATCCATAGGATCTCCCAATCCACGAGGTTCCAAATAACTTACCACCCACTCGTCTTAAATCCAGAAATCCGGTATGGCAAGATGTATTTGACTTTGATGTCATGGAAAAATGGCAACAAAGCTGGAACTCTGCATCTGTAAAACATTCAGATATTAAAGATCCCACAACTGGACTTCCAGGATTCCATCTAAATAGAGACCAGTGGGTCAAACTAAATCGCCTAAGAACAGGCCATGCGAAATGCAACGCCATGCTGTATAAGTGGGGTCTTCAGGATTCTCCTGCATGTGACTGCGGTGCTCCTTCCCAGAGTGTGGAGTATATTATCAGGGAATGCCCTCTACGGAAGTATGATGGACCATATGAAGATGTTTTTGGAGCTACAAGTTCCTTCTTAGAATGGGTGGAAGAATTGGACATCAGCTTGTGAACGCTACCAACGTTCTTGTCATTGTATATATTTATTATTGTATTAGTTGCTTGCCATACGACAAATAAATAAATAAATACCGGTGACGTTATTAATTTGAGTCACGTTGGAATTAGTGTAAATGATATCGTTCCGATTATTTTTTTCTGCGGTTAAAATTCGTATCTAACTCCAACGTAAGTCGGTGTTGCATGGTGAAGATTGTGGTGCACTGGTGTGTGCAACGGGAAATAGTTTTGATGGCATTCCTATTTCTTAAACATACCAATGTTTTGGTTTTTGTAACTACGGCTTATGTTTCCTCCCGTGAAACTAATCTAGATTACAAGGTTTTTCGTGTATCATAAATAAATGTGACTGTTCTGATGTTAGGAGCAAACGTATCGGTGCTGTCAAAAACTGTAGTGAAGAAATTTTGCTATAAACAAATTCAAGCAAATAACAACAAAAAATATTACTTTGTTAACAGATTTTAAAAAAATGAGGAGGTTCTCAATTCGTCAGTATTTTTTTTAAAGTGAAACTTTTTATTCTATCGCTTCAAATTTTTCCGTTCATCTATCGCATGTCGCATTACAGCCGGCCAGGCGCATGCGCGCAGGTATCACGTGACCTAGTGTGGAGGCCTCATGTCCGTTAACACTCACAAGGGGAGGTTTTCAGTGTGGAAATCGCAATCGTAGAACGAACAAGTCTGGGAAATAATACGTTACCTCTGGTTTCTCGCCCTAAAGCAGTTCTGCCTGGTGGGACTCCGTTTAAGAGAAATCGGGGATTAAAAAAAGTGCTTAAATTGTATGTAAATGAGCTCTACTTGTGCGGAAGACCATTAGTCTATAATGTCTATTTAGCCGTGCTCGTTGAGGCGGTGTGATCAGATGCGATCCCCCAACCCGCAATTTTTTTCTCTATCTGTATTTTTTTTATTGCTATTCTATATTGTAGCATTAAAAATTATTTTGAAACAAATTCTACAAATTTTTTATTTTCTTTTGACAAATACGCAAATATTAGGATGGTACCACCGAAATGTACGCATTTATGTCAGCCATGTGATGTGTATTTCTATCATCAGGTGAAAATACTAATAAAAAAGCTTCAAAATGGCCCGGAACTGTTGCAAGATAACCATGCAATATCTTCTCGTGAAGATGCTGTTAAGATATATTCTCTTATTCACCACATTTTGCGAACGCCTATATTTTATGACATGATCAAATATTCCTGGTATGGTTCAAAATTAACGAATAAAAGGCCGAAATTTACAAATGTCAACGAAACCTGCTTTCCTAAATCAATAATAAATACTGTATGTCACTGTCGAAACATATCCTTCATAAAATGTTCCTGGTGTGCACGTAATTTTTGCTTCAAATGTTTTTATGATTTATACCATCTTAATATTTGCGTATTTGTCAAAGGAAAATAAAAATTTTGTAGATTTTGTTTCAAAACAAGTTTTTAATGCTACAAGATGGAATGGCAATAAAAAAAATAGAAAAGAAATTTGGGGGTTGGTGGGATCGAACTTCTAACCCATCGTATCTGATCACTCCGCCTTAACAACCACAGCTAAATAGACATTATAAACTAACGGTCTTCCGTAAAAGTATAACTCATTTACATACAATTCAAGCACTTTTTTAATCCCCGATTTTTTTTAAAATTAATTTAATATAATTGCAATGGAGCACAGGCTCCGGTGGCAATTTCCCTACACACCCATCTTCCCCCTATCCTGCACCCACCTACATTTGCCCTCTACAAATTTTATCTTTAAATTCCTTCAAAGTTTTCGGTAAATTATTCATCATTTCTCTTGGTAACTCATTCCAATCCCTGACACCCTTACCTAAAAAAGAGAATCTTCCCACACCCTTGTGCCTGAAATCGAGTGCCAGCTTGTGGTCATGGTCATCTTTTCCCTTCAATGCACTACTTTTCATACCTATTGCAATATCTTTCCATGTCTCATCACCAGTATATGCCCTGTACACTCCCATGACCCTCCTCATCCTCCTCCTGTCTTGCAATGAATCCCATTCCAGCTCCTTTATCATATCCGTCACTGATTGCATTCTGCGATAATTTCCAGAAACAAATCTAGCAGCCCTTCTTTGCACCCTCTCCAACTCCTGTATTTGATACGTAAAATGAGGGTCCCATACCACACTACCATATTCAAGCAATGGTCTGACCAAAGTTTTGTAACCCAATTCCTTGACTTCTCTCGTACATCCCCTCATAACTCTCTCCAACAAGTGCAGAACTTTGAAACCTTTTCCTACCACCTGTCCTATGTGTCCTGTCCAGTTAAGTTTGTTATCAAAAGTAATTCCAAGATATTTGCATTTCAAGTCTTCAGCAAGCAATTCTTTCCCCACCTTATATTCATAATTAACCTTTTGTTTTTTATTTGTGTATCTAATAAGCTGACTCTTTTTTGCATTTATCTTCATTCCATGTTTACCAACCCAATTAGATATCCTGTCCGATTTCTCTTAAACGGAGGCCCACCAGGCGTAACTGCTTTAAGGCTAGAAACCAGAGGGGACGTACTATTTACCAGACTTGTTCGTTCTACGATTGCGATTTACACACTGAAAACCTCTCCTAGTCAGTTGAGATCTGTCTGGCGTCGACTACAGTTGAACTGAAGCAAGGTAATCGGCAACTGACGGATGCTTTCTAATCTTCTCTTCCGACAACAGGAAGTGTTATTTCTTCGTCCATCTAGCGCATGTCGCATTACAGCCGGCCGCGGAGTGGGGATAAAGTGAAAGGCGCTCGGCAGAGCAGCCAAGGCCAATATGGCGGCGCCCATAGCTCGCATCAGTTGACCGTTTAGCATTTACATTCTCACTTATTCGTGCCATTGTATTTATTACGTAATCTGTACTCTAATACATAGATTGAAATTAAAATTTATAGTTGGGTATCTTGTTTACTATTGATTTCCCATTATCATTCCCATTTTTCAATTATTAAGATTAAGATTAAGAACGCAATTTTAATACCCTAAATTGAATAATTTTCCGAAAATTTTCAGTTAAATGCTTAAAAAAGTTTCGCTTGCTTCGTGGTTTCTTAAAACCACACAGTAGTAGTAGTAGTAGTAGTAGTAGTAGTAGTAGTAGTAGTAGCCATATCTTTGCCAATTGTAAATGGATTTTAATCAATTTTTTTTGGTGGCCCCATATAAATTTAATTAAGTAACCACCCCATCTACCCTTTGACACCCCTTAATTTTGATACAAACCAAAACTTTTTATCAGATTTCGATGGAACTTTGGACATATTTAATTTAAAATAAAGAGAAAAATACTGTCAATATTTGGTTTGCGGAAACCCAACTCCTCTCCCCCTTTCCACTCCTCTAATTTTTGTCAGTGTTCTTTTTGAAAATCTACAGTCCACATCATTTAACCGATCTCCATAAAAAGTTGGCATTTAAACATATTTTTTTGCCGAGAAGGTTTCTGACCTAACAAACATAAAAAACCACCCCTACCCCCCTTTTCACACCTTAATTTTTATACAATACCACAGTGTTAATCCGGTTTCGATGGAACTTTTCACACTTTTACTTTAAATCAAGAGGATAATACTGTCAACTTTTGGTTTGTAAAAACTGAACCCTTCTCCCCCTTTCCACACACATAATTTTTGTCAATGTTCTTTAATAAATCTACAGTCGACACCATTTAACCGATCTTCATGGAAGTTGGCATAAACATGTATTTTTTCATGGAGAAGGTTTCTGACCAAAAAAACCCACCACCCTTCCCCTTTACGCACCTTAATTTTTACACAAACCCACGTTTTTTATTCAATTTCAATAGAACTTTGCACATGTGTACTTTAAAATTAGGAGAAACATGCTGTCAACATTTGGTCTGCCAAATCTCAACCCCTCTCCCTCTTTCCACCAACTTAATTTCTGTCAACGTTCTTTATACAAAGCTACACCGTTTGATCGATCGCCTAGAAATTTGGCACATATATGTAATTTCTCATGAAGTATGTTTCTGACCAAAAAATGAAAAGCCACCTTCTCTCCCCCATTACATCCCTTAATTTTTACACAATACCACAGTGTTTAACCGGTTTCAATGTAACTTTGCTCACTTTTACTTAAAAAAAAAAAAAAAAAAAAAAAAAAAATGAAGTCAACATTTGTTTTCCAAAAGCTGAACCACTCTTCCCTTTTTCACCCAGTTAATTGTTGTTGATTCTCTCTTTAAAAATCTACAGTCGACACCATTTAACCGACCTCCATTAAATTTGGCATATACATGTATTTTTTAATGAAGAAGATTTCTGATCAAAAAATAAAAAAAACCACCCTCTCTCCCCATTTACACCCCTAAATTTTTGTACAAACCCACATTTATCCGATTTCGATGGAATTTTGCATGCAAATACTTTAAAACAAAGATAAAGAGAAAAATGCTCTCCACATTACTTAAAAAAAAACACAAACAATGTTTACCTTTCCATCCCCTAAATTACTGTCAAAGTTCTTTATAGAATGCTACATTTTCTATCAGATTTTGAATGAAGTACTTTAAGAGAGAAATACTTTCTACATTTGGTTTTGAGAAACCAAACCCCTCTTCCCCATTCCCTCCCCTAATTTTTGTTAATGTTCTTTATACAAAACTATAGTTTATATCCGATTTTGTAGGAACTTTTCACACGTATACTTTAAAGCATAGAGAACAATTCTGTTTAAATTTGATTTGCTAATGCCCAACCCCCTTCCATTATACCCCAACCCCTCTTAATTTTCAAGTTCTTTAGAGAAACCCACAGTTTTTATCAGATTTAGATGGACCACTGCACATGTACACTTTCTGTTTACAAAACTCAGCCCCTCACTTCCTTACCTATTTAGTTTTTGCAAATGTTCTTTATATAAAGATGGAACTTTGCACATGTATACTTTAAAATAAAGAGATAAATACTTTTCACACTAGTTTTTAAATAAACAAATCACTCTACACCCCTTCAATTGTTTTTTAAACATACTTACAGTTTTTATCTGATTTCAATAGAAATTTTCACACGTATAATTTACATCTAACAGAAAAAGACAGTCTGCATTTGATACAAAAAAGCTTAAACGCCTTCTACTTTACCCTCCCTTTTTAATTTCCATTGTCCTTTATAGAAACCCTAGGTTTTAAATCCCGTCTAAATCTATTCAGCTATTTTTAAGTTATGGTTTAATATTCATCAAATAAATGTCCTAATGTCTCAACACGTATGTCAGATTTTAGCTTGGACCCAAAACTTTCACATTGTGAAAACACATTAAAAATCTATATTTTCTGCGTGGTGCCGGAACAGACAGATATATTCCAGATACAGATTTGTGTTTGAGGTATGTATTAATGCCCAGATGTTACATATGTTTCGGTTATCGAGCAGTAGCTTTAATAGATGTGATTAGGTTGAAACACGGCCTGGATCAAAATGTAACCTGACATTCCTTATCGTAGCATCCAGTTCACCCCCTTCTGGAAATTGTTGGGGTATATCGAGCCAGAATTTTTTGAAAGCAAGCGCCTTAACCACTGAACTACCAGGAAGTTCACAAAATGAGAACTGCTGCGGCATATTTAAAATACAAAACAAACTATAGTACAACTAAAAATTTAATAAAATAATTATTTTAAAAAAAAACTGCTTTAAAACTCATTAAAAATTTAAAGTAACTTTATACCTTGTTTAAAAGAAAATAAATACAAATGGACAATATTTTACATTACTATTATTGAAATTTACATTAATCAGTTATTTCTGAAGTCGGTGCCAACCAAAGCAAGAAAAACCAGAAATAAAAACAATAAGGAATTACAATAACGCATAAAAATCATGTTACTACTGATTAATGCTAGAAACGTGTTTCAACAAAACTGAAACATACAGATGATTCACCTATACTATACTAACTGTAAAGCGTTATACGCATGATGCAGCCTACCATCTGACAATGTAGCACCAGAGATATGCCTCTACGACAAACGAGACCAAGCCACAGATTAAAAGACTGTCAAATTTGTCCACCTAAACTGTCACTGCCAAAAATAATATCTGCTTCATTACATGGCGTAAAATACATGGTGTATACCAAAAGTAGTAGGACTGATTTTAAAAAAAAAAAATTATTGAAGATATCTTTACAATTCCTTAATCCTCTTCGAAATAGCACCCTTAGGCAGCTACACACCAAAAATTACGCTGCTGCCATTGGCCATACGCCTTCTGGAAGTCAGTTTCGGGGACGCTGTTGAGAGCCCTCGTCGATGCTCCTTCAACGTCCTGGATTGAGTCAACCGCTGTTCCTTCAGCTGCTTTTTCATCCATGTGAGTAAGAAAAGTCAGATTTAGCCAAATCAGGACTGTAGGCGGGGTGCAGCTATGCGGCAATGTCAATTCGGGCTAACAGTTGGCTCATGACGGCGCGCCTTGGCACGGCGCATTGTCGTGATGCAGAGTCCAGTTGGCGGAGATGACTGGTCGGACGCGATTCACTCGGTCTCGCAGGCGGGCTGGCACTTGCACGTAAAAGTTCGAATTGACAGTTTCCCCAGGGGGAACGAACTCCTTATGAATCACCCCGCGACGGTCAAAAAACACGATCAGCATTGTCTTGATCTTTGATTTGCTCATGCGAGCCTTCATTGGACGGGAGGATGAAGAAGACAACTGTTGGCCCGATTCAGCGTTGCCACGTTGCTGCACCCCACCTACAGTCCCAATCTGGCTCCAACTGACTTTTTTTTTTATTCCCACGGATGAAAAGGCAGCTGAAGGAATAGCGGTTTGACTCAATCCAGGACGTTGAAGCAGCATCGACGAGGGCTCTCAACAGCGTCCCCGAATCTGACTTCCAGAAGGCGTACGGCCAATGGCAGCAGCGTAATTTTTGGTCTGTAGCTGCCTAAGGGTGCTATTTCGAAGAGGATTAAGGAATTGTAAAGATATCTTCAATAATTTAAAAAAAAAAAATCAGTCCTACTACTTTTGGTATAGACCTGTATTCGGAATTTTCGTTTGTACACTCCGTGTCTCCTTGAACAGCAAATAAAGTTCTGTAATTGGTTCCTCGCGATGTAACAGCTGGCACCGAATCCAAAAATAACTGATTAATGTAAAAAAAATTCAATAATAGTAATGTAAAATACTGTCCATTTAGATTTATTTTCTTCTACACATGGTATAAAGTTCTTAAGACTTCCGCGGCCGTACATGATTCATAGCTTTACGGGCTATGTCGTGTCGTTTATTCGGATTATCTAAGCTTTCGGCTGTTATACTCCAGCCTTCTTCAGAGATACTGTTTATATTTAAGTTCACATAGCAACAGTCGCCAAGCATCGCAGAGGAAAAGGCCGCTATCTTCGTTGATGTTGTTGGAATTCCTTAAGATTTCTGCTGCCTCTTTCACACGTCGAACGCACCACTGGTCTTCTTTCCACAGTAGCCTCGTGTCTTGAAATTTTATTTCATGCCCGGTGTTAATAGCTGTGGCAGTGTTTACATCGGCGAGACAGGTCGCACAGTGGCGGAAAGACTTAAAGAACATATCCGCCGCTACAAATATAACAACAGCGACAAATCTGCCGTCGTTCGCCATGCTATTAACACCGGGCATGAAATAAAATTTCAAGACACGAGGCTACTGTGAAGAGAAGACCAGTGGTGGCCCCGACGTGTGAAAGAAGCAGCAGAAATCTTAAGTAATTCCAACAACATCAACGAAGATAGCGGCCTCTTCCTCTGCGATGCTTGGCGACTGTTGCTATGTGAACATAAACAGTATCTCTGAAGAGGGCTGGAGTATAACAGCCGAAAGCTTAGATAATCCAATAAACGACGCGGCTGATTTGTGCAACTGAAATTCTACGTTACGTTGGCGTGCCACGTGCTGGAAATAACTTCTTAGCATGTAGTTGTACTTATTGCCAAAAATTAGTATATCTGGTGACATTCGACGTGCCGCCAAGGATGGAAAAGAAAAGAAAACCACGCAGGATGCAAAAAGGAGGATATTTGTCAAGTTGATTAATCATATCGTATGAAATAAAAGTGCGTTTATAATTGTGAAAATTATAATGTGCAAATTTCGTTACAAATGGACACGAACAAAAGCAGCCTAGGCATTGGCCCTTTTTCTTCTTCCGTGTCCGCGGAAACGGTTTATAGAGCTTCACATTCCAGAATTCTAGAACTTCAATGAGTTATTTCAGAAGCTGTAATGAGATCTTCCTGTGTGCGGCCAGTCTCCATTGTCGATGAGAAGAGAAATGCTCCGGGATCTGCAGCCCTCTTAAGGAACACATTACGAGTGAACATGTTTTTGGCATGCAGAGATATGACTCCTGAGATGTATAGTGGGAAAACAATGAGAACAATGAGAACTATATATTAACTAATGTTGGAACAAGGAGGCGTGCGTTGTGTGTATTATATAAATTGGTGATTTTTATAATAAGTCGTTTTGACCATGTGCAGAAAATGCTAGAGGTTAGCACAAGGTGTTGTTTTAGATTCTGGGAGTAGAGTATTGGATCACGACAAGAATGTGATGACGCTTAGCCAGTGAATGGCGAGCTCATTTATTTATACGTAAGCACCTCGTGTACTCAGATTTTAATATCTCCCGGAAAAGGAATAGTCCATAAAGGAGGGTCATTTCAAAGAGTGGGCCATGAGATGGTGGCAAATAAGATAAAAACAATTGGCTTGAATGCAAAACGCTTTCTACGTTTTAAAGAATTCATCTACTCAAAAAATCCAAAGAGTTGGGCTAGGAAATGTGGCATCAAAAGATTTGGAGGTTAAAATGGATGATCCACAGGGCAGTGTTTTGGGTCCATTTGTATTCAATGAGATCAAAAAGTAGTATAACAGCTACAGGGTGATGTGGATAGAATAAAGTAGGTCATCATGCAGTGAAGATAAATGCCAAGAAGGGAGAGCTTATTAGGTACATAGATAAAAAAAACTAAAGGTTGATTATGATTATAAGGTGGGGAAAGAATTGCTTCTTAAAGCCTTAAAAAGTAAATACCTTGTCATAACATTTGATATCAAGCTTAAATGGGCATGACACATTGAAGATGTAGTAGGCGAAGGTTTAAAAATTCTTCACTTATTGGAGAGAATGATGAGGGGATGTACCAGCGAAGTAAGGGAATTGGTTAACAAAACTTTGGTCAGACCATTGATTGAATATTATGGGGCTGTATGGGTCACACATTTTGGGTAGCAAATATAAGAGTTGGAGGGGATGCAAAGAAGGGCTCCTAGATTTGTCTCTGGGAACACAATCTGATATGATAATGGAGCTGGATTGGGATTCATTGGAAGACAGGATTTACTAATCGCTGAAAGAATTCAAAATTAAAATTGGTAGAGGGGAAAAGCAGGTGGGTACAAGAAGGCGGAAATTAGGTGTTTAGTGATATTCCCATCGGAGCGCGCGCGCTATTGCAATTAAATTAAAGGTCTTTCACTGCATAGTCCATCGCTGATCCAAAAGCGTCACGACTTGAAAACGTCCTTCATCGCTGAAAGGATCTCTTGGTCACAAGGAGTATTGCGTTAGTGTAACAGCAAATAAGTAACATTTTCCAGTCGTTTATCTGGCAGTGCAAAACATCTTTGTAAGGTCTAGCCGATACTGCGCTTACACCAGGAAGATGGCATTCATCGTAATGCCTCCGGAAACCAGAGACACGTTCTTCACGGTTCAGGGAACTCTGATTCCAGGAGAAAACTCTTGATATGGGAGTAGGAGGTTCCGAGGACAATACAGTTGCGCGGAAAAAATGTTTCGTGACGAAGTGATAGCTGTAAACAATTGTGTGTAGACTGTTCATTGCTTCGTGATGTGAAGATACGTAGACGGTCGCTGTTTTTGGTATGGGGATATTAGTGCAGATAGTAGATTAATTAGTAGAATATTTTAGAACCGTTAAATCCTTTAAAATAATTATCTGTATCTATTATGTATACAAAAGTGAAATTTTTAAAATGTTTATAAACTTAGGGCCTACATTAGGTAACAATGTTCATGACCACAAGCTGGCACTCTATTTCAGGCACAAGGGTGTGGGAAGATTCTCTTTTCCTAGGTAAGGGTGTCAGGGATTGGAATGAGTTACCAAGAGAATGATGAATAATTTACCGAAAACTTTGAAAGAATTTATAGATAAAATTTGTAGAGGGCAAATGTAGGTAGGTGCAGGATAGGGGGAAGATGGGTGTGTAGGGAAATTGCCACCGGAGCCTGTGCTCCATTGCAATTAAATTAAATTATAATTATTATTAATGTTGTAGGCTATGTAAAATCAGAAAATGAAACATAATTTTTAAATAAACCAGCTTAACCATTTGTCTTGTGGGAGATTTTGGATAGTAACAGAGGTTTATCATCACACCAGATTAGGTCTCCGAATTCCCACATTTGGATTGCACACCTCCCATTCCCTTGACAACTTTACGGTATATATGTCTACTGACCATGAATGGCGCAGGCTGCAATTCCACGAAGGTGTTATTGGAATGTTAACTTCGTCATATTTGGTGTTAAAAATCGATCCATTGCGAGCTACTGTCTCACGTTACGCTGCCGCACGCAGAATATGTATCAAACTTAACTCCCTAAAAAAAATTATTTTGCAAACATTAAAAAAAACCAAGTAAACCAGTAAAAAGTGATTCTTAATTTGAGTTCACTATTGTTTTTGCGACAGTCTTTAAAATCATATGTATAAACAGAACACACACACACACAAAATTTGTGTACTCATTTATTTTGCGAACACCATAGAAATTAAGGAAGATCGCCTGTTTTACTTTAATCCATAAAGGCAAAAATATCATTGTAAATTACGTAAGACTTTTTGGTTCGTCACTATCGAACATAAATAGGCGAGTTTTTTTTGTTTATCTCAAAAACTTTGTAGAAATCTCGGAGTAAAGCACATTTTCGGAATCTGTGAGTTGTCAGTTATTTTTTAATAACACTGAAGATTGTTTGTTTTAGGTTCTATCAACTCGTAACTAAATTGAGAAAAATTATTTTCATCTACTGATTTTTATAAATTTTCAGTATAATCGTGTTTGGGATATTAAGAACTAAGTTGTAAGTTTCGAAGTTAAAGGATTCAGAAGGTCTGAGGTTGTGACAGACATACGAATGAGTGATATAATGAGGCTGCAGAATTTCGTTCAGATCGTTCTTAAGCTTACAACGTCTTTTGAATCGGGCCGTTGTGGTAAGCATCCCCTAATGGTGTCCAGCATCTTTTAAAATTTGTCATACGTTCTATCTGCTGCCATTCCCTTTGGTCATTATCCACGTGGAATTAATTTAAAAAAATACAAAATATATATAGATATTATTATTGCTTTATAAGAACTTGTTCTCTTGGAATGAGAACTATTACAGTTGATTGCTAGTTTGTTTGGCTATTAATATTTGTTGCGTTTGATTAGATGATTCTGACTACATTTACTTTATTATGAGGCATTTATTGGTACGCGAGGCAGGCCAAGTGATTTCATCATAATTTTCAATTCTTGCCATCAGGTAGCTAATTTTATTGATATTTGGGGTGTTCTAACACAAATTTACATTAGCCAAAATATTTGGCTTTATCTTTTGTTATTATTAACTAGCATAGTACCCGGCGTTTCTCGGGAATTGGATATCAAAGTTTTGGTGTTTTATCCCATTTAATCGGACTGCCGTTAACGTTATCCATAACCATCCACATCGGCCGATTTCCCTACCGTTATCGAGGTATTTGCAAAAACACTGAACGGTTATACTTGTAAATTTTCCTTAAGGGAATGATGGAAGAGAGTTGATTGGTTTTTGTAAGCAAAATGTAGATAGTATTTTTCTCCTTGTTTTAAAGTATATATGTACAAAGTTTCACCGAAAATTGATGAAAGATGTGGATTTATATAAAGAACATATAAAGATGTGTGTGCATACATCAAAAGATTCCTGCGTTCCCGGTAGTTTTTCGGAAAGCTTCGGTAGTCAACGAGCTGTTAAATTAACGTCACACTAATGTGATGTAATTGTAGTCAACTCTTGTACAATACAATACAATACAATACAATACAATGCATTCATTTTCCATTGATCCCAATATAAGAGACTGGCTCTGTGGTATGTGGAAAGTTGTCAATTTACAGATAAACAGTTGCATAACAAAATAATAAGTACACCACTAAATGTACAGTCATAGTATACATGGAACATTAAACACTTCCATTACAAAATAATACATACACCAGAAGATGTACAGTCATAGGATATATATTTCATTAAAAAAAAAATCCATAGCAAAATAATACATACACCACAAGATGTACAGTCATAACATATATGGTACCGTAAACAATTACGTAACAAACTAAATACATACACCAGGAGATGTACAATCATAGCATACATGGTAAATTAATTATGTGATACCTTAGAAATAAATTCTTCGACAGAGTAGAAGGAGTTGTCAATTAAAAATTCTTTCATATTTTTACTGAATTTATTCTTATCATCTACTAGACATTTAATATGTGTTGGGAGCATATTGAAGATATGTATCTCTGAATATCGGACCCCTTTTTAAACAAATGACAATGACTTGTAAGTCTTGTGAAGATCATTTTTACTTCTAGTGCCATAGTTGTGTATTTTACTATTTGTTTCAAACAAAGTATAATTTGTGACTACGAAGGACATTAATATGTGTATATATACTCAGATGCTAATGTAAAAATCCTTAACTTCTTGAACAGCTCTCTACATGAAGTTCTATTGCTAACCCCACACATAAGTCTTATTACACACTTTTGGACTCTGAACACTTTGTCTCTATGGGTAGAATTGCCCCAGAATAATATTCCATATGACAATAAGGAGTGAAAATGAGCAAAATAAACTAGCTGCCTCATACGGAGATCACCTAAAGCTGAAATTGTACGAATTTCAAACGTGGCTGCTCCCAATCGCTTTAGTAAGTACTGCTGTACGTTGGAATATCTTTGGAGAATAATATGGTATGTGCAGGTTACAAAGAATTTAATGGACAGAAGTAATTCTGGAAGAAAGATTTCACTTAAAGCTGGCATGTAACTATGTTCTACGCTGTGGTAAGTATATCGTGGAAGACTAATTAGAATGTCCATCGCGTTCGTAGCTTGGCGCGTGGAAGCTCGGTTGACTGTGTGACGTCACTGGTGGTTGTTCACAGATGTGTGAGCCGTCTCCCAGGCCAACTGCAGACAACCGGCGCAACTTGAGGCGGTCGGGGGAGGCGGGGGCGGCGGCGAGGCTGAGCAAGCGGCGGGGGCCGTTGGGGGGCGGCGTGGAAGCTGTCTCTGGCCGGCGGAGGCGGCAACGGCGTCCAGGGCCAGCAGGCGCAAGGCTGGAGGTCGGCGCTTCTCGCTGCCTCCGTGCTCGTGGCGGCGGCGCTAGCGTCGCTGGTGGTGGCAGGCGCCTGGCTATACCTCTACTCAGGTACGCACCACATACACAGTAAATACCTGACAAGGAGGAAAAAACCATGGAGTAGAGGCGACGCAAGGGACCTCAAGGGAATGTTACCATAACCGTGGCACCGCAATTTCATGGTGGATTACTTTGTAATTCGACGAGACAAATAAAAACGAAGGATAACATTTTTTTTACCAAAAAATAATTTTGCCAAAACCACTTTGATATACCCGCTGGATATTCAGTGTGTGTGTTTTATTTTTTTACTACCCCTTGTGGTTAGGTTGAAACGCGCCCTGGACCAGAATAAAAACGTCACCAATGACACAAGGGGAAATCCATAAATTACGTGAGGTGTTTTTCCGGATTTCTGGACACACCCCCTCCCCCCTCCCCTCTAGTGAGATTTGGTCCGCCCTCGAAACTTTTGGAGACTTTATTTATTCTTATTTATTTTAGGTCTCACCATTCAAAATCCGGTCACAACCCCACTTTTAGACGAAATACTCCTGTAAAATCGACTTTCGCGCAATTTCTACTTTTTCTTCAGCTCTACAGTCCAAAACATTTTTCCCATAACCTCACGTGAGATTTCCGTGGACACCCCCTCCCCCCCGGGTGATATTTCATCTCGCGTAATTCATGGGTGCCCCCAAGGAACTATACCTATTAAAAATAATTTTTTATAGTTGATATCTCGAGAACTGAGGGAGTTATCAAAAAAAAAATTACTTCCAATTTTGGTTTAGTCTCGTCGATTTACATGAGAATCAATATTTGAATTGCATCTCTACAGTTTTGATAGTTATGCACATCTCGACAACCAAAATTCATTGTGAGTCACAGACTTTCAACACTTGTTTACAATAAGGCTAGCATATTATGTGCAAAGTAGAAAGACATACCGATTGTACACACTACACAAACAAATATTTGAGAACGTCATCCTATTGAGAGCAATGAATAAATCTATAACGATTGGCCTTAATCTTGCAGATCCTATTAAACACTTCAAGAATAATAATCACAATGTGACTAACTTATGGAACGATATTCTAGGTTGTTTCCTATATGGTCTTTTTGTGCAATCGTATCGACCACAAGCTGACATTATAAAAAAAAAAAAACTTTGAAACATTAGAAAATTAAATATTCACAGCATCAAACATTGTGCAAACAAAAAAGTACTTTCTAAATCCTAGATCAATGTTTCAAACTAAAAAATTTATCTTTTCATGAAGGCTCTATTTGCTAGTGTTATTCTGCTTTTAACATCATTCCTGCTTCGACCATCGGTTGTTATTTTGCTTCTCAATTAGCAGAATTTACTTACTTCTCCTATTGTACCCAATCCTTTTGTTTATAATTAATC
>JARYHS010013631.1:189972506-190064680 GCA_031002005.1 Vandiemenella viatica | reverse complement strand
TCATACACAAGTCCTTTTAAAAATCCCCAGAAGAAAAAATGCAAGGGACCGTGTTTGTACCGCAACGCCCTCTCGTGGCTCTAGCGCCCTCTACAGGCATTTGCGACCCTCTGTTCCTTTGCGATTTTTGATTCTTATTGTATGACAGATCTACCATGTCATTTTGTCCACGTGCTTTTGAATCACCCTGTATATAGAAGTTCACACGCTTGCAAGCCAAGTCCGTCGATCAGGTATATAGGAAGTGGTTTTCACGAAAACGGCTCTCATTATTTCCATGAAAACCATTATTTGGGGTTTTCTTAGTATAAAAATCGATCTATCGTAGACCCAAAATTAATTTTTATACATTTATTACGGGTTTATTTTCCAAAATGGGAAAAACAAATTTTTATAATAAATAGCTAGACACAAGCGTTGCTTGAATATATGATGATTTGTTTTGAAATTACGGTGCTCAAACTTTTGGGTTTGTCGGTATGGATCTTAACACATACGTTTATATGCGTGTTACACTTTGAGGCATCATTTAAAGCAAAGGCATCAATTACGTAAAAGTATGGTGTAAGAAAATCCAATAAAGTGTGGAAAAAGGTCTTAGGTTAATAGCATTCGTAGTGTCAAAACCTTAATTTTTATGTTAGAGTAAGCAAAGCTGAACTGATTTTGTCTCCATCTTTTAAATCGCTGATTGTTTTTGAAGCCTGGCTCTCAGAATTTGTTTTTAATCATTTTATTATATTCGTCCTGTAAAGTAGTAGTTTTATTTGTTTTATTACGGTTTTAATGCCTCGTGGACGTCGATCCCATTAGAGCAGACAGAAGATCGTGGTCAAGGAACGGAAAGGAATTTACGAAAGACCCTTTCCGGCGTTTCAATGTTGTGCCTTCGGGAAACCATGAAAAACCGAAATCTGAATGACCAGAACGGGTATCGAATTGGGGTCCTGTCGAATTCGAGGTCCGATCAAAGGGAAGGGTTTAGAACTAAATCGTGTCCAAATATTATTGCGTTTCCACACGCGAAGCTATATAATCCTGTGTGTTTCCACAGCGTTCTCACATCAATAGATGCAAGATGAATTCTGTATAATTTCTCATTGGTAGGAGTTAGTCCGTTCGCCACTCTGGGCTACCAGACGGCCTCTATAGAAGGACATAAAAAATCAACAGCCTTGCTAATGAATATTTAAATGGTCTTTCCCGAGTTGTTTCAAACCGTGACTGTGTAATTTACGATTGCGATCACGTCCGTGCTAACCGGCTGAGTCGGAGGCGGCGTGGCCACCTGTTGATTGGGAGGACCCGCGCCCGTGTCGTCGAGAAAACGAGGCGGCAATAAAAAGTGAGAGGCGCGGCCGGGCATAACTCACAGGCGCAGCGATCGGGCGCGTCCATTTGTCATCTCGGCGTGAAGCGAGATTGTTTATCTAGCGGGAACTTCACACAACACGGCCTGCGCGGGAGAGCAGACCCACGGACCACGTGGCTGTGATTCTAGGTCTACTTCAATATTTGTATTCACCTATACCTTGTGGCTTAGACCAGTAGCATACTTTTCAGAAAACTTCTTGTCTAGTTTGTAAATTTGAAGGAACATTTAAGAACAGAACTCTTGTGTAGCATCAAGTCGAAATGGCAAGCTTCTCTGAAGAACTGTCAGCGCTTAAGATAAAATTTGGCTACATGACAGAAGAGATTTCTGCACGTGGATACCAGCATGATTTTAAGTCCCGCTACATTTGTTGTAGGACCATATCCGGTGTTAGGTTGCGTAGTTTTTGGGGTGTGTCTATTTGAAGCTGCTTAAATAGTTAAACAGGATGCACTAGTTCTTGAAGACTTTAATTAAACCCCTTTAGGATTAGCATAATCGTGTACAACACTACTGTTAATAGGTGGTATGATTTTGGATAATCACTTTAAAATTTTGTTTGTGACTCGACTTAATTACAATATTGCTCCAAGATTCTAATTGTTACGTCATTTATGGCTTTGCATAAACATCTTGTTAGCATATAATCTCGGTTCCGCTGGAGTGAGGAACGCACATGTTGTACAATTCTTCGTGTTGGAATGTTGCGAAAGTTTCTCCGGAACGAGTAATCTCCACCTCGTCCGTTTTATTCTTCCCGTTTTTGTATTCTTTGCGTGTTTATTTACGACTGCCACTCCTGCAGACTGATCTTACAACAGCTTAAAGATCTATCGAAGAGTTAATGTCGAGTTTCACCAGAGAAGAGTCAATGGCAACTGACACTAGAAAGTTAATAATGTCAAAGATATTTTGCAGTAATGGTTTGCCTTGGAATGACAGTGGTTCGGCCATATTGCTGGAGAAGTTGTGATAGATTGATAAAAATGATGATCGAGTTGACTTTAGGGGCCCAGGAGGAAGATATTCACAGGGTCGTTGGAGTCAGATTCACCTTTTCCGTTCTACCAAAAGAAAAGTATTGAAACCCTCTCTGCGTTCATGACTCATTACTGCACGATTCAAATGGCTCGCGATTACGGTTGATAATATTTTGTGGCGCCATTATCATCATAGTTGAGTGATTGATCCACTAGTTTGCTCTGCCCTGACACAAATCATTTTCCTTTGGGTTGTCTTACTTTCTCTTGCCTAAAGGGCGGTAATTGAAAGGTATTTTTTGGAATCAAGATTCATTCATCTTTAGTATGTGTTCGTCACTATTGTTCTTATAATTATTACAAATTTCTACACGTGGTCTAATATCCAGACCTTATCTTAGAAATGTCACTTCAGCAGCTTTTAATGTACTGTGTTACTTATCTCTAAGTAACACCGTTTCGCTGTCATAAATAACTGCTGACATAATCGTCAGCTTATATATTACACTCCTGGAAATTGAAATAAGAACACATTGACGCCGGTGTGTAAGACCCACCATACTTACTCCGGACACTACGAGAGGGCTGTACAAGCAATGATCAAACGCACGGCACAGCGGACACACCAGGAACAGCAGTGTTGGTCGAAGGGCACTAGTCGCGCAGCGGTTGGGTACCGCCGCAATCAGTGTCAGCCAGTTTGCCGTGGCATACGGAGCTCCATCTCAGTCTTTAACACTGGTAGCATGCCGCGACAGCGTGTACGTGAACCGTATGTGCAGTTGACGGACTTTGAGCGAGGGCGTATAGTGGGCATGCGGGAGGCCGGGTGGACGTACCGCCGAATTGCTCAACATGTGGGGCGCGAGGTCTCCACAGTACATCGATGTTGTCGCCAGTGGTCGGCGGAAGGTGCACGTGCCCGTCGACCTAGGTCCGGACAGCAGCGACGCACGGACGCACGCCAAGACCGTCGCATCCTATGCAGTGCCTTAGGGGACCGCACCGCCACTTCCCGGCAAATTAGGGACACTGTTGCTCCTGGGGTATCAGAGAGGACCATTCGCAACCGTCTCCATGAAGCTGGGCTACGGTCCCGCGCACCGTTAGGTCGTCTTCCGCTCACGCCCCAACATCGTGCAGCCCGCCTCCAGTGGTGTCGCGACAGGCGTGTATGGAGGGACGAATGGAGACGTGTCGTCTTCAGTGATGAGAGTCGTTTCTGCCTTGGTGCCAATGATGGTCGTATGCGTGTTTGGCGCCGTGCAGGTGAGCGCCACAATCAGGACTGCATACGACCGAGGCACACAGGGCCAACACCCGGCATCATGGTGTGGGGAGCGATCTCCTACACTGGCCGTACACCTCTGGTGATCGTCGAGGGGACACTGAACAGTGCACGGTACATTCAAACCGTCATCGAACCCATCGTTCTACCATTCCTAGACCGGCAAGGGAACATGCTGTTCCAACAGGACAATGCACGTCCACATGTATCCCGTGCCACCCAACGTGCTCTAGAAGGTGTAAGTCAACTGCCCTGGGCAGCGAGATCTCCGGATCTGTTCCCCATTGAGCATGTTTGGGATTGGATGAAACGTCGTCTCACGCGGTCTGCACGTCCAGCACGAACGCTGGTCCAGCTGAGGCCCCAGGTGGAAATGGCTTGGCATGCCGTTCCACAGGACTACATCCAGCACCTCTACGATCGTCTCCATGGGAGAATTGCAGCCTGCATTGCTGCGAAAGGAGGATATACACGGTACTAGTGCCGACATTGTGCATGCTCTGTTGCCTGTGTCTATGTGCCTATGGTTCTGTCTGTGTGATCATGTGTTTTATCTGACCCCAGGAATGTGTGTATAAAGTTTCCCATTCCTGGGACGATGAATTCACGGTGTTCTTATTTCAATTTCCAGCAGTGTATAAACTGTAATTTTGTCATCAAGTTTTACTTGCAGTACCATACATGTCAAATTTATTGAAGTAGGCTACTCGGTAAAATCGGTGGACTATAATTAATGGGAAATGATGGAAGATAAGCACCTAGTTTCTTGAAAGTATGTTAAGGAGGAGGGGGAAACATTAATCAAAACCCTGGTACTCCATATTGAAGTTTGTATCAGGGGCTGGGAATCCAATACTTTACTTACAAACCTCATTGGTTATCTCGCTTTTGTGGAAATTCATTTTAGGGTAACAGTTCACACAGTAGGAAAACAAAAAAAGATAATGTGCGTGGTACAACCAGGAATTCTCCAGAGGTAGAGAAATGTTGCGTTATAAATAAATTGCTTAGCACAAAAATTTCTGAACAGAACACAATGCTACAAAAGATCTAATTCTTGAGATAAAGTTAATCATGTACTGAACAAATGTAGCGCTTCTTTATAACTGTCAGTGAAGTTTGTCCTATGAAATGTTGCGGGACATTTTGCTTAAATCCATTCCGTCACACCCAGGAAATAAGGTTCTTCTGACAGTAATAAAAAATTTTAAATCACCGAGCGTGGTGGTGTAACGGATAGCGTTCTGGCCTCGCATTCGGGAGGATGGCGGTTCGAATCCCCGTCCAGGCATCCAGATTTGGGTTTTCCATGGTTTCCCCAAATCACTCCAGGTGAATGCCGGGATGCTTCCTTCAAAAAGGCCATGGCCGAATTCCTTCCCATTCCTTGCCCCCATCCTTTCCCGTCTCTAAAGACCACGTTGTTAAAAAGGGACGTTAAACTGTTACAAAAAAAAATAATAATAATTTTAAATCGCTTCTCATTCAGCCTTTATGCCTTTCTGATTATCTTGAGATTCCGTTTCCTTTTCATAATTCGCTATTCTAAGAAACTCTACGGGATTTCTTTTCTTTCCACAAAATTATAACACGGGGCACTGTTAACTTTCGGCACTAGCATATGAGAGGACGTCAGGACATTAATGTTTCGATCTCCGTGGTTTCTTAATATCATTACTGGCGATGCCTAGAAGGTCCCCAATCTCCTCCTCATAAAGTACACATTAAAAAACAAATATTAAAAATACCTACATTTAATCTAGTTTTTTATTTATAAGCCAAAAAAGTGGAATTTCTTACTTGCCTATATATTAACAGTCTTAGTGAAAGTGTTCTTCATTCAGAGTTACCTACAATAAATTTGATTCGAATTAAACTACTGCACTAACAGTGTGTGCGAAATCTCTGTGCGGCATTGTTGGTGCGCAGTCCACTATCTAACCTAAAAACCGAGCGTGGCGGTGTAACGGTTAGCGTTCTCGCCTCGCATTCGGGAGGACGGCGGTTCGAATCCCCGTCCGGGCATCCAGATTTGGGTTTTCCATGGTTTCCCAAATCACTCCAGGCAAATGCCGGGATGCTTCCTTCAAAAGGCCATGGCCGAAAATTCCTTCCCATTCCTTGCCCCCCCCCCCATCCTTTTCCGTCTCTAAAGACCTCGCTGTTGAGAGACGTAAAGCAGTTAAAAAAAAAACTAACCTAAAAATATGTAAAGCAATAATTTTTGCTCTAAGCGACTGTGAAATGATCTACCAAATTCGTATGTATGACGTCATTAGTACACAGATCTCTAATTGCGTGAGGCTCGATTCGACATGGTCGTCCTGCCCATCTCAGGATTGTCGTTTTGTCGACATTGAGGTGATAAAGTAATATTTAACCTGAATGAGACGTTTGAGTACCATCTGAGTGAGAAACCGGTGCGGTTTCGTGTTATTCTGTTTGTGCAACGTGTAGTTTTCAAGTCGGAGGATCAAGAGTATCGGAGCACTCGCTTTGTTGACTACAGAGAACCAGAACCACCCACAATAGTAATGAGAATGACCGGTTACGCCACTTGCAAGGTCCGATGTCCGTCGGTCCTTAAGTATGTGTGACGGATTCGTAGCGCAGATGGTGACTCGGATTCATTCCGTTGCTCGCTATTGATGCTGCGTTCTAACCACTAGGATGCCCTCGCAATGTGACCAGAACGGTAGACCAATCCATGATTAAAGATTTGGCGCGGGAAGTCAATGTTAAGGATGTCAGCTTGATCGTTAGTCGTGAGCATTGTGGCGTCACTAGGTCCTTTGTTCGGTGCTAACCACCCTAGGGAGTGACGCTGTGCCGCCTAGCAGGTAGAAAGAGAGCAGCAGGTAGAAGGGCGCCCCGCTGGCATGACACGGCCCGACAGGACATTAGTCAGGACTCGACAGGAGCAGAGCGAAGCGAGGGCGGTGGACCAAATTCTTGCACCTTACAATCTGCTCAAGTCTATTGTTTCCAGATACAAATACACATGACGTCGGAAATCATGAAAGATACAGCAGGACAGGTCTAAAACTGGTACCCGACGTACCAGTTCATTTGATTGTGGTTTTTAGGTACTATTCCCACATTAGCGTAGGATGGGATTATACCAACATCCATTCTTGAAAACAGCAGCATATACAACAGAATTGTCCCTACAGAAGATCCTCGGCTTGCTACATTCCTCTTCCTTTCAAGTACTCTCCGCGCCAGGTTTTTTTTTAGCGTCTTAGCGCTTTATTCTCTTATCCTCTTAGCGCCTTAGTCTCTTCTCGTCTTGTCCTCTTGGCGTCTTGTCCTCTTGGCGTCTTGTCCTCTTGGCGTCTTGTCCTCTTGGCGTCTTGTCCTCTTGGCCTCTTGTCCTCTTGTCCTCTTGGCCTCTTGGCCTCTTGGCGTCTTGTCCTCTTGGCGTCTTGTCCTCTTGGCGTCTTGTCCTCTTGGCGTCTTGTCCTCTTGGCGTCTTGTCCTCCTTGGCGTCTTGTCCTCTTGGCGTCTTGTCCTCTTGGCGTCTTGTCCTCTTGGCGTCTTGTCCTCTTGGCGTCTTGGCGTCTTGTCCTCTTGGCGTCTTGGCGTCTTGTCCTCTTGGCGTCTTGGCGTCTTGTCCTCTTGGCGTCTTGGCGTCTTCTCCTCTTGGCGTCTTGTCCTCTTGGCGTCTTGTCCTCTTGGCGTCTTGTCCTCTTGGCGTCTTGGCGTCTTGTCCTCTTGGCGTCTTGGCGTCTTGGCGTCTTGTCCTCTTGGCGTCTTGGCGTCTTGTCCTCTTGGCGTCTTGGCGTCTTGGCCTCTTGGCGTCTTGGCGTCTTGTCCTCTTGGCGTCTTGGCGTCTTGTCCTCTTGGCGTCTTGTCCTCTTCTCGCAAGATAGAGCTGGTGTAACTGTAAGTTCCATCTGCCACCATGGAGGCTTTCTGACTGAACAAGGACACCATCTTGTGCACCGTTATATGCAGATTAAAATTCATCCATGCCTAAGGGTAAATTGAAAACAAATGGACCTCCGGACGATTTTTATTTTCTAGCAGTGGCGCTTCAAGACGTAGTGACAATGTGATATGTCACCACCTCTAATCAAGAATAAATAAATTAAAAAATAAATGCAGTAAAAGAAAAATAAATATTTATAAGTGTGGCATTCTCTACTCTACGAAAACTAATGACAGCTAGGGAAAATATTGAACTCCATCTGTTGGCCTCACCAGTGAACTATTTTGCCTAGACTCTAGGGGGTATTAATCTGATGTATTGGGTCGCAACTATCCGCCTGAACTATCAGTGAGCAGGAGTAGCTTAAATCCCCGCACAATATTCAAATAAGGCTGCACAAGACATTTTCGTCAGAACTGGAGGTGCCCGTTCAGACTATTGTTCTGGGTACCAAATATTACTCTGGCTACCAAGTTTCTTAAAAACCTGTGGCATCAGTATGACGTGTGTATAAGTGTGAGATACTGAGGAGTTTGGTCCCCGAGTGTGCGGGGTTCAGGGATCAAGGAAATCACTGTTCAAAATGAACACATGAATTTACAGTGCGCATGTAACATTACAAAAACTCTTAACAGCCTTCCAGGTAATCCACAGTTCTTTGACTACGACGTGAAAGTAGCTGTATGTAATTCGGTAACGTTAAGCGGCTACCCTAAAGATGGAAAAATGCTGTCGATAACTTCGGCGAATACTGTAAAAAAAATGTACTGACCATTGTTTTTGCAGTACAATGATTTCTACTTTTTTAATTTATTTTTCCCTGCTGCAAGGTGTTATGGGACTTGGCCTCGTGTTCTGGACTTGAATTCACATCATGGTTTGTGTTTTCCGTGGTTTCCCGTGCTCGCTTCAGGCGAATGTCGAGATGGTTACTTTAAAAGTTCACGGCCGAATTTC
This sequence comes from Vandiemenella viatica, assembly GCA_031002005.1. Lineage (NCBI taxonomy): Eukaryota > Metazoa > Arthropoda > Insecta > Orthoptera > Morabidae > Vandiemenella > Vandiemenella viatica. The sequence continues at coordinate 190,056,149 of JARYHS010013631.1, read as the reverse complement.
CGTTCCTTGCCCCAATTCCTTCCCGCCTCTAATGACCTCTACGTCGACGAAGCGTAAAGCAATAAGCAAAAAAAAAAAAAAAAAAAAAAAACTTTATGAGGATGGTATTAAGAATTACATTCATTGGGTTTTTAAACTCATAAACCTTATTACCAACAGTGTCAGATGCTAAGAAAAAAATAACACGATTGGCGTGAGTTACCGAGCGAGCGACTGGACGTACTATGGGTAAATATGTTATTACCCTTTGCAGTGTGTGCTTGATCACAGCTGGTAGCGCTCAATATAGTGCGCGCACATTGCGTGTAACGTCATTAATGTAGCGATTGGTATCGGCTCAACTCGAACACGAAAAAAGCGCACAGCTTCCATATATGTTTATGAGTGGCGATCTAAACTCCATTTGGGGAAATGTGTTTTATGGCCCATTCGTCGGATTTAATGCGTTGTAAATACAGTTTATATGATAGAGCGCGCGCGTTATTCTAGCTTAACGCTGGTGAAATATGTTCTGAATGAAGCAGTCAATTCACTAGTGATACTGTTAACTGTACTATCCACTGAAACACTTTGTTCTCCCTGAAGCACTCCCATAAGAAGGTACGTGGTATGTATAAAATATAGGACGCTATCTAAAATTACAGAAATTCTCACTTCTCTACCGGTGCAAATTTCGGAATTTTTGTGCGGAGATTTACAACCATCTAGTTCCCTGGCAAACCACGGGAATACTGATCTCAGCAGTACATGATCTCAAGTATTCAGTCTTGTTCGTCTCTTGCCTATTCTATGGAATATCTCACTCCATGATTTACAGAACTGGGCTCTCTCTCTTTGAATTGTTTTGTCTCCTTATATATAGTCATTCCATCTGAGTGCTGAGATGTTTGAGCATCTAAGAAGGATGTGGATTCAGTCCCAGACCCGGCCATAAAGATTTCGGTTTTCGGATTTTCATGGTTTCTCGAAGTCACTGAAGGCGAATGCTTTTGAAATGCCATTGGATCACTGTTTTCAATCCATTACTTAAGTCTCTTCGAAGTGTTCGAGTACTTCTTGATGCGATCTGATCTTTGTACCCTTTCTTGTGTTGAAAATATTCTTGTTATGAGTTTTTCTTGTAAGTGTGTAGCGGGGGATTATGTCCTTAATTTTCATGTTAAAGTCTATCTTGTCTATCTTGTCTATGGTGTCATCTGGTGTAATACAAATGTCCTTGAAATCCTCTCGTATTTCTCTGATCCATCTGCGTTATTAGATTGACCCAGTCACTGTCTGCAGTTCCCAACGCCCTGCAAGAACGATTCGCGCAACTCTTGAGTTACTTGGGTACTGACCAGCAGTATCTATGATGTTGCTCATAACTAGTTAATGTAGGTTCATATTTCCTTTTGCTTCGACTATTTTAGGCTGTTATGATAGTATGTGAAAACTGGAAAGTAAATTCCTCCCTCTCCTGCCGTAAGGTATATCCTCTAAGCTATCCGTGAGCTAAGATGCGATTAGTCTTCAGAAAAATTGCCTTTCGTAGCAGAAATATCGACTGCCAAACAAAAAATAAGTAGTTTTTGGGGTGATTGATTAAACTGTCATCGAAGAACTTCATGATTTCCTGCACATGGCCCGTTTCTATGACTTTTTAGGTGATAAACACCAGGTTTCTATTTAAGTGGAATCCAATTTCGTCAGCGGATATAGACAGCTCATATCTGAGTCGTTAAGGAAGTGGTGGCCCTTGGCGAAAAAGCCTCTACCTCCCAAGGATTAAGAATTACAGAATTTGACAGTAGTTCGGGGTGCCGATACGGAAGTTAAAGAAACTATCGTGCGCTTTGTGGGTTGTTTCAACAGTCATAGAGCAATTTGTAAGTACATCCTAAGGTCGCGGTTGATATGGTATAGTACAAACGCTCAATTCCACAATAACCTCTAAATAGAAGTGTATAGTAATTCAATGATTTGAGAAAAGTAATTTTGTTAACGAAGTAGTCTATCAGCTGGTATAGGAAACGTAGTCCGCAGCGAGTACAGATCATAGTTATGCCCTCTTTAGTCGTATTGTACAAGCGTGACTGGAGGAATTACAACAGTCCACAAGGAACTAAGACCAGCCCATAGAAAAGGTAGATTCTCCAGCGGCAAGTTTGTAATGGAAATTGAAACCGGGACCTGCACTATTGAAATCGTTTGCTCAACCACTGATATAGGCCTACCTGAATTTCGACTAACATCTAAAAGCTAATAAAGGAAGAACCAATAAGGTACCCCCCCCCCCCCCCGTCTGATGGAACGTAGACGATGACGTAGACGGAAATACGTCGTCCTTGTGTCCCAGCGGCAGTGGATGTTGAAGTGACGTCATGAGTGCATGCAACCCTACCGTGCGGCAGTTGTTTCCGGCGGAAGTGGGTCTGTGCTGGATGACGACTGGCCGGATATAGGGTGGCTGGGTAACGGGCCGAGGGGCGATACCTAGCAGTTTAGCCGCACGCGTTATGAAGCGAACCCAGGTTCCAAACATGGCCTTTTCTTAAAAAAATAAAAAAATAATAAAAAATATTGCAGTTCAACCTTCAGCAGCCAATTTGTTCCTGTTTCGTTTAGAGATATAGTATCTCACCAGAAGCAATGTTTAACTACCTGAAGAGGAAGACAATTGACGAAACAATTTATATCAATAATTAATATCACTACAATTCTATTGAATTTATTTCTTATTTACTTTAGCTAATACGTTTCACTTCACTCTCTAAAACATCTTCACCGGTTCTATGTGTTGTGTGTGTATACATGTAATTATTACAATTTGGACAAAGAAATTGTGGTATAAATATAAACTTTCTTACATTTTCAGTATTTCACATTTGCTTTTATTTATACACCATTTTTTTGTATTTTAGGTAATTTCTACAAATGTTTACTGCACTGGAACGGCACAATCAAACTTCTATCAGCCGATATTTTGTTTAGTTTAGAATGTATCGTGCTGGTTGACGGTGTTTTGTTTTGCGCTTGTCTTGTGTTTTTATTTGGTAGGTACCGCGATTTTTAATACACGCATCTGATTAGTTAGATGAATTGTGTGTGCTTCATTATTAACTTCAAATACATTGGATTGGTATTAATTATGCAAAAAATTGATTACATTGCAATCGAGGAAATGACTCGCAACATGTAGTTGTTGACAATTAACGAAGATACAGTGTCGAACGGGATACTGATACAGACGGACGAACAAAGTTTCATAGCGTTGACTAATCAACGAAATACTATTTTCCCGTCACTTCACGCACGTTTAACATTTCTATTAGTCACACAGCCAAATAACGTATGTAACTAAAATAACAGACAAATGTTATTATAACTTTTTTTTTGCTACCAATATAGATATATTTCATACTTATTCAAATAGGAGTACAATTCATTTATAAAGTAAGTGGCTTAATTTTTAAATATATGTATGCTACTTTCAAGAAAATTTAGATTGAACAAAACTACACGACTATCTAAATTAAGCGTAGTAAAATTTATTGCTGAATTACTGACACTAAGCAGAAGTAAAATACCAAGCATATTTGTATAATATTCTGTCAGTTGAAGGGCGTACCGGTAATAGCCAAGTTCTATACAGCCGCGTATCCCAGTAGAGGAGGAAGGAATAATGGTTCACGATTGCTATTCACTAGAAGACGTAGCAGAGTCCTATGTTAAATCCAAATTTCGCCAGAGAGTATATAGAGCAACGGCACACACATCTACAGAAGATTCATAGTCCTCGTTCTCACCTCGCATTCGGGAGGACGCCGGTTCGAATCCCCGTCCGGGCATCCAGATTTGGGTTTTCCATGGTTTCCCAGATCACCCCAGGCAAATGCCGGGATGCTTCTTTCAAAAGATCATGGCCGAATTCCTTCCCAATCCTTGCCCCCCCCCCCACCAATCCTTTCCCGTCTCTAAAGACCTCACTGTTAGAGACGTTAAGCAGTTAAAAAAAAAAATAATAATTCATAGTCCTGAAGCAGTTTGCTCCAAGCTAGTGCGACTGTGAATGCGAAGAAGAAGAGAAATACTCCGTTTCCCCCACCGTCCACTGGCCAATCGTCGCTCTATCGGCAGGGTTACACGGGTACATGACCAAAGCACAGCTTTTCCAGAGATGAAATCCCCCCCCCCCCAAAAAACTCGGCCTACACGTGGATTCCAACTGGGAACAGATTGATGTAATGCTCCACCCAGAAAAGACGGATCAAAATAAAAGAAAGATCTATGTATTCAGTGTGCCTAAAGGAGGTGGTGCTTCTCATCAACCGAAAATTACTAATAATCATTTTTTAATCGGAAAAAAATGAAAAACCATTTAACATGGAAAAAAATAAAAATTAATGACATAAAAAGAAGGAAATGAAACATTATAGATAAATGTAACTAGGCTATCAACTAACAAAAGTTTTTTACAACATAACGTCAAGTCTATTGGAATAAACATTTGAAACTAAAACAGTGAAAGAAAAAAAATTCTTAGTGCTGCAGATTGTTTAGCTATATAAAAAAGGAAAGTCTGAATAATTGGGGGAAATTCTGACTGAAACAATAAAGTACGTTAATCGAAAGAAAGAAGTAATAAAGAAACAAATGAAAACTGGAAAAATGATCATAAAAATGACGTATCATGAAAACTTGGAATTCAGAAACAGAAAAAAAGTACACTTTGAGTAACACACTTCCGTTTCTTTACTGAAGTAAAAACGCACATAACAAAAACTAATGTTAAGAAGCTAGATCTTATCTTCGAGTTTGATGGCTTCCTAAATAAAATTAGTTTGTGCGGGGGAAAGAAGATAGAGGATGAAGAAATTTTTGGAACAAAGGAGAGAAAAGAAGGCAGGAAGTCAATTTGTGGTTACCTAGTTATTACCCAGAGAATGGTAGTAAGTCTCCATCATACTAACTGCAGAATCTCTTTCATTATTCAGCTATGGCGAAGGTAATTGCTAAAAATCCCCGTTTAATCTAAATTTCAAGGAAAGGCAGTTGCTTGCCGCTTGGTTGTCTTGTCGCCCCGTGATATACTGACGAGCGTTGCAGGTAGGAACCCGCACCACGCCCACCAGTTTATTTTTTGCTGGTTGCAGAGTGGAAGCGCGGGAAACAGACGTGACACCTGGGACCTTCCAGAGTGATTCACGGCAACTACGCGTCAAGTGCTGCCAGTGTTGGCGCAGGAGAATTCAAATTTATTTTGTCACATCCCTGTATTGATTGGTTGAGGGTGGAATAAGTAGTAGTAATGCTGAGTTTTTCAATAAACTGTGTATGTTTGACTGATTCGCCCTTGTCCACTTTTATTCGCCAAATACCGACCCAGATATGTTGCTTACAGTCTCTCTTCAGAATACCATCGGTTGGCTTAGTTGTTATTCTATAGAACTCCACACTGCATTTCCGTGTAGCACTAGTCTGATGATCGCTTCAAACAAGTTGTGTATGTGTAGGAAAAGAAGATAAGGAAGAAGATGTTCTCGTATTATACATGAAATTATCAAGAAAACCGAAACAAAAAAGGAAAAGATTAATAATGACAGGATGATGATTTAATTTGAGAGAAGTGTTGGAAAGGTTCCGATTTAAAATACGCGAAGTCAAACTTTTTTAGCGGGAAATAAACCAAACCAGTAAAATTAAAATTAAGACAATATGAAATAGAAGTTTTTCAGGAGTTGAAATATCTAAGGAGTGTTATGCTGATAACAGATTGCAGAAATAAGCGATCGGATTAAAAACCCAACAGATTAGTAATAACAGTCGGATAAATTCTTTGATAAGTTTATGAATCACTACTTCACCTAATATAGAAAGCGAATGAAGCTGTGAAAACTTTATGTATATATATATGATTTGGATTTTCTTAGGCCATACAGCCAGCTCAATTGAGATTTCAGTTCATACAGTGTTTGCAGTTTCTCCATTGTATGTATTGTTTTTCTAGCAATTATAGACACTATATGTACACAGACAACGCCTAACACCCATGCCCTCGGCTGGACTCGAACCCGTGACCTTCGCCATGCATAGACTAATTTATCCGTTCAACAACGGTGGAAATTATACACAAGCCCTATTCCCTATCAAGTGTAGTTGCTTCACAAAGAGAATAAAAATACCTTCTCATAAACCACCTTGCTTTCCGTGCTGACATGAGAATTAAAAGACGGCGAATGAAACGGAATTCTTACGGTCACGTATCCAAAAAGACTAGACGGGACAGAATCTTAATTGAATCATTCCTACTGCAACTAGATCCACAGTAAAGCATTATAGACGCGTTAGGACAGTCAAGGTTGAAATGGTTTTTACGTAATGGGGTTGGCGCCTCATTGGATAAGAGACATATTGCATCAAATCTACAACTGGAAGATGACGAAATGTGTGGCTGAAGCCACCTGGCGAGTCAGCTGTGAGTGACCCCGAGGCGACCTTGGCCCGCCGGCGCACGAGGACCCGTGTCGGAGATAAGGCAGCCCCACACCTAAAGCAGACCTCACCCTCACCACCAGCTGCGCAGTACAACCTGCGCTTTAAGTCTCACCCAGCGGGAAGGGGACGGGTCAACGGAAATAAAAGTCGATTTTAGGGGGGTATTTCGTGCAACCGCCTTTGGTAAAGTGAGACATTCAAAAAAACTCTCAAAGTTGCGAGGGCGATTTCTAGAAGGGAGGGGGGGGTCTTACGGACCAGATCTCACGAAGTCTCAACAGAAAAGGGGGGGGGGTTCGGTAATCCGTAAAAACACCTCACGTAATTTATGGATGCCCCCTTAATTGTCTGGCTTGTACTACTCGTACTCCAGGTGAACGCCACGATGATTACTTAAAAGGGCGTGGCCAATTTCCTTCCAGTTTCTTAAGTCAAATACTGTTAAGGTTCTAATAATCTCGACGAGCAATAAAGCCCTAAGTGGTAAAAAAATACAATATGGCCTCTGACCTTAGCACGATATATACTTCGTTTTATTTGTTTAATAAAGCCTGTTAAGCATTCTGCGTTAAAAGAAAAAATGACAAACGGTAGTCGCCCACTGCCGTTTAAAACAAACCATTATCTTGTAAAACTTCATCCATTACACATTAAATAAATCTTCTCTTTTTTTCAATACTGAACATTTATTACATACTTAGCAATGAAACTCGTACAAACTTAAAATATTTAATCAAACGATCTGCATTCTCTATTACCACCAGTAAACAAAAATATGCATAAATACAGTCAGCGATGTTCATTGCATAACTCTTTGTCTTACAGGTCAGCCAATTTAACCATCCAATGCTCTTATGCTGAAATTGTTCCACTACATTATTTTACTGTTACGATTTGTAGAGTTGGTCAAAACATGTTAAATGATATTGATATATATGCGTGTTATCTTTGAGTGTTCTGAGATCTTTGTACCTACATGCTGTACTGGTCAGTTGTTTCCTGTTCGTCCGTCTGTATAGATGTATGTGTGCTAACGTATAAAATGTATCAGTATATTCAATTATAATAAACTATGTGAAACGAACAGGGCTTTATTTTCAGTATCAATGGAAACTCAACACGATTCACTAAGCTTCTTTGCAACAGTGACATTACTGATGTAAGTGGTAATGGAAATTCTTTCTTTACCTAAACGCCAAGTCATAACGGACGTTATCTGGCAATTTATACGAGAGTTGTAGAACGTTTGTGCCATAAATGAAAAAAAAAAAGAAAAAGAAGTTTAAGAAACTTGCTGCATAAAGGTGGCATATCCTGCCAAAAAGAAAAAGAAAAAAAATCCATAGTATAATTCCGTTTTGGATGCAGACTACAGATTGAGAGCGGCAATGCCAAATTCTCTCCCCATTTCATCATTTTTTTACTGCCCTGCTGTGTAGAAGCAAATTTAAGGTCGTACCGACGGCAAAAGAGGGTTTGTCGCGGTATGTAGCACCGTCGCTTTGAAGCCGCGCTTTTCAGCGGCGACGCGATTTTTTTTTTTTTTTTCGAAACCTCGATAGCCAAGCGCCCTTCGTTAAACGTCACAAAAATTTCCCTTTGATCGGAAACCTTTGGCACAAACCACGCATAATGCATCAGTCGTGCGCGTACCGTCACGCAAATAAACGTCGCCACTGGAGCCAATGGGTTCGCCGCCTTTCGGAGAACTCGTTTCCAGAAGCGGAATTGAACGCCAGCAATTCTGGCCTGATGAACGGCTCCACGAAATGAATTTCTACAGAATTTAAATTTTAGTCGAATATATTTTCCGTGATTTAGAAAGCATCACACACACGTAGCAGTAGGAAAAGTAAACTGATGAATGTTGTATAAAACAGTTCTTTGAACAGAGGTAGAAACTGTTCGAAATGCTGTTGGGAGGTATGATTGTTTCAAGTTTTTTTTTGTTTAGGAAACATATATATCTATAAAATTAGATTTTGCTCTTAGCTTTGATATTTCTGTGAACTATTGATACTAGTATAAGGAAGAAGTAACTAGTAAGTTTTCCAAAAACAATATAATTTAGAATTATGTAAATGCGTACTTCAGATTTCTTTTTTATTTAGAAAAATCATTGCATTGATGAGCATGTAAGTATTTTTAATACTTTGATCGGATTTCAGTTTCCTGATCCGTGCCAAAAAGAAGTAGCGTGTAGACTTATATGAGATTTTAAGTAAGAAGTAATTTTTTCAAATTGTGAAAACCACATAATTAGCTAAGCTCTTCTTGAGTGATGCTTAAATAAACAAACGGACACTAATATTGACAAAAATTGTTTTGATTTCAGGAACTTCTATATAGTCAATGCAAATCATATTTGTTGGAAGATTATTTTCAATGTACAAAATGTTGATACTATGATTTACTACTTCTGGGTTTTTGTCGCGGCTTCGTGCACGTCTAAAAGAGAAAAGACCACTGCGATTCTTATCCACGAATAAATTACCTATATATTAATACGCTAAGCGAAAACTTAAAATACATTTTTAAGAATTTTGCGCGCACGGAGAGGTGTAAGATTTGGCATAGTTAAAGTTTATATGGAGAAGATTTTCAGGAAGCTAAAATCTATATATAATATGCGTTACAAATACATTAAATTAAATAAAACGCTCGCTCACCTACGTAGTTCGCTCAGATGCCGCCAGTTCTGGCGTTGCTTCACCTGTCGGCTGGTAGATAGCGGAGCTAGCGGCCAGAATATTGGGCAAACGGAGGAACTTAAAAAAAACAGAGAGCTAAAATTATATATACTATATTTAATATATTAATATGCTAAGGGAAAATTTCGGATCCATTTTTAAGAATAAGTGCCGTGCACAAACTGAGGAACTTAAAGAAATGCATCGCGCACTGAAAAGTGTAAGATTTGGCATAGTTAATGTTTATATAGAGAAGAAGTGCAGAAAGCTAAACTCTGTGGATAATATGTGTTACAGATATATCAAATTAAATAAAAAATTCTTTGTTTACATTATTATTATTTTTATTTTAGTGGTAAGCGAATCTGCCGATGTCTGTGATCTTAGTCAACAGTAAAGAAAAAAATATGATAAGCATAGTTAATACATGTTACAAATAGATTATTCAAATAAAAAATTAATTTTCGAACGTGTGTGTGTGCGTGAAATAGGATCGGAGCCAACGTTCTTACGTGAATTCCCTGCATTGAGACACTCTGTGGTCTTTGGTAAAACGAAAGACTCGGATAAAGTATAGATTAATATTTGAAGTTATAAAAGGAATACTTCGAAAAGGAATGTAGCAATTCTGCCAGATACTATATGGTCATTTGATTATTTAAAGTGTTAAACTTGGGTTAAGTGTCTTTTAATTTCAGTAATTTCATCAGAGAGAGAGAGAGAGAGAGAGAAGAAATCATGAATTTATTTGCGTGAAATTCAAAATGATAATAGACCAAATTTAATTAGTGAACACACAAAAAGACGAAATTATTTTGATAGACACATTTAAATGCGCACTGAATGTCATGCCACGAAATTTTTACAGTTTCCAATTTACAATGCAGGTTTTGTAATGAAAAACATTTCGATTCAAAAGTCACTTCAGGTGAAAGGACTGCATTTACTTCATGATTCATAAAGCTAAAGCAGTTTTCCGGCCTTAAGTCAAAATGAATATTTTAAATTCAAATGAACAATAGGTAAATACATTTCATCATTTGCTATGGTTAGATTAGAAGCTCAAATTTAGCATACAGTCACGCGTGGAGTGTATCGTTTTAATTTTACAGGTAATGCAGAGAATTAAGCCAAACAACACATGCTAATAACGTATTGGTACACGCTCGTAGCTAACGATGTCAGGGTATACAGTATATAATATATCTATGCTCGCACCAAACGCAATAGAACAAATTCAAATAATGATTATTACTCTTTCGTGAAATAAACTAAACAACTTAATGAATTACGGTCGAATTTCGACCGCTGGGCGATCACTAGTCATGATTAATGTAGTAACGATTGATAATTTATAAAATTCAGTTAAAACTCAAAATTATCTATGGGAAACTCTAAAAGAAAATTATTTCGAAACTTGTTTAAAAAAATCTAAACCAAATTCAATATCAGAATCTTGCAAGATGACAATTCATAAATTCTAAAAACTCGTCTTACGTAAGTTGTTTTCAACGTGTTATTCTAGGTAAGACGGAAGGAACAGAGTTATTTTAGTCTTATACACGCGCAACGAAACTCTAAGTTTAATCCTCAGAACAGATTTTAATTCCTCTTCCGCCTCCACTTCACCCAGCGAGATCGCACAAACCTCACATCTTTAATCAAACCGTGAACTTTAAAGCATTGGAAAACTCATTAAAACCTTTTCGGCAGTTTTAACGTGATGCCGGAATAAACATACAAAAAATCCAAAGACAACGATATTCACTTCATGGAGATTTTAAACAATCGATCTAAATCATTTTTTTTTTCATTTAAACTTTTTTTCCAGAACTATTTACAGACATTCCCGTTACATTATTACAATACAGGGTGATTAAAAAAGAATACCACAACTCTGAAAAGTCTAGAAAAAAAATAGCAGGAGGCTAGATCAGAGCATCTTGGGGGACAGGATGAAGATCCGAGTCGCCATATGCACTGCATCTGATCTATCATTGCAGCTATTTTTCGTTCAAGTGTCGGCGAACAGGGAAGTGCCAATGGGATAATGCTCCATCCTACTAGAAAATAAAATACCCAGCTGAGGAATCGACCAAATCACTGGCATATTCAAGTAAGACAATGGTCCGAAATCTTTGTCTCGGCTCAAAACACGTCCACTTGGTAGAATCACGCTCGTATTGGTCGGTTTCATGAGGATACACTTTACACCAACTCTGTACAATGTGCCGGTTGACTACAACCGTCGGTATGAAACGTCGCTTCATTGTTACAAACAAGGTTACACATGAAAGAATTTTCTTGTTGGGTATTAAGAACAAACTCGAAAAAAACAATTTTGTTCTTTACCACTTTCAAACTTGTATAAGCTATACCCTGTTTGATTTGAAAAGGCAATCACTTTCTCAAAACCTTACACACCATCTATTAAGGACTTAGCTGATCACTTTTTCCCCCTTAAGGCGTTACGCCTGATTGACTTCGAGGTCATTTGAGATTGGAAGGATTTGCCGCAAGGAACAGAGAATATTTCAGCCATAGCTTTTAGAAGGAACTAATCTGGCATTCACCTGGAGTGATTTGGGTATTCATGGAAAACCGAAATCTGGGTGACCGAACGGGAATTGGAACCTGCGACCTCCCGAATGAGAGGTCAGAGCGTTCACCACATTCGGTTTACAGTTCCCAGTCGGAGTGTCGCGTTAATTCTCTCGGACTGCGAATAAACTCTTGTTTAATCTGTTGCACATTATCTGTAAGCATTCGCTCCTGTCACAAACATTTCGTGCGTACAGACAAATTTTCTCAGTAAATTAACGAAACCAAGGAATTTATCTTCTAGATACGTGAATGATTTGTGACGAAACGCACATTGAACAATCATAACCGATTCGCTTTCAGCAGATTCAATAACACAGAACGTCTTATGTTACGCGCTTGCCATCATGACGCTAACTGACAACAAAAACCATTTTCGCATAGTTATAAAAGATGCCACTACCGGAACAATGGTGTTTAACAAAGTCCTCCTCACAATTATTTGCAGAATGACGCTATAAGGGTTATACAAATTTTCACGTTAGGAGTATTCATTTTAACAATCGAGATATACAAATTAAAAAAAAAAAAAACCAGTATTAAGGTATCTTACTCGGTTGTCTTTAGGTAACTGGGACCTTCAACAGTAACTTAACACACACATCTCGCAGTGATTTTAGTGTACTTCAGATACATAAGTTTGGGTTTACAATGGCTTTCTGGATTCAATCGAGGTGAACGCCGAGATAGTTCCGTCAAAAGGATTTTTTCCCGTTCCTTGACCCCAGTACTTCCTCGCCTCTAATATCTAGGACGTCGACGAGGCGTTTAAGTCTGAAAAAATTCAAATACGCAAAGCGCGCTTAGACGAAGGGGAGGCATGTAACTATTCCTAACCTGCGCCTGAAATATACCATTCGTTTTAGGAAGTAGGCATTATTTCGGCGGCTAATGAACCACGCGAACACTCTTACCGTCTTTCCTACGAATCACTTTTAATGCTTTTACACCTTTCATGATTTGTTCAAAATTCCACTTGATTCTTCTATAAGCAGCAACTATTTTTCTGCTACATTTCTTTCTCAACTTTCTCACTGTTTTTTATGCCTCTTTTCTCTTTCATTTACTGTTTGATTTCTCAACTAGGGATATTGATGTCTTTCTATGTACCACACATTTTGTGCCGCCTTCTCTGACACGTTAATTCCAGTACTGCTTGTGAAATCCAAAGTTTTTGGACGGCTTCTTTCCTAACGCCCAATGTTCTTTACAGGCTTTGATCATCTCTCTTCAGTGCGTTCCATTGTTATTCAGTTGATTTCCCCCCCCCCCCTCCCATACCTCGACTCACGTCTGTAAAATGTGCTAATTTTTCTCCCACGCGAAATGTTATACCTTACAGAAGTTACATGCCAATATGGATTCCAGTGAGCATGCGTTCTCAGTGGTTTTAAAACTTAGTTCGTTGATGACTTGTATGTTGTTGGGATGTCGCCTGGTCTTGAGAAGCAAGCGTTAGGTGCTCTTCCTCGTGACTAGCAGGTGTCTATTTCGTTACAAGATCTGCCTCACTGCGCAGCCAGGTTCCTGGCACTCGACTACTTCTATACTCCACGAAATCATATCCGTTCCTGACTGCTCATCGCTTTCTCAATTCAATCCTCGCACTTTTCCCCTATTGTCAACTAAAGTTATTCGCCAAAATAAAACCACAGAGCTCTATTTGACAGGGTGTGGATGTCGGTGTATTTAAAAGCTGAGCTCCAGCACCACCCGGTCCTGTTGTTGTATCCGAGGATTGCTGAGAGATTCATATTTGTCAGTAAATATTTAAATCAAGTCCCTCTTGAATAACACTGTTTATTTTTACGTTCCAAGCATAAGACCCGTACATCTTGCATTATGTAGTTTTCTGATCTTGTACTTTTGTTATTGTTGCAGCACCTGCAAGAGACGCTTCAATCGATCCGCAGAGGGTGTATGGAGCTGGTAAGTAGAACCATCTCACATGCATAAAGATACTCAACATCCAAACTACGTAGTATACAGACTCGTGCAGGCAGATGGTTAATGCGGACAGTTTATCAGCCTGTTTAGTATTGAACTTCGTGGTGTGACAGGAAACAGCTAGGACATTGAACGGATACCATTCTACTCGTACAATGAATTTATTGAGTGATAGCTTCTGTGTAATTTGGACGGCGACTGGATTTTCTAGCTTAAATACGTCTAAGGTAAACTCACCAATGGCGGAGAAATCAAGTAACAATATCTCTGTACTATCTGCCGGTTTGCATGAAGTACTCTGCAAATGATAAATTTCACCATCTGCCTTCGACATAATGGACGTAAGTATAAACTCCTAAATATGTAGACTAACACGACGGTCGGAATTATGATACGAACGCCGTGCCGTAGAGTATAAATAAGTTATTGTTGTGAGTGGCACGAGAGAACGTATAGGCCGAGCTAAATTTTTCACAAGGAACTTAAATTCTGAACCCCTGTCAATTTAACGAACAGGCAGGATCCAGTGGCCATCGCTTGTAAAAATATTCTTGTTTAAAATAGGAAAGCATTAATCGCGATCACATTTACTTAGTAAAACAAATTGAGAGTTAAAACACTTCGCGACCTTAAGGTTTTATTAGTAAGTACACCAAGCACACTCTTTGTAAAAACTTTGACCATCGGCAGACCTGATGACTTAATGACGAAGTTTGATATTCAGGAATACCAGAAAGAAGAAAAATCATAGCATTTAAAAACTCGTGCTGTAGAAGGATGCTAAAATTAAGGAGCGGGTAAAATTCAAAATGGACGGATTTTGGAAATGACGTATGAGGGAAAGAATTTGTGTAAGAGCTTCACATACTGAAAATGGAGGAAGGTAGGTTATACTTTTGAGACATTAGTGGAAAGAATAGCCAAAGCAAGGAAGTGTAGGTGAGAAATACTGCAATACGTGTAGCAGATATATGAAGGCAGGAGATGAAATGTGATGAAGAAATTTGCTCGTAGTAGGAAGGTTTCATCTGACCAATAGAAACCAAGTGACTGGGAGAAAAAAGTTGGGGGTAATCCGATGAAAGTTTCTACTGAAAGGTGTTTCAGGCGTTTATCCAGTTTGTGCGCATGTTGTCACATAAGGCACGAGTACCTTTTTTTCCGGAGATGTGGCATCAAAAGACTAAGGTACATATGTTTGAAATTGTGAGGACTGTGGTTGGCCTCGCATTTGGGAGGACGGCGGTTCGAATCCCCGTCCGGGCATCCAGATTTGGGTTTTCCATGGTTTCCCAAATTTCTCCAGGCAAATGCCGGGATGCTTCCTTAAAAAGGCCATGGCCGAATTCCTTCCCATTCCTTGCCCCCATCCTTTCCCGTCTCTAAAGACCTCGCTGATGGTGGACGTAAAGGAGTTAAAAAAAAAGGAATGTGTTCTCAGTACCAGCCGGGATAGCAGGGACAAACCAAAAATTACCTAAATAGAAACCGTTAATTTGTTACGGTACAGAGAAACCACACAGAATCGAATAAACAGCTAACAGCATTCTGGTAGTTCCCCATCAGCTCTTTGACATAAACGGGGAAGTTATTGAATACCATCAGCTGTGTGCTTCTTTAATGTTAACCTGTTTCCCATTCCTGGCAAAGAGCTGTAGGAAAACTGGGAGAATACTTTAAAAGAATTATTAGCCGTTTGTAGGTACTGTACATTGCATTTTGTACTTTGTAGTGCAATAAACTAATAACTTTCATGTTGTGTTTGTCCTGCCGGCGGCTGCCGGACTGCGGATCCATTTGGGTCTGGCACTGGAAAGCACATTCCTCGAGCTTTAAAACGTATGCACTCCAAATCCAGCAATGCCGTAGTTCATATTGGGATACTTGATTAATGCACCATGCTGGACTTGAACAGGCGCTAGGCAGCACAAAGCGCCCGCCAGAGGGCTGATTGGGTACATCCAGCGAGCTAATTGTCGTTCAGTGTCCATCGCATTGCTCGGGTCTCGGGGGTAATCGGATGAGGTGGTAGCGGCAGGGCGGGTAATCTGCATGAATTACCAGCGCTATCAGACGCCGTGCGGAACTCATTCCACTGGGACAGTACAAATAGACATAGTTGTGGATGCAGATGTAGTAGAGTATAAAGTTAAGTGTACTTTGTAACTACAAGATAATGGGAACTTTTTTGTGAAGCACTAGCAGCTCTGTCCTGATACGAACTTTTTTTACGTTTAGAAAGAAACTGTTGTTTTGGTGTCGTCATTCGTCGGTGTTGTGTGCGTAGTCAATGTGACCGCTGGCTTAGCGCACAGGATTTTGTACTCTCAACTCATTTATCTTGTTAGAACACGAATACAAAATACGTGAGGGATTCTGACTGCGGATGTTGAGGCCCCTGTCACAGGTAATCCTCACATGGCGGGGTTGGCGTGCGTTCGTCAAGAGGCACTTGTGGAGGGTGGAGCAGAGGATTGGCGTGGAGTGGCTGCCACAGGGGGCGTCACAATGGCTGGTATTCACCCTGCACAGCCACTCGTTGCGCGTGTACCATTTAGAGTCCCACCGAAGCTTCGGCCAAAGCCGGCGTTTTGTATCCAGCCGCCGAAATGGACGAACTAGGCTCTTTACATATTATACTGTTTTGACTGCACGGCAGAAAACTCGAATGGTGCAAATCCGAAAGGGCATCCACGTTCACACTATACGGTTTCTATACGGCTTCTTTCTATCACAATGGTTCTGATTTCGAATAAAACTGTAGACGTTCTTTAACTGCTAGGATTATTGACTTATATTACGTGGAATTGAGCATTCATTTGTAACCGTCGCCAATTCGTGAAGGTAATTATAATTCCCTTCATTAACATCTGATTGCTGGACACCCCTCCAGTTTTACTTGCGTTAATTTTACTGGCAAGGAACTCTTCAGTAACGAGCTGGCGATTCTTAGCAGTCATTTACATTCCGTTCCATTTGATTAACAGCTCCCCCCCCCCCCCCCCCCAGCTTCCTTGAGATTGCTGCTGCAAATTGATTAAAAAGCTAATGCGGGTTATAAGAAGAGGAAATGGTGATTGTTTGCCTCCATCGTGTCCCTACCGTCATTTGAGGTCCTGTCAGCGACGTTCTGGGTTCAGCTAGTCTGTTGTAGAAATTCTGTCGACTACTTTCTCGACTACGCTCTGCTGACTACACTGCTTGCAAATTGTCTTGCAGGATACTTCTAAAAATTACAAGATTCAGTAGAAGAAATTGCAGTCATACTTTGCTCTATCTTACCAATCTTGCCACACAATTTTTTACACATTAAATTCTGCATAATTTAATAATTATTTTTCATTTGTTCAGTATAGCATGAGATACATTTTGCAGTAATCCCAAGCAACAAATCCAATAATTAGTTCACACACGTTATCAAATACAAAGACACGACATTTTTTTAGGGACAGGTACTCTAACTCTAACACATCAGCAGAGGAGTAAACCAACGGATAGCTACTGTAGAACGTACGGTTCAGGAGATTTAACCACGTGTTTCACGAGACAATTTAAGCGATCATCTGACGTAGGGTATCTCCATGCTATTAAGCAGTTTTGAAGTGTGGTTTTCCGGCAAGTAAACCGAGGCTCCTACACCATGCTCTGTTACTTCTTACTAAAACCACTGGTATAAGTTAGCATGCGAATACTGTGTGTGTGTGTGTGCCACCTAGACTCGAACCCAAGGGAATTCCAGTTCACATCGAGCCGCCGTCGAGTGCGGTCGCTCGAGCTTCCTCAACCGAGCGGAGTGAGACAACCGGACGTAGTGTATTCGGACTGCTCCACTTTCGGTTCTCAGTGTGATAGTGTTTACCAACGTTTCAGTTAATCATCGGTTACAAAGTAGTGTTTAATTTACAAGAAGCGAAGTTATAACAACGACAACTAACACCATAGTGTTCCAGAGACACAGTCTCGGAACACTATGGCAGACAATACTGAATCGATTCCATCGACCAGTCTGACAGTGGGAGTGGCCCTACGCACTTATTACCAGATGGAAAACACACCCTCTGAAGCAGCCGTCGACATCGAAGACCACCAGATCACTCCTACCCTCCAGGACATGGAAGACAACCCCGGTATCCACCAGACGCAGACTACCCAAGAACCACCGTATGCTGAACGACCGGCGCAGATGACAGTGGAAGAGTTGCAGTACGACCAGCAGGGAGTCCCGACAGATCAACAACAGCACCGGCAGACTCAAAAAACCAAACCGCTTTCACGCGCAAGATCACGTTCACCACAGAAGATACAACATACGTCCACCAGTGAGTAAACGCGCCAAGCAAAAAGACCAGCTGTTGCTTAACCTAGAACCCATTGCAAGAGTCCCGCTACCCAGTAAATTAATAGATCCGTTAGTCAGTGAAAGTGTATCTAACAATGCAACTAACGTGCCTCCTATACCAGTTTCCACTGCCTCATCTGGGCCCACCAAATAATTATGAAAAACCCGGCTACCCATAAACCAGAATAGTGAAGATAACAGATATACACCCACGGGACAATGGTCCTTACTATGTAATGGTGGAAAGTAGCAATAACAACATTGGCAGGCTGCACCCTATGTCAGTAGGAAAAATGCTTTTCCTACATAATAACCACATAAGATCGGAAATAATTAATATTACTACCGCAGGGCGGAATAGAATTAGAATAGAAAACTAAGACCGGTACCGCTGCAAATTCCTTGGTAGAACTGAGATCACTAAAAGACAATAACCTAGAGGCCTACATACCATACTATATGACCAGGAAACAGGGAGTGATTAGGAACATCGACACCTCGCTATCTGCGGATGAAATAATAAATGAAACAATCTCCCCTTTCCAGTGCTACGAGTTAGAAGATTACTAAAAAAAGTTGTAACAGACAACGAGTTCAACACCGCCCCCTACCAGTTTGTGTCTTAAACCTTTCAATCGCAAGTATTGCCACAGTTCATATACTTATATGGCATGAGATGTGCTGTACAACCCTACGTATCACCAGTAATACAATGTTATCAATGTCTTAGGTACAACCACACCCAAGCCAGTGTAGAAGCCAACCTCGCTGTAGCAGATGCGCTGGTTCTCACAAACTCAAAGATTGCACTTCCGAAAACCAACCAAGTTGCATATACTGCCAAGGAAACCACCTGTCTACCCGATCGCTCCTGCCCAGAATTCAAACAGCGCTCAGAAAGAAAACAAAATTTGGTAGTCAACAACCCCCAACAATGGCACCCCCTTACAAACCAACGCACTTACGCCAATGTAACGGCAGCAGGCCCACAGCTAATACAAACGGGTCAAACAACTTCCGGAGGAAAACTCACTTCCTATCGCAGCAAACAATCAACACCGCTAAACCCACCATATATCCCAGCAGTAACACAAGAAGGTAGCAGCCCGCAAGTGCGAGAACCCGGAAGCCAGCATCGGTCCGCGCCACACAACTCCACATAGTCACGTACAAGGAAACCCGAATAACACCGGAGTTGGCCAGCCGCCTATGCCCACAAAACGTTACAAAAACAAGGCCAGTGGGCAGTGGTACCATAATCCCTCAGAATCTGTTCTGGAAAAGCAACGGCCCAACACAACCCATAACGTTCAATCCGTATCAACCACTACCACACAGGATGCCGGGAAATCTTGAGCCGAATCACCAGTTAGCGCAGCAACAGATAATAACGGCGGAAATACCACTATTAGAAAAATTGATGGCGTTAGTAATAACCATAATTGAGCAGACAAGATACAATAGTACAATTGATCCATCACATATAAGAAACCTACTAGAGGCGATCATCACAACGACCACATAATGGACCCAGATAACAAACAAAATTTGCACTCGTCCTCCACTCACGACCCGCAACTAAAAATACTCCAGTGGAACGGCAGATCAGTATATTCAAACAGAGAAAGTTTGAGCGCAGAACTACAAAACAGGAAAATAGATAGAGCCTTACTATCGGAAACATGGTTCCACCCTCACAAAGAAATTAGATTCAAAAATTACCATGTATATAGAAATGACCGAACAGACGGTAAAGGAGGGGTTGCTATCTTAATTGACCAACACATTCGCATGAGCCTCAACAATTAAACAACAATAATCTTCCCTTCCAAGCAGTATCAATACGAATTCGACTCAAAGAATTTTCATTCTCTGCGGTATCGATATACTGCGCCCCTCGAAAAAAGATCGAACAGGCGGATTGGACAAACCTATTCAAACAAATACAACCACCATATTTAATAGCAGGCGATTTCAACGCGCACAACCGGAGCTGGGATGCCACCATGATGACACATACGGTACAGCAGTAATAGACATGGCAGAAGACGAGAACCTCGTAATTATGAACGACGGAACCCCCACGCTGATTCGCAGAGTAGGCGGCAAACCATCCGCCGTTGACCTCACACTCTGTTCGCCAAGCATTGCAACCATCACCACATGGCAGGTATTAAACGACACTTTGGGATCGGACCATTTTCCAATTCAACTCACAATCGGATGCCCACCAGACCTATGAAAACAGAAAAGCATCCAACAAGATGCTGGAACATAAAAAAAGCTAACTGGACAACATACAAGCGATGTTTGGAAGAGGAAATCTACAAAATCCCAGCAAAAGTAACGGGGATAGAAGCATATAAGCAATTAGTGGCAGCAATAACAGTAGCAGCAAACAAATCAATACCTCCAAGAAAACAACGAAGTCATTCAGGCAAGACCACGAACAGTTTGTGGAACTCAGAATGCTCAAGAGCAATAGCAAAAAGAACGTCTAGCTTTACATAAATACCGGAGAGAACCAACACTAACGAATTACATAGAATATCAAAAAATTAGTGCATGGACCAAACGTGCGTTAAAGAAACAAAAACGACAAAGTTGGATCGAGTACTGCGATACATTGAGTAAAGACACAAGCACGAGCTCAATATGGGAGAGAATAAGATGCTTGAGAGATAGGAAACATAGACCAACAAATAATTCAGTAGACAGCTCGTGTATAGAAGAAAATTTCCAAAAGAATAGCTCCTGATACTACCTCCATTCCAGAATCCCGATACGCACCAATTCCTGCCGAACACTCTGAGCACCAGCTCTGCGCACCTTTTACAGTCAAAGAACTACTCCAATGCTTAAAACAGTCCTCCGACACGGCCCCGGGAATAGACGGAATACACTACGCGATGTTATTCAACATGCCCACAATAGCACTACAATTCCTCACAAAATGCTTCGACATCTGGATGAACCTCCCGATTCCTCAGGAATGGAGAACACAGATTATCCTACCAATTCTGAAACCCCATAAAGATCCAAAACACCCAGGATCATATAGGCCAATCTCACTAATGTCATGCGTAACAAAGACGCTGGAACGCCTAAACAAAAATAGGCTTGAATGGTGGTTGGAAAGAAACAAGCTCCTTCCAGCTACTCAATTTGGCTTAGGAAAGGAAAGAGCACCATGGATAACTTGTCAATTCTAAATACAGATATCAATATCACATACATACAGAAGCAGTACCTCGGCGCAGTGTTCTTGGATATCTCAGCAGCATATGACAATGTGGTAATACCCGTTCTGATGCAGAAACTCAGTAAGCTGGGAATCCCCCAAAAGCTCTTAGCAGGAATATACTCCCTAATATCAGAAAGAGTGATATATATAGCGACCAAAGAAAAATTGATAGGTCCTCGCTTGGTGTTTAAAGGACTCCCGCAGGGAGCAATACTAAGTCCTCTGTTGTACTTAATATACACCCACGACCTGGGGAAACTCTTTTCCCCCAAAGTAACTACCCTCCAATTCGCAGACGACATAGTAATATATATAAAGGGTTCAACTATGGAAGTGGTACTTCTCATGTTGAAAGAAGCATTGGAGGCATTCAGTACATGGTTATTCAACAATGGGATGGAAATCGCAGCTGATAAGTCAACAGTAGTAATATTCTCCAAACGAAAAATCATCATCAATGACAACGTGTCGCTAGGACCATACAGCTTCCCAGTGAAAAAACAATGCAAATTTCTAGGAATGATACTCGATAATCGTCTTACCTGGAGAGAACACATACAAGAAGTGATAGCCAAATCTGAGAAAAGACTCAACATCTTAAGGGCAGTAGCGGGAACATGGTGGGGATCCCATCCTAAAACCCTCCTACTCTTATACAGAGCATTAATCAGATCGCTAGTAGACTATGGCTGCATCTTTTACGTCAACGGCAGGAAAGACGCACTACGGAAGTTGGACAGATTGCAATACCGCTGCCTCAGAACATGTGTAGGAGCCTTGAGGTCTACACCCACGAACGCACTACTAGTGGAATCCGGGGACACGCCTCTACATATAAGAAGAAGTCAGCTATCCGAAAAGTTCCTAGTAGACAAACTAAACCTCAAAACGCATCCACTGAGGGAACGGATGGAAACATTAAAACAAGCTGTAGAACAATTTACAAATCAAGATCCAGCGACCCAGCACGACATACCATTACTGGAAGCGTACAAACTATTGGGAAGAGATCAGTGACAAAATAGAGAAATTCGAAATACATCCTGTTTACCAAGCACCATTCCACCTACGAACAATCGACGCCCAAATCCATCTCCTAGAAAAATCTGAGAACACGGATGAAAACGAAAACCTCAACAGGAAACTAAGCACCTTAGCCTTGAATGCAACACACATCTACACAGACGGCGCCAAGGCCAGACCAGAAAGCAGAGTAGGATGCGCAATATACTGCCCACAATCACAGTATCAGGCACTATACTCGTTACCAGAGCAAACGTCAATTTTCCTTGCAGAAGCAAAAGCGATATTAGAGGCATTGAAATATAGCGGCAACCGTGACCAAACCGAAGTAATAATTATCACCGATTCCCTGAGTGTAATCAAAAGCATTGAAAAGCCCAGTTGGAACACAAGGATGGCAAGCATAATAGCAGACATCCTTCACGAAATATATGATAACAACATAAAGGGCATCACCACAAGGTTCTTGTGGGTTCCATCCCACAAGGGAATAAAATTTAATGAATACGTCGACAAGATGGCAAAGGAAGCTATAGTAGCGGGACAAGAAGAAGACTTAAAACTTCACTCCTCAGAATTCTACCAAACGATCAAACAGCGAGCAAAAGAAGTATGGCAAACAGAATGGAGTAGCTCTTTACAACTAAAAGGTACACACTACGGCCGCATACAACCAAATATCCCCGTCAAGCCTTGGTATTACAAATGGAATGTCAACAGGCGGTACATCACAAGTATCATTAGAAGTCGCTTCCACCATGGTAATTTCCCCAGCCACTTATATCGAATACATCTCAGAGAAACTTCACAATGCGACTGTTCAGATACAGCAGTAGGCGATTTAAACCACATCCTATTTTCCTGCCAGAAATATAGAATACAACAAGACAAAATGCTGAAAGGATTAAAAATCCTCGGTGTTCCTCTACCAACGAATGTGATTATCTTGCTAGCCACCAACGACAAAAATATTTATAAGACATTAATGACATATTACAAGGAGGGAGACATATTCATCTGAATTCTCCCCATCTAACTCTTAAAACTGCATCATTTATAAGCTCAAAAACTACTTCTTTATTGTGTGCTATAGATGCAGACTCATTGTAAATATATAACGACTAAAATTAACTGGTAGTTAATTTAGATAAGACATAACTTATCGACAAAAACACTCAATTTTAGAAAATGATACATCTAGAAGATGGAAACACCTAGCTTAGACCTACTTATACATACCATAAAAGTGTAACCTTTATACCAATTAAAATTTTCTTGTTAAATGTGTCCTAATTACATGTGAGATCACAAGTATACAATGTCAAACTATAATGTTTGAGTGTGAGCAACCCATAAGTGAATTGTCATAAATGATGTAATATAGATTAATAGTCTAGTAAATAATGAAAAACCCATGTAAAAAACAAGCTGTATAACTAAATGAAAATATTATGTACACATTAATGTAAAGTTTACAAAGGCTGGCTGTATGGCCGACAAGGCTAAAGGCCAATAAATAAAATAAAAAAATAAAACCCAAGGGAATTCTGGTCCAGGAACTGGAAGCCGTAACGAACTGAGCTAACTGGGTGGGCAAAGCTCACACTGAGGACTTGTAAGAACTCCGATCTCTACTTTTCTGAGTTGTGTTGCAACTCGACGAATCATGAAGACTAGCACTACACCTGAGAGTGCCCTCACCATTAGCGTCTCAGGTGGGGAGTCATCTGCGCAGACAATTTGCTGGTATATTGCTTTCTCGAAGTTGTCTGTCTTCCAAGTGTGCCACAGAGATGCCGTGGGAACCGACGACTCGGCCATCCTGCAAGGAAGTGAACAGCACCACTTATGTTTACAAACACTTACCTTCAAAAACAATCTTGGAGACCACGTTAATAGCGGTTATATGTTGTGCATTGATAATGTGGTTATCTATAGGGAAGAGAAGAGTTCCGCTGATATTTGATAGATGCAATGCTACGTGACGTAATTTCAACATAGTGCATTGAACACAAATTGAAATAAATTCCAAAATTTGCAATCTACTGTGGATAAAGAATAAAAAAATTGACATACGTACAAGCGAAGCTCTTTGGATCTTCATAAATCTGATTCCCTGAAATATCGGAACAAAGCAGCGTGAAGGGCGATCAGTTTAATTACTTCTGTCGTAGTTAAAATTCAAGATTGCTTTTTATAGGAATTTTAAAGAATTGTAACGCACGATACCGTATAAAACTCTTGGTAGGCCCTATCAAGAATTTTGCTGTAGTGAATCCATATCGCTATGAATCCATTACTAGTACAGAGAAAATCGCTTACCGCAATCCTTTTCAAAGTGTCACAGACATGGATAGTGGTTTTTCTGCTTGGCAGACAACAGATTTCTTATGATTTGTTTGGAAATGGTGCAAATATACACCTTCATTTACGTATGTGAGAAAATGTTTCGCCCACCAACTCAAACGATAAAGAATATCAGAAAAATTAAATCCGCGTAGTGATGTCTATATATTATTTATTCGTTTGTCCCGTTCGGAATCGCAGTGCACAGAGGACTGACTAGGGTTTTTTTAAGTTTCAGATGTTAATTCTAAGTCTATTGGTGGTGGTTGACAGTACTTGGCTGGCTGAATACTGACGCCATTGTTGATCAGTACGTGGATACTCGCATTCTTTTCAGTTACGTTCATTTATTTTAAACTGGGGTGGGTTTGTATTTGACTTCTAACTTTAAGAACCGATACTCAGCTGGATTCGTTGCGAGCAATCGACGAAAATCGAAATCTAAATTCCTTTTCTCAAATAGAGATCACGTCCTCTTCGATGAGAGGCTCGAACTCATGCGTTTGCCATTCGGCCGAATACGTCCGACTAATCCAATTTCAATGAGACCGGTCCGTCACTCGGCCGTATTGGGCCGAGCAGGTCATTTCCAGAGGACGCGTGACCTGTTTCAGGATTAGTCGGTCATATTCGGCCAAATCCGGCCGAACAGTCGGTCAGACGAATTCGGTGCCAGTGGGCTACCGGCCTAAGACGCAAACTTCGTGGCTGAAGCGTTGGTTTCTTACAAAACGCCGGGGTTTTTACCTGTCGGCAACAGTTTCTATACTGTCTGTTCAGCGTTTCAGTAAACGGAACAAAAAGAAGAAAAAAAAAACCTGTTAGTTTAAACGCTATCCCTAGATCGTGTAGCAATAAATGGTGGATATAAAAGACACTAGCCTTACATATTACATAATTGTACAAAATTTGTGTCTTTACACGACAAGCCAAAACCGCATAGTTTGGAATTTTTTTCGGTCTATCTGTGAAATGAAACGGAGACTAATAACGTAAATACTATAATTTTTGTCCGACTGTGCAGGAATCATACAAAACTCCCTAAGAATTTCAACCTGCACCTGCTGATAAGTTTATGTAATCAGTTAACATACAGTATACTTTTGATCCCAATTAAAAACCAGTGCCCGATGAAACAAAGGTCAAAACACCATTTTTTTTTTTTTTTTTTTTTTTTTTAAATTTCTCCTCTTTTCAGGCATCAAGCGAAAACTAATGAATTGATTTTAATTAAACTTACATTTACAGTTTAATGATACAATCTGTTAACATTCAGGACACATTTTATCCCAATAAGATACAACAATGTCTAAGAAAACGTCAAAAAAATCTATGAACACCAAAATAATTTATGGGTTTTACTTAAATGTATCACACTGGTAGTTTACATACATACATACTATAAAGTTACAGTAGTAATCATCGTCAAATCTATGCAAGTAAAAATAAGCGTAATCGCTCTATTTTTGCCTTCGAATACCTACGTTTCTACGGACGTAGTTCACTTACTAGACAACAAGTAACAACCTTAACCTTTCGTAGGATTTATGATTAGTTTAAATCGTACAAGCTACAATAGATCTACTTTGTAATAGTATTAGGAATTTTATATCAGAATTTATGAACATACAAATATTTTAAGCTTCCGTACATGAGCGAAGTAGCGCCACTTCAAATATTGCTCAGAGAGTAGCATGTAAACAATACGGCCTACTGGTATTTAATGTACCTAAGTAGTAGCAGTTTCAACAAGTGGTACAAACAGGAGATATTATCGCACTTAAAAATTTATATACAATCCGAATTCAGAGGGAAAAGAGGAGATTCAAGAAAGAGGAAAATATAGGTCAGCTTTTTTGATAGTTTATCTGTGAACTGGCAACACAATTCTCTAATTGTGAATGGACAATGTCGCGGGCACAGCTATTCTCTTAAAAGGTTTTGCCGCGAGCACGCTATCTATTCGAGTAAAATTGAATTACTTGTTTTTTACGGTTGAACACACGGCCACGGTACAGTTGTTATTATTTATTTAACACTAGCTTTGCACTGTATCTTATTTTCTTCATTTAAAAACTTAGTTCAATAGTCGCTTTACTTTCGTGATTATTTAAATAAACTTTTATCTTTGGTCATAGATAGATTCAATAATCGTGGTAATACTAGTGGCATGAAACTGAAATAAACCTTTATCTTACAAGTTTAAATTTAAGCAGTAGATTAGTGCTTCGAATCGCTCTAAAATACCGTCATCAGATGCACCTTTTGATTAGTCGTGCTGATATTCTGTGGTTCTATTCAGATTTCTGAATTTACTTTAAAACTGATCACTGTGCAGACATTACAAGCACAAAAAATTCGTAAACCAAACTTCATTACCGTTTACTAACCCAGACAAACGTGTATATACTTCCTACCTTTTGCCTCATATGAAAAAGGTAGAAACCTTGCCTTACTGACCTGAAAATTTCGCAAGGAGAAGCTTTTTTCTCCTTAAGAACTCGCTACAAAAGTATTACTGAAATATGTAAGAATTTTTAAAAGTTCAATTAATTTACGTTTAAATCAAAAGTTTGTTACTTAACAGTAAAGCATTTGAAGGATATTATGGAAGTATCCAGCGCATTCCAAAGTAACGTGGCTTGGATACTTCAGCCAATAACATAATTCTTGATTGCGCAGGCTTCCGCGGTCATGGTACATATTATCTCCGGGTGGAGCCGCGTCGGTTTATTAAAACCTAACGTTTCAGCCATCGTGCTTTGGCTACCATCAGTGGACTGCCTCTGATGAAAGCCAATGCACGATGGCTCAAACATTAGGTTTCAATAAAGCAACGCGGGTATACTCGTAGAACAAAGATAACATAATTCTTGATATACTAAGGAAAGAACTTCACAACCCCTGTTATTTTGGAGTTCGATGCTCAACTTTTGCGCAACAATGACTTAATCATGACACCATGTCAATACACCAAAAAAATAATTGTAAAAAGTTGATATGATATGTGCTTCTTAGTGGTAAATCGAACTTTAAAACTGATATGTGTTATCAGTAAATTAGATTACGACATAATTTTGTTTTAAATTTACAATTTATTTCAATTGAGTTATTAATTTTTTATAAATTATAAAAGAAAGTTCTGCTAAGATAAATCAATACTTTGATCTGTTTTTGTAACCAGTAAATTACATTTCATTTGCCTTCACACGACAAGCCGTGTGAAACTGTGACTTTATAAGTCCTGATTCATTCGGCCACGTAGTCCACCAGAAGATGGCGACAGAGCTTCGAACGCAGAAATATCGCGTGAAAACACCCTGCTCACTCTGCTGGTCACCCCAGAAGACTGTATTACTATTACTCCGCGATTCACTAAAAGTGTGTGGCGGAGGGTGCATTGCACCTATCCGAAAGGGTAATAGTTTGGAAGGGATATACGGGATATTAAAAGAACTTGTAGCTACAATCCGAACGTGATCTACTGACACACACATTATCAGTAATACTATCGCACACACTTCTGCTTAATGTGTTTAAAATCACTAAACCCTTAATTCTTAAGAGCGCGAACAACTTGTTAATACTTTCGTACGGAGACTGATGAATTCATATGCGAAAGTAGTCAGGTAATGAACATTGTAAACATAACAAGAAAGTTTCCTAACCGGAAGTTTATTAAAGGAAATAAAGGTAGAGATGAATGAAATAATGTTGCAGATTTTTTTGCAGTTGCTGTTAGTTCACAGGGGTTGAATGTTTATTACAGAGTCTGTTGGTACACGATTTTTGGGTTTTACCACCCGCATCATTCTTCATAATTACTTATTGAGTCAAGCAACTTATGGAAAATTCTTCTGCAGTTGAGGCGTTATGCCTGAACAAACGCATAGATTATCAATATATTTGTTTGATAGATGAACTGCAATTAAACCATGAAACTGATTTCTGTTAAGGAAGTAAAACAGATTTCTCAAAGTAGCTACAAATAAAAAAAAACTTCGTTTGTTCTACCTAGTGATTTTTTATGATCCCGGAAGAATAAAAATTAGTCGTACGTAGTTGGTTGCTTAGCTGCGTGTGGGTACGCAGATTGTGCACGCAGTTTCCGCCGCTCCGTGCCAGGTGCTGCAATCGATATGTGACACGCACAAGGTCACGCGGGGTCCATCTTCTCTCGGGGTCGGCCTCACAAATTTCCCGTCTCTCGACCGCCTCCAACTCTTCCTAACATACCCCCTCAATTGTCTGTTTTGTTTTCGTTAACAGTTCTTACATTTCGCACACAGACAAACATGACCTCATCTCTTACAATGTTGCGTAACAACCTTTCCTTCTTTCTGTGAGAATCTTATGCGAAGTTCTCTCTGCACGCTCCATTCCCTTCGTACCTTATATAACCTCCTAAAACACATTATATCAAAAAGTTCAGTTTTTCTTGTTACTAATATATCCCATCTTCAAGACCTCTTGTATAAAACGGTGTTATATGTGTAAGTTATTTGGGCCTTTTAGCATTAATTTGGTTAGAATTTGCTGTTGATGTGTACACATCCGTCTTACAACTAGGGTTGTGGGCCCTGGAGGGTTTAACGTGAAATCCAAACCACAGAAGCGTTCTGGCACACTTCATAATACACAGTGCGCTGTGCCAAGGTTGAAGGTCGGGGCTTATGTAAATCCCCGTCGAGACAGATTCGAACAGGGATCGTTTCAATCTCCAATCAGACGCCTTAGCCACTGAGCCACCAGACCATTGCAGTAGTTCTATATTTGTGGGTTTAAAATGTTCTTTCCGAGGTCTAGGTTAATGTTTGAAGCTACAACCTTTCTCTTCTTGAACAATGTTTATTTTACTAGTGGTATTGTGATTTTTATATTGTTTTTACTTTTAAGGTTTTTCTTTTTCCCCGTGTTACAGATCATTCTTACTTCTTTTAAACCTTTGATCATTATATTTAGGACGCTGGTATTATCATTATTTCTGCCGTATTTTGGCCTTTGACCTGCTTTCTTTTATATTTAGTTCAAATAATTCTACCAATATTTTGTTAGTAACTTTCAATCCCTTATCGATATCCTCATTTTTACGTACTAACAGGACATTGTTACGAACAAATCTTTAAACGGTTGAAAAATTCAGATTTTTATTTCACTTTCTAAATTGCTTCCTTTACATTTTCTCCTCAAACCAACAGTTATTGGGTTTATTCCGCGGGAGAGATAAAGACCGATACTTTACAAGTCTCGCTCTGACCTCACATTCGGGTTCGAATCCACGTACGGGCATCCAGATTTGGGTTTTCCATGGTTTCCCCAAATCACTCCAGGCGAATGCCACGGTTGAATTCCTTCCCGTTCCTTCTCTCCAGTCCCATCCCGCCTCTAATGACCTTAGCCGTCGACGAGGTGTATAAAAAAATAAAATAAAAAAAAAACACTTTACAAGCTTGAAAATGTTAGTGATAGTATGGGTGCATGTGTTAGCGTGTATACGGAAACTAGTGTCTTGGATGTAAGAGGTGAAATGAGAGGATTAACTCGAAGTTAGCCAACTGAGGTCGTCTCATTTGACAGACATTAATTGGAACGACGAATTTTACCCCTCCATGTGCCGAACGAATAACCAACAATGTCCTGTGCCCTCAATCTATACACACCGTGGAGAGAGTAGGGCTTTAACCCGGGACATTGATTCAGACACTTAGGCATCATGCAGCGCTATTCCTCTTGCACTGCTTTTTAAATTCCTACCAATACAGGGGCTTGATCCAGCTAACCACCGTAACGGGGCGTTTATAAATTACGTGAGGTTGAATTGGGGGGGGGGGCGACGGAAATCTCACGTGGGGGTTTGTAAGAATTGTTGGGCTGTAGAGATAAAAAAAAAGAAAAAAAAAGGTCTACAAATTACACGAAAGTCGATTTTAAGGTGGTAAAAGTGAGGGTGTAACCGACTTTTGGAAGGGTGTTCGCAAATACATGACAACACTCAGTTTCCGTCTTTGAAGTAAGTATTTTTTCCACTCAGCGCAACCACGTGCGTGTAATGATGGACGAATTTAAAATATGCGAGCATCGCTCAGTATTTCACTTTAGTAAATTAAGTGTTGAAGTATAGTTTGCAGTCCGCGTATAGACTGTGACTTTTCATAGAAGTTGCATTTTCCTTGAAATTCTCAGCCGCGTGAGAACAACTTTACACAACTGTTACATTACGGCGAAATTGGTCGACCTTTTTAGTCTCAATGTTTCGTGGCGAATTTATGCCAGTGACCGTTTGTCCTACTTCGGCTAAATCCATTTCATTTGTCGAACCTGTCCAAGGCACTGAGGACTAAGGCAAGGACCGTCCCTGCCTAAGGGATCAAAGGGAACCTGACAATAAGAAGTGAAGTACCAACAGAGTACGTATTCCCAAGTACTGAACAATATACTGGAATTTAGAAATACGGAATAGAATAGTCGTAAGAGAAATAAAGGTTTAGTTTCAAACAGACAGAAATCTACTACAAAAGTCAGATCGAGTCGTTAAAACCTACCACCTCACTACTGTACAGTGCAGTTTTTATAAGTGACAAGCACGACGATTTCTTGCAGATACTCACTGATTGTGAGTGTACACTCTTGCATACTCTACCCGCTTGCATTTCTTGTTTGGACTTGAACCAGTAGGACTCTGAATTGACGCAGAGACCTTTTAGTGAGCTTGTTGTCTGCTTACGGCGTTTATGAACAGTATATCACACAAATGCACTCATTAGCCCCTAAACGTGTCCACAAAATGCAAACGTCTTGAGACAGCACATGGCTTGTGTCATTATCGCGATCTCGCTTGCATAGGCTTTGAACTGAAACATTACTAATATCGGGTACTGTTATACTTTCATCTTTAGTAGGCTATGTTTTTTTTCTTCAGAATGCCATACTCTTCGACTGAAAACCCATTTGCACCTTGTGAAAGTCACGGTTGCTTCACTTAATTAGTGAGATGCTGCGTTTCCGGCTCTGTGTTCGGTGTAGCAACGTTCTGAAGAGTATTCTGCCCGCGGCGCCCTTGCTCACCTTCATGAGTTAGGACTTGACAGCAACAGGACTAATAAGTTCTGAATAGTCCGCTGTTCGCGAAAAGAACCCAGTCGCAAATACCAAAAAACTGGGTATGCTTATAGAGACTGCCGTTAGGATTGTCTCGCTTTAAGGGGAGCCGGAGATGGTCAAATAAAAAAAAAAATACGATTTTTTTTTGCTATCAAAAATTAATTGGAACATTCCTCTTTAATGAAAACTTTGAATTATTGTTCTACTTGCCCTAGAAGTGGAGTTATTACCATTTTCTCCCGCGCCTGCAGAGGAAATTGGCGGGGCCGCTGAGTGCATCTCGTGACTTCTTGGCGAACTACTTGGCTTTTCTCGACCTGAAGTTGAATATTTCCTTATGTTACCCGTACAGTGAGTGTGCAAGGGTTGGCTACAATGTTTTCTGTGACAAATGAAGCGCTAAGAGCGCCGAACATCGTATCTTTGTTTCGAATTACGTCAGTGTTGCGCCTGTTGATAATAATATTATATTTCTTGTGTAAAGCATTCTTCTGGTTACGATGCCACGTTTTAGTAATCGTGTATATAAGAAGAGGAAGAACGTAGGGAAAATAAAATTAACACTAATACCAAGTTGCGATGCCGTAATTACGGAAACAATGCGCTCTTCTGCTAAGCAAAACACGGCTGGCCAGCGCCCTGAGACATCTTCTAGCAAGAAGTTGACTGGTGGAAGTGACAGAGAGAGGATAAGAGGAGCAGAAAGAAGAGAAAGGAATATGAAATATGATGGAACAACAGGCCAGAAAAGAAGACCAAAAAGGAAGCTTTTGGATAATGAAGAAGACCCTGATAATCCATCCTATAGTGCAGGAATGTATTGAGAAACTTTGATAGCCATTTCCCGTGAATTAGAATTTTCCTAATGTAAGGAACATTTTCTCAAAATCCACTGAAACTAGGGAGATAAAATTTTTATACAACACTCATAGTAGTCAAACTTAAATTGTAACACAGATATTTAACAATATGTTCAGTAGTTTCATAGCAATTTGATTAAAATAAAGCAATTTTTGTAAAAAAAAGTTGGATCATTTAATAAAAAAATATTGAAAGGAAACTATAAAAGATACTCCAATATCCCTCCATCATAACTGCAATACTAAACCACTTTGTATGTTGAAAAAATTTCAAATTATTCTGTTTGGTAGATTGTTGATAAATGTTCCTTAAACTTAGTGATTTTAACATGGGCAGCATAGGCACCTCCGGCTCCCCTTAAGATGTCCTGAAAGTTTTTTCTCTTCTTTTTCTTACGGCTTTCCGCCTTGTTGAGGTCATTAGAGGCGGGAAAGGACTTGGGGCATGTAACGTTAAAGAATTCAGCCAGGATCTTTTGAAGGAACTATTCGGCATTTGCCTGGAGGGATTTGGGTAAATCATGGAATACCCAAATCTGGATGGCTGGACGGGAATTCGAACCATCGTCCTGCCGAATGCGAGGCCAGAGCGTTAACCGCTCACCCACCACGCTCGGTCCTCACGAACGCAAGCATTTTTCAGCCGGGAAGGTTGGCATCGATGTTGACTTGAACTTTGTGGACATGTGACGAGAAATTCTGAAACTGGAAGAATCTTTTACAAAATTACCTGATGTTCGCGAAACAAGTTTTAATCGCTCGCCGCGCAGGAATTGAGAGGTGATCAGGGCAATTTTTTTTTTTTTTTTTTTTTTTTTAATTGATACCGATCGTGGCGGGTGAGCGGTAACGCTAAGGCCTCATGTTCAGGAGAACGCGACTTCGAATCCGAGTTTGGCCAGCCAGATCTGGGGTTTTCATGGATTCCCAAAACCAATCCAGGCGAATGTCGGGATGGTTCCTGTAAATCGGCCATGGTCGTTTATCTTCCCGTACCTTCTCACAGTCTTTTCCCGCCTCTAATGTCCTCGACGTCAACGCGGCGCAAAACTGTACGTCATAAACAAAAACAAAAAATCGCGTCATGTAACGCTCAGAGTTCGTGGTAAGATCCCGGTGATGTGAAAAATATTCAGTAGTATATCCCAAGCAGGGTTTCCTAGTTTGAGGACGGTTCCATTTTTTCACAACATTATAATCATTTCTTAAGTTTTTAGGTAATACAAATGGAACCCCCTCTCAACGTAGCCAACAAACAAAAAAAACAAAAAATTATCTCCATTCAGCCGTTTCCTCTCAGTACAGTGAACAGTAGGCGCTCTTGAAGAATGTGGTGATAAACTTACTACTGTTACAGCTACGAAGTTTTAATTATATAAGCTACTCCGCTTTCTTCGGCAAATTGTCATTTGTTATGGAAAGTATCCCATATTTAGGGGCGTTGAAAATTATTATATGATTATCACCGTGATACCATCTCATACAACAGGCTTCGTCGTTATTGTGAATTTGTTGCTGATTTTTACTGGAGATGCAGGAGGTAGTTACACTCCGTGCCTCGATTTTGTCTTTCATGTCGCCTTCCCTTATTAACGCTCAGAAAAGAAAAACAAAGTAACATCATGAAAAGAAAAAAAAAACATTCTTTTTTTTTCCTGCAGTTCTTCTGTTCGTTTAATGCCTCTTGTCAGGCCGACCATCCAGATTTCGGATTTTCTGGACGAATTTATTCCCGATTTAGACTCCAACCCTCTCGGTTTCAATTACTTCTACGTCAAATTACCGTATAGCGCTGAATATGTATATATATAAAAAGGAAACTACTACTTTATATGACGACTCAGTTTTGAGTTTAATTTCTTCTGCTGCACCTTCCAATTTCAGCAGCACTGTACTCCATTCACACTAAGGAACAGAAGTCAAATACACAGATAAAAAATAACAACAACAACTCATAGATTGCTTTGGTTGAAGGAGAGGATTTCATATGGACGTTGTCTTCTACTCTTTCCGAACTCGTGGCTGGCGCTCCTTGTGTTCCGAGAAGAGTCCAGTGATTTATTATGTCAGTACCGCACTCAACATTCCTCCCGAGCAGCCACAAAGTACCGGAAACCACGGGGCACGTGCTTCCGGCCACTCTGTAAACACGCCGCATGACTTGTAAGGGGGCGTCCATTAATTACGTGAGGTGAAATAGAGGGGGAGGGGGGTCAAGTGAAATCTCACCATAACGGGGGGGGGAGGAGTAAACAGATAACTCACGTCATAATTTTAATTCCTTGAAGAACAGTGGAGCTAAAATAATAGGTGTACAAAAGACGTTGATCCCAACCTTAAAGGGGGGGGGGGACTAACTGCCCTTGAATACAGGAGCGCTAAAACATAAGGTCTCAAAAAAACTAGGGCATCAGCAGGGGGTCTGGGTCCCACCAGTTCTCACCATGGGGTTGAGGGGGGGGGGAGGATCTATATTTCCAAAAAAACACCTCACTCACGTAATTATTGCACGCCTCCTAACCCACTTTACCCGTCCTGCTCCGTGGCCGAGACCGCTGCAGCGTTACAACATGTAATAGTCTCATTAGTGGCGGCACTGCTTTAAACTCGTTAGGCTCACTGTCTGCAATAAAAACTACTTGATCTTATTCTATCAACATATGACACGTCTCAGGGGTTTACAAATGATACTAAGGCCGGGCGCACATTGACGCGCAATCGACGCAGCGCAGCGCAGCACAGTTTCTGTGTCTCTATGTTTTGGGGCGGAACAGCGCGTATTGAGACGCAGAGCAGGGCAGCGCAGTACTGCGCCGCACGTGGCCTGCGCGACGTTGTGATCACGACACAGAAACTGTGCCACGCAGCTCACTCGTGCCGGTTTTTGCCGTAACACTTCTTGTGTTATTTATAATCTTGCTTTACTTATGATCATTTTCAACTATGGAACAAGAAAAATAGATTAATCTGGTGCGTAAGCAACCTGCGATTCACAATATCAGTCATAAAAAATACATAAAAATTAAATTTAAACAAGAGATTTGGACAATGAGCCCAACAAGTGGCGAGTAAATTCAGCATTTATTTATCATACAACTGTCCACTTGCAATTTTCACTTTTCTTTTTTTGAATTCATTTTTAATAAAACTTCGAAAAAGATTGATATATATAGGCTATTATCACATTATTTGTTTTCTTATTATTTGTACTACATCATTCAATAGTGTCCCCGAGAAACACTTAATTTGTTGACACAGCTTTTTTAGTTTCAAGTGCTTATGTTCTGTTATATAGTTTTCTTAAAAATATAATATGAAATAAAAGAGAGAAACATTCTTATAAATGTCATGTACCGTCAAACGCTAAATAATTAAATAAATAACCACGAAAATACAGCGAGATTTTCTTCAGTTCTAATAGATATTTGAGCTTTGTCGAGAAAATAACAGGTTACATTATGCCGTGAATCTTCGCTCGAGTCATCCGGAAATTATCTTTTGAGAATTCTCTTGTCACTGCAAAAGCCAGATGAGAGTTTCTTCTTTTCATATACTCACTTTGCATAGTTTTATCTAACTCAGCTTATGTTAAAGCAATAACAATTTTCCAAGCTCGGCATCCCAATCTGATTCAGAAATCAAAAATCGAGTTTTTGCATCGACATGTTTTTGGCTAGGCTTTATTGTCGGTTTTTCGCACAATACAATGCTTTGTAAAATGCCGCACGAAACTGCGCTCTAATATGCGCGAGTAACTGCTAGTCTGTGCTGCCCTGCCCTGCTCTGCGTTGCCCCTACTGCGCCACGCAGCTCAATGTGCGCCCCGGGTAAGAATGGTTTAACAAAAGGTACAGAATTTAACAAACTAAATGATCATAGTTATAACACAAAATTTGACATGTAAACAGTTTTGCAGATTGTTAGTTTTGTAGGCTCTTTCAAACAAGTCCCCGGCTAAATTGAGCTCTCTCTCAACGGTATTTCTCGAGCCCCGATATGTTGCAAACTGTCGCACTGTTAGTGGCACATTGCCGAGTCCGCACACTGCTGTCGACACTGCTGTCGACACTGCTGGTGACGGGAAGCGAACCTCGGACCCACAGATGACGGCGGGTAGTCTCGCACGTCCGTCCGCTCACTTCGACACTCCAGTCAGAAGTGCCTCGGGGCAGCATTCCATGGAACAAAATAAAACGAAATGTCCCTATTTTCCTTAGGCCGGCATTACACTGTATAAGATCTTTGTCCAAGATCTTTTATAAAACATTTTATCATATTTATTTTATCAAAGATATTTTATGATATTTTTTCAGTTCCATTACACTATATAAAATTTTTCTAAGTTCTCTGAAATAAATGGAGTAAACTTGTGAGCTTTTGCAGACCCAGTTAGTGCAACTGTCACAATATGCATTTTATTGAAGATAAAGGAGAGAAGTAAACATATTTAGCTTAGACCGTGGATTACGAGACTTGATATGATAGGAGTTCATCACAGTTTAGTGAAAGAGTTGCAATGTGAGGACATGCCAAATTATAAAAATTATGGTTGATGCTGAAGTATACGTCCAATAAATAATTACCGCAATATTTTTATAAATATCTACATCAGATTTATTTCCCCATATATACTATTGGGTGTTTATTTTTACGGTGCGTGTGCCATGGGTTTTATTCGATTGATGGTGACGGATCTACACCATTCTGCAATATAGCACATGCATTGGTCAGCACATTACTTCTGTTATTATTGCAGAAACCTGTCAAATACTAATTTCTTAACACATATTTTTTTTATTTTTACGTCTTCTACAGTATAGCCTTCTATCATAGCACTAATTAACTTTTCGTAAATGTTCAGCTTTTTACTCCTAATCTTATAGTCTATATGTTTCTGAGTTTACAACATTTCCTTCTGTTCATACTGAGAAATAAAGATTTTCGCGGATTCGACAGTCATAACCAACTTTGGTAACGTCCCTTACGCCATTTTCTTTGTTTACATTTGCAGGGTGGTGAAATCTTTTATAAAATGTAATGCCAACGTCTTACATTTTATAAAAGAAATTTTATAGAAGAAATCTTTTATAAAAATATGCCCCATTACACTGTAAAATATTTTATAAAATATTTTTTATCAAAGATTTTTGACAAAGACCTTTGACAAAGATCTTTTACAGTGTAATGCCGGCCATAAGCCGTCCCTGTTATCGACGCCGAAGAATCCTCCGAGAGCCAAGTTGCTTGTCACTTCTCACAATGCGTCCCAAAGTTTTTGTCACCGCGGCTGGGCCTTCTCATTGCTTCATTCATATCGGCGACAGCGCAGCGGGTGTCTTCACGAACCGTCCAGCGGCTGCAGCTCGCCGAAAAACAGCTCTCCCTCGATCGTCCCACAGCGCCTCGCTTTGGGAACGCGACTCCTTACAAGCCCCAATACAAGAAGAGATGTTCACCACCCGCTCACTGCTTGCCCATCCGGCTAGCAAAGGTTCCTCGTGGCGTTTTATCACACTGCCAAGGAGTGCATAGGCACTGGTGAGATGGTGAGGAGGAAGCATTTACCAAGCGTGGTGGGTGAACGGTTAACGTTCTGGCCTCGCATTCGGGAGGACGAGGGTTTGAATCCCCGTCCGGGCATCCAGATTTGGGTTTTCCATGGTTTCTCCAAATCACTCCAGGCGAATGCCGGGATGCTTCCTTCAAAAAGGCCATGGCCGAATTCCTTCCCGTTCCTTGTCCCCAGTCCCATCCCGCCTCTAATGTCCTTAGCCGTCGACGAGGAGTAAAGCAATAATTTTTTTTAAAAAAGGAAGCATTAGAGTGACAGTGCGGCTCTGCCGTCGGGGGCACCTTCATGTGCATCGAGTTACCCTTGGGTAAATCGAGGGCGGTATACGGTCTTTTGCTGGCAACATTAGAACCTCAAAAATGTGGTGCTCGTTATCGCATCTGACCCGGGCAGGACAGCAATTGAGAATGATCATTCGTTACGACGGGTAGCTACACGGCGGAGGGATATGGTCTTACCGACGCCGCTTTCACGCAGCTCCCCACGACCAACGCCTTTGTGGTTGCAAAGACCGCTTTCTCTTCGGAGAATATGCGTCTGTACTGTTCTTCTGCCCGCTCTCTGGGGGAGGTTTAGTTGGATACTACGACAGGTTTGGAGGCACGCACATTGTTCGCTCCAGGTGTTTGCTTCTTCCTACTCAAGCGGTTAGAAACCATACGCTTGTCAATAGTTTTTTTTTTTTTTCAGAAAATATTCACCAGTGTGGTTTATTATTCGGATTCCTTGTAAAATTGTACGTCAATCTATGACATAGCTGGAATGTGTGACAAATTGGAATTGTGCAACCAGGTTATAGCAGCACACGATTTTACTTTTTTACTGTGGTTTTGTCAACAGGAGCCAAGTCAAAGGTTTCTTCCTCCAATCACAATTTAACAGCCATAATAGTGTAAAGTAGACAAGTATTACCTTACGTTCACTTAATCAACAATACTAAAGTTGCTTGCAGCCTCCCGCGAGAGTCGTACAGTATTAACAATCGGCGTTCGGAGATTTGAACTTTGCAAACACAAAGCAGTCCGCTCAGACGTTAACAGGATGAGGAAATTACAGCCATAAGCGGGATTTCAATCGATATCTTTTCGACTCCAGGAACATTATCTATTGCCGACCCCGGTAGCGCGTTGCTAGCGAGCTGGCTTCACGTTGCAGGGGTCGCCGGTTCGAGTCCGGCCCAGGGCATGGGTGGTTTTAATTAAGTGTAGTGTCCGGTCGTGTGTTGTCCTGTTACTTGTGGTAATCAAAAAAACACGTGAATATTCTATGAACACAATTGAGAAATAATAGAAACACAGTTGCTGGCTAAATGGCTACAAGGACGAATGCCAATTAAAAAAAAAAAAAAAATTTATTAACTAGCAGGTAGATCTTGTGTTTACAATTTTGTAGACAGATTCTATTTCTTCGAAACCTCGCGTTTACAACACAGTCTGGAAATTCCGACTTAGCAGCGCTTGTCAAGCGATCTGGTAGCTCAGTAGGAAGACGTTTGCGTATAAAATTCACTGTCCCGGTTTCGAATCCAACTGCGGACAGGAATCTTGACTGAAATTGCTTTGTTAGTACACGATAAGCTATCGCGCTCTGTGGTTAGGATTACTACTTCCAGCAACGACAGGGCGTAATGCTCAGTGAAGCGAAGCCCTGTCTCTCGGGTCTCACGAATGCCATACACACACAGGGCGCTTTAGCAGTAAACAGATAATGACGTAGGACCTGGCATTGTGGGGAGGACGCACGTTCAAACCAGGAACCGGGGATCCATATTTAATTTTTCAATAGTTTCCCGAAATCACTTCAAGCAAATGCCGCGACGTGCCTTCAAACGGCTATATCCATATTCCTTCCTGTTTCTTTCCCATAAACGTTTCCCTGGACTAATGACCTTGAAGATGACGAGCTGTAAGGCTCTAATTAAAAAAGTAAATTAATATTAGAAATTGTATGTTGTTTAGTAAACATTTCTTAAACTGGCCATATTAACCATTTATCTGCACCCAGGGGCGGATCCAGGATTTTGTTTTTGGGGGGGGGGGGGTGCTTGGCTTGAGTAAATTTTGGTTCAGAGGGCTTGCGTTCAGTGGATTTTTGTTTTGGGGGGGGGGGCTTGAGTCGTAAAAAAGGTAGTATTTATAGCCTCCTCGGGCCTCAAATCCGTAGAGCTTAAAAAAAAAAAAAAAGGTCTCAAAACTACAATGTCAGGGGTGGACCTAGATACGTTTTGGGGGGGCTTGAGCCCCCTAGCCCTCCCCCCTGGATCCGCCCCTGTCTGCACCTGTTTTTGATAGACTTAGCTCGTTTTCCCGCATTCTCCGGTGTGTCTAAGCGTCGCCTGTGTTTTTACTGTGTTGTGCAGGTGATGGTGTGAGCATTGTACTGGGCGACTTCCGCATCACCAACGAAGAGTACACGCCTGAGCTGGCAGATACCACTTCAGAGGATTTCCGCGAGCTGGCGCTACAGATCAGTCACAACGTAAGTCTCACAAACAATTAGACACGACGGCGCAAAAACAATAACAGTAAGTAATGGAAATCCGAAACAACTATGTTCGTAATAAATGAAGCGAAAACTTAGATTGTGTCCCAGTATTAATACCTGAGGTTAAAACTGCAGCCACTGGAGGCATGTTTCAAAGTCATCGCCGTGTTTTCTGTGTGCTACAAGCCAGTTTCGGTAGGTGCCATTTTATTTGGTAATCCAACAACGGCTAATGTCATGGTGCCCGTAAACTGTTGCAAACATTTGACGTTTAAGGTAACCTCGGAAGCGTGGTTCATCATATAGTAGTCAGTACACGCCTGAGCTGGCAGACACCACTTCAGAGGATTTCCGCGAGCTGGCGCTACAGATCAGTCACAACGTAAGTCTCACAAACAATTAGACACGACGGCGCAAAAACAATAACAGTAAGTAATGGAAATCCGAAACAACTATGTTCGTAATAAATGAAGCGAAAACTTAGATTGTGTCCCAGTATTAATACCTGAGGTTAAAACTGCAGCCACTGGAGGCATGTTTCAAAGTCATCGCCGTGTTTTCTGTGTGCTACAAGCCAGTTTCGGTAGGTGCCATTTTATTTGGTAATCCAACAACGGCTAATGTCATGGTGCCCGTAAACTGTTGCAAACATTTGACGTTTAAGGTAACCTCGGAAGCGTGGTAACACCCAAGAGAGGAATTACATGTGCCACAATACCAAGAAATAGTAACATTAAATTGATGCGGTCTTATGACCTGGTTAAGAAGTTTTAAATTTTCCACGATTTCCGCCTCTGTCGTTGCTGCCTAACGTAGAATCACGCAGCGTCTTAGTATAGGCCCACTCATATGAGAAAAGCAAAGCTCGTCAAAATGCTCAGCCCCTCCTTAAAATTTGAATACGAGCGCCTTATATATATAAACCTGC
Organism: Vandiemenella viatica; assembly: GCA_031002005.1. NCBI lineage: Eukaryota > Metazoa > Arthropoda > Insecta > Orthoptera > Morabidae > Vandiemenella > Vandiemenella viatica. Next base: position 190,014,540 of record JARYHS010013631.1, on the reverse strand, counting down.
CAGAAATATAGATCCTGCACATCACGCAGTTACTCCATATGATAATTTTATGCGCTATCTCCTTCGTATATGCTACCGAGCGTGGTGTAACGGTTAGCGTTCTGGCCTCGCATTCGTGAGGACGGTGGTTCGAATCCCCGTCCGGGCATCCAGATTTGGGTTTTCCATGGTTTCCCCAAATCACTCCAGGCGAATGCCGGGATGCTTCCTTCAAAAAGGCCATGGCCGAATTCCTTCCCATTCCTTGCCCCCCCATCCTGTCCCGTCTCTAAAGACTTAGTTGTTATAGGAGACGTTAAGCAGTTAAAAAAAAAAACAAAAAAAAACAACGTATATGCATTACTGTTCTTCCAAATCTGACAATCGCAATCTGAAATTCGTTTTATCTACGACAGAACTTACATGCTTATCCCATTTCATGTTTTAATTTAATTTAATTGCAATGGAGCACAGGCTCCGGTGGCAATTTCCCTACACACCCAACTTCCTCCTATCCTGCACCTACCTACATTTGCCCTCTACAAATTTTATCTTTAAATTCTTTCAAAGTTTTCGGTAAATTATTCATCATTTCTCTTGGTAACTCATTCCAATCCCTGACACCCATACCTAAAAAAGAGAATCTTCCCACACCCTTGTGCCTGAAATCGAGTGCCAGCTTGTGGTCATGGTCATCTTTTCCCTTCCATGCACTACTTTTCATACCTATTGCAATATCTTTCCATGCCTCATCGCCAGTATATGCCCTGTACACTCCCATGACCCTCCTCATCCTCCTCCTGTATTGCAATGAATCCCATTCCAGCTCCTTTATCATATCCGTAACTGATTGCATTCTGCGATAATTTCCAGAAACAAATCTAGCAGCCTTTTTTTGCACCCTCTCCAACTCCTGTATTTGATACGTAAATTGAGGGTCCCATACTACACATGTTGCCTTATTCCGTTATGCCCAAGTACTTCAGGGATTTAATCTCATTAACAGTGTTGCACCTTACGTTGTACTCGTGTTCAAGGCAATTGTTTTGTTAGCTGTAAGCATTACCTTTCACATTTTGCAGGTTAGTTTTAGTTGCAATTTAAACCATTATCAATACGTAGCGTCAAGATTACGTGGAGTTTCTAAACAATCTCCAGAACTATTACCTTCGCATAGCAAACAGTAACAAAGTGTTATTAACGTTGTATCCAAAATCATTTGTAAAAATTAAACTTCCTTAGAGAACGCCCGAAGTAACATCTGGATTCATAGAGGTTTCGAGTCAATTAAGGTATTTGCTGGAAAATTTCTTGAAGAATGTGAAGTTAGTTAACATAGGTCAGATATACCATAAGAGAAATAGAATTGAAAACGAGTGTTTTACAACTTGTGGTGAAATTACTAACCGAAAATCGTAAGGCATTATCACTTTTTTAATGCAGATTCAAATTTGAACGCAAGTAAAATTAAATTCCTTAAAGTGTTACGCTATAATGCAAGTTCATCATAGCAACAGCCAGCTCACTGGGGACATGTTATGGATATCTTTGTGGTGGGTAAATAGGCCAACCCACACATTTTTTTTATGGCTTTCGACATGTTAGCAACCTCAACATACTGTTTGTGTAGTCATAATGTATGTTAATATATCCAAGTATTTATCTGATTATCCAAGCGGAGGACGACACACAAAACAGTTACAATGAACACCCATGCCCTTCGCTGGACTTGACCCTGGACACTCTAGCTCGTACGCTTCTGAGCCCGGCCACGTAGACTGCACCGCACCGATGGTGATAAACCTGGTTGTAATTGTCGAATTGTCCGTGTTAGCCGTATAAAGCATATAAAGTATGTTAATTATTCCTCATTTCCTTTCTTTTTGTATGTGAATATGTGACTCTGAACAGTATTATCTCTCATTTATAAACTGAGTGATATATTACTTACCAGATTTTTAAATGTTAATAATTCCAGCAGTTATTGTATCTGTTTTAGGTATATGTTTTAGGTAAAGATTCCTGCTGTCTCGATGCTACTCATGTGTACAGTATTGATACCTTTATTCATCCCATATCCCTACTTGTGGGGTACCTTTGACGGTACGCCACATTTTAACTGATTGTGTTATTTTTAGATTCAAGGGCAGACACTGGCCTAGCCAACACTCTGTCCCTTATTTTAAATAATGTCAATGACAACGTGGTTAAGCTTTTAAAGCTTTTTAGTTTGGCCCTTCTCGTCCCTAAAATTTTGGGCAGATTGGTCTAAGCTTTGGAATTGATTGACGGGCTCCTTACAACCACCAATCCAAGTTCTGTTTTTATCTTCCAGAATTTTAAGTTTTTTGTGTTATGTTTGGCAATTTATAACTGGCTGGACCTTTTACAGCCAGCCAGGTAGTTTGTTGTTTTAATGCTCGTTTAATCTGATTGGCCTTTTTAGAGCCAACCAGTCAGTGTTTGTGTTTTTTGTGGCCCTTTTACAGCCATTGTTTTAGTGTTTTACTTTATTTTGCTGTCTGTATGGCCAACCTCTTTACAGTCGGCCATGTATTTTGGTATTTTATTTTGCTTTGCTGTCTGCGTAGCCGACACCTTTACAGTCGATCATGCAGACGGTAATTGAGTTTTAAGCCACGTTGTCATACCAGGTTTTAGTCGGGGCACTAATAAGCTAGATATTGACGCACCCTAAAGATCCAAAGACAAACAACCGAGGCAGAACTTGAATCGGGGGCTCTTACTGAGTAACGAATACATCGCCTGACACGAAGTACCGAAATGTTACTCATAAATTCATTTCGTTACTCGCATTTGTCGTGTGGATGTCAGTTTGATTCGATAAACGAACAAATACGACGAAACAATAACAAGAACAATAACAATGTCCCGTACAATGCTTCTTACTAGATTCCCTAATAACGAGTACTGATTGATTTAGTAACGAATACATGTGAGTACATAATTTCTAGTTACCGTACTTTTACAGTTCTTGTGGTAATGCCTTTAACTTTTGCAACTGTTCACTAGCAAGTGATACTCCATCAACTCTGAAGGCTGTGTATTGGTCTAAAAAGTAATCGACGCCTTGATCACATGAAAGCCTATCTCTACACCACTCGCTGACTTCTACTGCAATCGGGCACTAACAGGTCCGCACGGTCTCCCTTGAAACCTTCTTTCGAAATTTTTGTTCTGAATAAAGCTAACTCTGCCACAGCACCTCCTCGAGGAGATTCAACTGCGTTGATTTCGGGTTGATTTTGCTAGTGTAGAAGTGTTAGTGTTGCGGTGCTTTGGTGGTTTGTGCTGTGTTGATCCAGTGTTCGTGTAGGAATAGGATGACAGATGAAAGGAGGTGAGCTTGGAACTAAAGATTGCAATCTCGCAGGACATTTGTGGGATTGGCGTCTATCCCGCATACGTTTTTAAAGTTTTATCAAACTAAATAATAAACGTATGCTTAATGCTTAAATGTTAAATAACAAAAATAAACATTTAACAATTTTAGCTAGCAAAACGGCATTAATTTAAGTATGTCTAGCCTCTCTTAGGTATGCATTATAGTAATTTCTTGCTTTTAAATTTTTGTTTATAATCTAATTATAGAAGTAAATAATGAAATATTACAAGTATTTAGTCTTCAGTTACATTACATGCCTTACGGTAAATCACATGTTTGCAAAATAATCTCCAAACTACTTTAAGAACTGTGTGTACTGCCAGTGGCCGAGAAGGTTCTTCCTGCTCCACGCGTCGTGCAACAAACAAAAATAACTGAACATACAATTGTTTTAGAACTCCCACACAAGCAGAAATTATACGTAACATATTGATGCAGATAACATTTTATGCATATCATTGTTTTATAATAGCAAATAATTTTTAGAAATTACTGTTTTGATTATTTTTTTTTTTTTTTTTTTTTTTTTTTTTTTTTAGAATTTATGTGTAATAGTATAATAACGTTAGAATTTATCGGGTATTATTAATAGATCCACTATAACTTTATCAAATTGTTGTCACAATGGAGCAGAAAATTAGGAAGGGACTATAAGGTCTCGCGGACGGACAAATTTTCGCGATATTTTGTTACGTATTGCGGATTAGCGTAAACTTATGCGTGATCAACAAGATTGCCAAATGATGCGGGATCCCGCTTTGCCATTCAGCAAATCCAGTGCCGATCCATTAACACATACTCTTCCAAAAGACACCTCAGTCTAGGTCTAACGGACAAATAACCATCAGGAATGTGTATGTAAGCCAAAGCTTTAGAATACAATCTGGTGTTTAGGAATTGTGCATCATCTCTCCCAGCCCACTGGTCAAATCCTTAACGATGGACCAACGGCGCTCGAACCAGTGACCTGATCTAACAAAATGATTTTCGAATGCTGTAAAACTAAGTTTGTTTCAGAAAATAATAAAAAAAAATTTAAAAAAATTCTTCTTGTTTTGCCTACAGATTTTTGGTCCTTATCCCCTTAATAGTACTCCCTTCCTCTATTCATTCCTTCTCCCCTTGTTCTTTTCAGTTCATAGAGCGGTTCAAGTAAGCCTTACATGTCCGTGATGAATTTGTTTTAATGTCATCAATAGTGTCAATACAGCGCACTTCCAGCAGTGACTTTTGTTTTGGGAACAAGGAAAAATCGCTACGGAAAAAGATCTGTGGTATAGGGAGGCTGAGGTCATCTTACTGGAAAATTGATAAGGCCAAGTGAGCAGATGCATTGTGGTGATTGAGGAATGACTAGATGTCTCGCCAGAATATTAGCTGAAATGTCACGGCACAGCCATATCGAGATCCCAGCAAGTCCTCTGGTTTACATGCGCCAGGTCTAAGATTTTCTGAGCACGAGTTTCATCGGTTGATATCGAGATTATTTCTGGTTAGTGTTGCAAATTGAAAAAAAAAAATGTTTTTTTCAGCTTTGTGAAAAAAACTAAAAAAAAACTTAGCACCCTTGTTTTTTTTTCTTCAGAAAACAATATATTTCTTAAATTATAGTTTCATTTACGGAACTTAAATTTTACAAGTGTGTTTTGAATTTTACTGAATCATATAATGTTTTACATAATAATTCATAAATGTATCTATATATTTAACATAATTTTATTCATCCTCTATGTCAGTACCACCACATTCACTAGTATCAGCATTACAAACACTAGTTCAGTCGGTGTCGGAATTTTCTGTTTCTTCTTCTGTCTCCTCTATATCCATAAATTCAGAAGTAGTTACATTTTCTTTTACTGGTTGTTCTTGTATTGTACACAAAAGATTTTGAGATTGCAATTTTAAATTGTGAGCAAAGTACTCACTGTCCTTAAAGACTGCGCCGATAGTTCTGTATTACGGTCTTTTAAATTTGAATTTAAATCTATTATCATACAAAATAGGAGCTTTATTTCTTTTTCAATCGTTGGTTTACGCTAACAGTTGCAAGGAAAAGATTCATAATTACTGACAATTTAATGACTCGGTATCACTATACGCTGAGAGTTTAACCCGTATTCGAATACAAGGAAAGCACAATAAGTAATAAAAAGAGGCAAAAAACCGTAGATAAATATTAAATTCCTAATTTTTTAAAAAGATCCATAGGTCTACAGATAAATTCGTAGGGATAGCAGCAATAGTTCAAATAACGAGTATCAATGCAAACAATGGGGAACGGGGATTCCTTCTCACGCAACCTAGCCTCTTCGGGAAGTCTCCGTTCATAAAAGAAAATTTCAGTCAATGTTGCCAATATTTTCGTATTTTTTTTTTTTTTCTGGACCAGAAAAATATATTAGATTTAAAAATTAAGAAAAGTACTTAGAATAAACTCTAAAACAGTCATATTAAACAATAAATGCCTTACAAATTTGGGATTTAGTAGTTATGAAAAAAAAACGTGTCCCAAAAAAAAAACGTGTCCCAAAAAAAACATTTTTTTTTCAAAGTTTTTTTTCATGTTTTTTTTTTCAAGCCAGAAAGAAAAAAAAATTTTACAACACTATTTCTGGTGGAGGGCCACTTTCAACTATTGATAACTCGTAGCACTGCGTACGTCGTAGAATAACAAATTGGTAATTTTGTTTCATTGGTTGAAATGTTTCCGTTGAAGTTATCCCCGGATTCCATAAATCACAAATAGCACGATCGCCACGAATACTGATACACCTTGCAATCAAAGAACAAGGAAACTAAAGGAGATATTAGAAATAGGAAAAAAAAAGATAATCTGCTGACAGACCGGTACTCCGTGTGTCGACAGCTGGACGCGCTGTTCGGCCAGAGCGGCCTGTCTAGTCGCTACAACGGCTCGCAGGTGTCGTCGGTGAGGCAGGCGGTGCCCGCCGCCCCCGGGCTGCGTGTGTCCTGCCGCCTCTCTGTGCTGGGGGCGGAGGTGCAGCCGGCGCTCGTGGGGGTGGAGTTCCTGCGGGGACTCAGGCATCGCAGGGGCCGCATGTGGCTCGGCAACTTCGCCATCGATGTCCAGGACATCGACTTCAACGGTACGTCACTCCTGGAAATAGTCAAAGCTTTGTTTCAACATTAGGGTAGTTTTTCTGTCTTGTATGTATTCTGCCTTCTGTTATTCTGACCTATTATTTTTTTATCCCTTGTGACCTATCTTCAGCAACCTTACTGTCTTAAAATTTCTGTTATTCAAGCGTATCAGGAGCCCAAAGGATCTGTCCCCACTTTAATCATTTCTCTGGAAGATGATGGAGAAACTTTGTTGAAATTTGTTGTCTGTAATTGTCTTTAAAGAAAGAACACTGAACTTAAAAAAAAAAAAAAAAAACGACGTGATTAAGCCAGAAGCTATTAGTAAGCGGTTGGTAGATTAAATAAGCATAAAGGGGCTGGCATGGATATTATCACAAATGTGTTAGGGAGTTAGATGATGGCAAATAAGGCCCACCTAAAGTCACGACGAGAACGAAATATGTATAGTTACTAAATAATAACCGCTAAGGAATAAAATAATTTCTTATATTAGTATGTCATAGGAAAGAATTTCAGCTCTTTGTGAATAAGTCATTCAAAGAAAAAGATAAAAGACTATGCGATTTTATGGCAAATATAACATTGCAATCCATCATGATAGTCCACCTGGTAGATAAAAGAAAGACACTATAAACATGTTATCCGAATCCAAAATGTATTTTTATTAATTGGTCTAGAATCATATACCGCCAATTCTTTGTTCAACTAAAGAAGGCAATTTTCCAAGTGCCATTTCTACTTTTTTACTTGAAATTATTAATCAGGAACAAAATACATATCTTTCAAATGTACTACGGTATGTCAATATCTACTCAAAAAGTAGTATTGCGAACCTTAAAACTTAAAATAACCAGGTATAAAACTATTTTTGTACCTGCCTGCGATTTCAAAAAGAATCTTCGTGTGTTAGCTGATGTTTTATAGGACGGGTAGTAGGATATGCTTTAATAAGAAAAAAAGTAGAGGAGAACAAAATTCAGTATAGGAAGTTAGGTATAAACTGATTAAAGGTCAGGCTGTCGTGTCTCGATTAATTGCCTGGACACGGTTGTTAGATCGATACAACGCTAATGCTCGAACGGAGGCGTATGGCACTATTCATACGTTGAGTAATAAATCAATAACAAACACGTAGAACGTTTGATAACATTCATACTTACTCTGTGAAGCTTCCTCTACATACGTTCGTATTGTTTCTTCGTAATTTATTGAGTGATAGTATTTTGTTTGATTATATCTCTAACAATTACTACTACATTTAATTAATACAGAATATTACTATAATTTAGGATTGCGAATGGAGATAATGAAGTCTGACTAAAATGCTGCAAACCAAATTAACCATTTCAAAAATCTTACCAATAGTATTTATCCGATCACTAAAAACAGTGAAATTTGGATTAGTGGAAATAGTACTTTTGAATTAGCCATTTTTCTGTGATGATTCTGTTTTTATGAGTTTCGATTAATCTGTTTTAGGCTACATTGCCACAAGTTTTCCAGGAAAACTTAAATATAAATTAAGTACGGATTTTTAACTTTCTTCCATTTGATATTAGACCAGAATGGCTTGCGCAATTAGGTGAAAAAGCCAACGTCAAAGAAATAGTAGTTCCATATGAGAAACTCAAAAAAAAAGTACATTTAATGTACGTAATCATTGATTATACTGCGTCTCGGTGACCTCTTATGTCAACGACCTCGAGTCTCGCGCCGGGGCTAGTGCTCGAGTGGTAAACACTCCAGCCAAGGACCGCGATATAGTATCGCTATGGAGACCCACTCTTTGAACCTCATCCCGGGATTGATTAAACTAATACAAGCCAATTCTCCACGGATTAATTGAAAAATCCGGAATATTGCTGCATCGCTATGTTTTCACCATGTTTTCGAGTTTCTGATATTTGTTTTAATTAAATAAATCTGGAATGATATGATACCGTATGGTTAAAATTACCTTCAAGGCTTGATTACAATTGATTATAATTTCCGAAAATTTCGTCTCGTTGTTTACGGATTTTATTCTTTGATGTGTCTTACTCGAGACGCGTTTCATGTCGTTAGTGGGGTCATCCCATCATTAATATAGAGATGTCGCGCTGAGAGCAGTTGCATTTTAATACACACGACCAAAATTAAGTTCGCTTGAAATTCATACTGTGGCTAAACGTATCATATAGAATAATTGGATTTTTCGGTCGTCAATGATGGTTGCGTTAACTTTAAACCTCTATCTTACACACTCCGACGTTCTCCATTGACTCAACTGTTGTTCCTTCATATCGACGGCTCTTTTCATTTTCAAAATGTATATTTTCTTTGCTACCTTTTCTGATTATCTACTCAATGAGTGAAGAAAACATGCCAACAAAAATGTGTTTTTTTTCTTCTTCGCATGTATTGTATAGCTTAAAGAGCAAAGAGATGGATCCATTAAAATTTCTAACTTTCAAAAGTATTGTTTACACTTTGCAAGAAAAAATGATCTGTGACTACACATGAGAAAAAGGTTTTTCTCAATAATTGATAATTTGCAGAGTGGCATGTGTCAACACTTCATTAAGAGTAGCTTGTTTATGATTATAGAAATGTACCGTACATAACGCAAATTTCGGTTGTGTTCGTTATATGTGCCATAATTTTAACGGTGCACTGTTAAGAGAAAACAATACAAAATGACTTGTGGAATTAATAGGGAAAAAAGGTACATCCATAAGGAGGAGGAAAAAGAGGAAAGGGGTCGAGACTAAAGCCACCTCAGGCTTCGTGGGGGAGGGGGGTGGGACGGGGGTTCAAGGAAGATCAAAATGGAGCTACGTCGTTTATGGACGCTCCCTTAGTCCCTCAACAAAGAAAAAATACTAGGAGTTGGTGTAGTCGTGACACACTCATAAAATATATGCCGCGAAAAACACATTAAAAAAAAGAAAAATAAATAGGTATTTGTATTAAATCACTCCATAGATCTCTAGTATTTTGGACAATTCTCTCTCTCTCTCTCTCTCTCTATATATATATATATATATAGGGGCGGATCCAGGATTTTGTTTTTTTTTGGGGGGGGGGCTTGGCTTGACTGAATTTTGGTTCAGAGGGCTTGCGTACAGTGGATTTTGGTTTTGGGGGGGGGCTTGAAAAAAAAAAAGTTCTCAAAACTACAATGTCAGGGGTGGACCTAGATACGTTTGAGGGGGGGGCTTAAGCCCCCTAGCCCCCCCTGGATCCGCCCCTGTATGTGTATATATATATATATATATAAAACTAAATATTGTCAGTATTTGTTAAATGGTAGTCATATGGTCGTGTCTCAGTCTGCCCGTACAGGCCTGTATACGACGCTAATATTTCTTTCGCCGTAGGGTCAATTCAATGCTGGCTGACTCCAGTGCTGCCAATCAAAAATATTTAAAACTACAAACCTTATAACCAAACAATATAGTCAATTCGAGGAACCTCTGTAGCAGACAGAGTACATTCACACATGCAAGCATTATTGTCACAAGCAATGATTCATATCTTTTGTGTTATAAGACAAAAATATACCATTGACATAACTTAAAATGTTTTTAAGGAATACAGAAACAGAATTCTAGATAATTTTTTGCTTCATTCCCCCCCCCCCCTCCCCACACACACACACACAAACACACAAGTGAATATACTTTTGGAAGTAATACTCCAATTTTTTGCGGTGTATATGTACAGATCACTCTTAGAAAAAACTTCGAAAAGGTGGTTCATCGAACAGTCACACACAATAAAGTTCTGAATGCATAGAGTTTATTATAGGAGCACTCAAAGAATCTTTGGTCCAAAAATTACTTCGCGTGGCTGTCTCGGAGATGAAGTAGTGAAAACAAAATACACAGCAATCATGTTTCGCATATTTGAAATCATCCATTTTAATTGCCCGTATCTTTGGCGCTTGAGTTTCATTCATGAGGGTTTTTCTACAAAATGGAACATAAACCGATGTAACAAGTTATTATTCATAAATACCTAGAAGCATGTTTTCAAAGTTTTAAATTTCTATCTGAAGCACCCTGTATTATAATCGCCTTGCACATTTGTTGACTTGTCCCTGTAGTTGAGACGAAGCCGGAGGCAGCTGCCGCTGCACCCCCTCCTGCCCCCACGCCGCATTGGTCCTCCTGGTCAGAGTGGAGTGAATGCCCGCCCCCGGATGCAGCCTCAGCCGCCCCCGCTTCACAGAGCCGCAGCAGGGTGTGCCTGTCAGCGTCGGGGGTGGCACTGACTGACGTGGAGCCGTGCCTACTACTGGGCACTGGGGGTGGCGACCTGGAGGCGAGGGACTGTGCCGCCCCCGAGCGACCCGCCCCCACCGCCATGGCCGCCAGTGTCTTCGAAGAGCCGGCGGCGCGCCCCCCGGATATTGCTGTCATGGGTCAGTTGCTAAATGCTTACTCGCCAAGTGGTATATGTTCGTCCTCGGACATCAAGAGTTCTACTCAGTATTTGATGTCCATTCAGGACGCTTTGTTTTTGTATTATTGGTATTCAAAGTTTTTTCACTATTTCTTTCGTTTTTGTCTTATTTTTGCTTTTCTTTTTTGTCAATGTTTTACAGAAATTACGTACCCTGATTATGTTTCAAACGGTAGATCTGATGTAATTTTTGTAAATATTTCTTACTCTATCAGTATAAATAGTTTATCACAAATTACAAATAGGAAAACATTATGAATGCAGAGTATATTAATGAATAGATGTGTTTTGAAGTACTTGTCAGGAAGCTAATGCATTTGAATAATTTTTTGCAGCACCTTTTATGTCTTACCACATTAGTAATTAGTGTCATTTATTTCTGTGATTTAAAAAGCAATACTTCTGTTCAATGAATTCCAAAAAATCGTTCCATATTGTACTACTCAAGAAGGCTAAGGGTGGTTGATATGTCAGTGTCATTTGTTAGCAAAATTTTATTTGATAACGTGTTCACTTCTCCTCTACAGACTTGTCCCGCTCCCGCCGCTGTGACGAATGTGTCGAGGGTGAGGTTTGTGTAGCGCTGCTCGACGAGGAACTGCCCAGCTGCCATCAGCCGACAGATCCTCAGGACCCCACTGGCTGCGGTGGCCTGTGCAAGGTTGGATCTGAGCTGTGCTACAAGCTGGATATTGATGCTTACAGGTCTGTCTACACAGTTCTCATTTTTTCATATCTACAGACAATAAAAATACCAATAGTCTCCTTTATAGGCATTACTCACCTTTGTGAGGAATCACAGGAGTTCTTTATTCTCTTTGTGAGGCCTCAGGTCTAGAGAAAGATGTGGCATGGCAAATAATACACTCCATATGCTTTTAACCTTGAGGAGATTTTTTTTTAAAGTTCAAAAAAGGAATGATACTGTTATCTTAAATGTGCATGCTGATGTAATAAGTATTTATATAAGAAATCAGTTTTTTATCCATACTGAGTAAAAAAAAGTGAAAAACTAATATTTAAGCAAAAAGTGGAATGTTTGATGCAATACTTGAACCAGTAAGACTATCACAATTTCAGTGGGGGATCCAAGATTTTGGTTTGGGAGGGGATTGAGCAGATTTTGGTTTGGGGGGGGGGGGAGAGCTTGAGTGGATCTCGTTTTGGGGTGGCATCAGCGGATTTTAATTTGGGTTTCGGGGTTGGACCTAGATACTTTTGGGGGGGATTGGTGGCTCCCCCCCCCTGGATTGGCCACTGACAGTTTTATTACACAAAAAAATCCACACATTTCTATTGTATTTCATCTACTACTTTGGCTGTCATGTAGAGTTACAACATTATCTTTGACCAAAAGCTTTGTTCAGAAAGAAGTAGTTGCAGTGGTGTCATGTAGCTCAATATTACTGTTTTTTTTTTTTAATCCATTACTCTCTTACACCTGCTGTTCTTAATTTTAATTTATTTAACTGCGATGGAGTGCACACCAAAGTGGTAATTTCTATACAAACTAATATTTCCCCTTTCATGTACTCACTTACTATTGCCCTATATGAGCGTTAATTTACATTCTTTCAGCATTTCTGGTAAATTATTTATCATTTCCCATGGTAATCCTTGTGCTTCAAATTGAGTGTCAGCTTGTGGCCATAATTATCTTTTCCATCCCATGCACCTCTCCTAATTCTCTTACCAACATCTTTCCATTCCTTATCACCAATGCCTTTACACTCTCACCACTCTTTTCACCCTTCTCCTGTCTTCCAATGAATCCCATTGCTGCTCCTTTATCATATCTGTTAGTGTATTCTGCAGATTATCAGAGACAAATCTAGTAGCCATTTTCCTCCCCTCTAATTCTTGTATCTGATACCCAAAATGTGGGTCCCATATTCATGTTCAAGCAATGATTTGGCCAAAATTTCGAACCCAATTTTCTCACTTCTCTGGAACATGCCCCAATCACTTGAATGAAGGGTTTTGAAACCTTTTCCTACCATCTGCCCACTATGTCCTGTCCAGTTAAGTTGGTTATCAAATGTTATGCGAAGCTATTTACATTCCAAATATTCAACAAGCAGTTCCCTCCTTAACTTATAACTGTAATCAACTTTAAGTTTTTTTATCTATGTGCCTAATAAGCTGACTCTTCCTTGCATTTGTCTTCATTTCATGTTTACCTACCTAGCTAGTATTTTGTCCAGAACATGCTTCAGCTGGCCAGACTACCATTTTGATCCTATTACATGACATTGTCATCTGCAAACAACCTAATTTCTGAAAGTAAAACATCAATCCAATCATTCATTAGTATAACCAATAGCAATGGTCCCAAAACACTACTCTGTGGCACTCCCATTTTTACTTTCATTTCTATCCTAACTTTTTGATTTGTACATTTTAAGAATTCTTCTACCCAGCAAATCACTTTACCATCAGCTCTAATGGTTTTCACCTTATTTAAAACATTTTATAGTTCACTCTGTCAAATACCTTAGAAACATCTAGTGCTATACTATCAGTTTGACCCCCCTTGTGCATTTCATCCAAAATAACTTTATCTTAGTTAACTGAGATTTGCTTCAATATCCTTGCCTAAAGCCATGTTTTCGATTAGAAAACCAGTTTTGTTCCTCACAGACATTTCTGATGTGAATCCATATCACTCCCTCCATTATTTAGCTACCACAGATGAACGGATTGACCTGTAATTTTCAATCTGATTTGTCACCCCTCCCTCCTTGCCTTAGGTACAGAATCCGTATCCTCAAAGTCAAAGTTTTCCAATGAATGGTTTCCAATCTTGGCTAGGACTCTATGAACAACAATGAACTGTAATAGTCTTTGCTGATGATTATGAATACTCCTCCATCATTACTCGTCTCCCTATTGTACACACTGTAACCACTGGGAAAAATCTCATAGTTCTCCTTATTTAACCAAGACCTTATCCCTATAATTACTTGTGGTTCATGTATCTCTATTAAATTACCAAATTCTACAGTTTACCAGTAAAACACTAATTACTGGCTTTATGATATTTTTAAGTCTAACCTTTGCCTTCAGAGTTGTGCCCTTTTCAAGCTTCATCTATTACTTTGACATTAGCGATATTTTCCTCCCATGCGTCTAAAATTTGTGTCCCTTTAATCACTTATTTTTATCCCCTCACCAGTAGCCCCTAGACTGAAAAAGGCACAGTCCTGACCCCATCATAATTGGAAGTGGGATCCCTCAGGGGCTGATCAAGGGGGGGGGGGGGAGGGGGCTAGGAAGCTCAAGACAGCACCCAAAAGTATCTAGGTTCACCCCTAACATCGTTATTTTGGGGACCATTTTTTCCCCTTTTTTCCCCTTTTTTGCTCTCCTGATCTTTTCCGATGCTATACAGACACACTACACCCTTGCCCAAATCAAGCCCCTCCCCAAACCAAAGTCCACTCAAGGCCCCCCACCACAAACCAAAATCCAGGATCCACCCCTGGGATCCCTTCAAGCGTTAGTTAAAGAACTCTGAAAGTTTTGCTGTTTAGGTGTATGCCATGCCTGGTGAATGGTCTCTATAGACAGAAGCCCCAAGACAGAACTAATGCCATTCCAAACTAGTAGCTTGTTTATCATCCTTACAATGTGATTCAAATGTGGCTGGCCACGCAGACTTAAATCTGGTATGCTGCGTCTCCTACACCACTTTCCTCGGGGCCTCTTTACTATAACTTGTGTTTTATCAATATTATTCCATGCACCTCCCACTATCGCTACTCTATCCCCCTTAGTGATACCCCTACAAACTGACCCTATATGCTCTATCTATTACCTGATCTAATGTTGCACTATTGAAAAAACTTGTGACATGGCTGCCAGTGCTTAAATGATCTTGCAGAAGAAGGTGTACATCTCTCCAATGGCTATTACCTAGTGAAACCATTTTCTTCCACCAAGCGTGGTGGGTGAGTGGTTAACACTCTTGCCTCGCATTTGGGAGGACATGAGATCGAATCCCTGTCCGGACATCCAAATTTGGGTTTTCCTTGATTTCCCCAAATCACTCCAGGAGAATGCCGGTATGCTTCCTACCAAAGGCCATGGCCGAATTCCTTCCCATTCTTCACCGCCTCTAATTACCTCAATGTTGATGAAGTGTAAAGCCATAATTTTTTAAAAAAATTCTTCCTACTTTTTCTTTGCAATCCCTGTTCCTAAAGACTGGCTGCACCCCACTCACTCCTGCATCTACATGAGATTCTTTCCAACCTGCCTCTGGAAACAGGTCAAACCTATCTCTCCTCACAAGTTATGAAGTGTCTGGCTTCTTCATCCGTAATCATATTTTCCCTATGATCTATTGGCTCCCAACAATCTTTCTCACTTTCCCCACTAAACGCACCATCACTGTTTTCTGCCTGTATAGACTGGCCCTTAAGGGCCCTGTTCCCTTCTGCAGCTTCCTGAACACTGTACCCATCTCTTTGATCTTTCCATCCCTAGTTCATAGCAGACAAAATGATAGGAGAGCTTCATTTAGTTCAGTGTTTCCTCTCCATTACATACCCAATGCACTTCCTACACCCACTGCAACCAACACTATTTGCAATGAACTTGAGACTTCAAGTACCTTCTACAGGAACCTTAAGTAGTAAAAATAATATACGGTAATCTTAAATTTAATTTATAGACTAATCTAATAAAGTTTATCCCACAAAAACAATTCTTGTAAAAATAGGCCAAGTCTCGTGTTCATGTAGTGACAAAAAGTTATGAGATCTTCTTCTGAGACAAGTCTACTCCTTACAGTGTGTATCACTTCACTTTGTGAAACAGAATGGTTTCTCCCGGTGTCATAGATCAATTATTGAGGATAAAAAAATCTGATGACTTGGCCATTATGCAGGCCATGTTTTAGTTAACCTATGTAAATACCTTAAATGTGTTGCTTTATCAAACTTATAAATACTTATAAGCCAAGATTTCCCACGCTCTTTTTCGAATTTGACAAGTATATATTATTCCCTCAATTTCAGTAAAAATTATGACTTGCATAATGGCCAAGTCATCAGATTTTTTTTATCCTAAACAAACGATTTATGACACCAAGAGAAAACATTCTGTTTCACAAAGTGAAGTGAATACACCCTGTAAAGAGTAGACTTGGCTCAGAAGAAGATCTCATAACTTTTTGTCACTACATGAACACGAGACTTGGCCTATTTTTACAAGAATTGTTTTTGTGGGATCTCATTTCTTTTTTTAAGTTTATGGCTTGTCCTGAATTGCCTCTCAAATGTAATTATTCCATTTGAAAATCACTGGATAGGAAAATTTTAGAATTTAATACATCAATATGCGTTACCAACAATGTCTCACTCCCTGCAAACAGTAAGAGTGCGCCGTAGCCGAGCAATAGCCATTGGTTTCAATGCCACCATAAACAAAATTACTAGTAAATTCCAAACTAAGCACAGGAAAAAATTTAAATTTAAGATATTAGTGAAACTTGCTGATCTAGGCAAGGACGCAACGCCAGGGACCCAAGAAGGAAATATGCTATATGGCAAAGTTGATTGTTATGAGGCCATGTATCTGCTCACCAACTACATTAGGTGTTCACATGAAAATACATCCTGAACCAAGCTGTAAAATTATAAATCCATAGGAATGGTGAATATACAGTTTCGATTCGTACGAAAATAAAGCCAGTTATCTAAGTTGTTTTGTTAGGTTACATTGGTAATTGTATTTCTCAGATGAACAATGTGTTACAATCACTGCAACGTTAAAAAAAAAAAAAAAAAAAAACCACAAACACACACATCCCCAAACCTTCATTTGTTTTTCTGTTTTTAAATATTTTGGAAATTGATTCTCTTCATGAGACAGGTTCGACGGTTTGAGCATATAGCTTCATCCAAAACAAATCAATTAACCTGCAAAATATGCACTGGAACGTTTGAGTTGCCATTGAATAAATACAGGGAAAATCAGCAATATCATTACCAACAATGCCCCAATCTCTGTGAACAATGTGCGTTGTAGCCGAGCAATGAAAGTTGCCACTGGTATAGATACCACCTCAAATAAATAACAAGTAACATCAAAACTAATCATAGGAACAAAGTAAAATTTAAGGCTTTTGTTAAACTGGCTTGTCTCCATATAGTAAAGAAATTTCAGGTTTATAGCTTCATCCTGAGCAAAGTAATTAAGCCGCAAATATGTGCCAGAATTTTTCATGTTTGGGATTGTAATTAAATAAATACGGGGAAAAACTCCAATATCAGATTTTTCTTATTATTTAGGGATGAAACCATATATGTGTACCAAATTACTTGTTTCTGGAAGTACAGTGGAATTTTGATGTTGGGGTGTTGTGTCGTAATAAAATTTTGAATTTCAATAAGTTCCAAAGTAAGAAAAGGAAAGAAGTTAAATTAAAGACATTAGCTAATCATAGTAAGCTAACTCTACAGTGAAAATCTGAGGTTTACAAAGTAATTAGGGTAGAAAGCGATTTCATGATAGGGGTAGGAAAGGGGGTAGGTATATGAAAATTTACGAGTTTCAGACTTTTCTTACAACATGTGGGTAAAATGTTATCTGTGTACCAAATTTCAGCTTTCTACGGCTACTGGAAGTGCCTTAGAATTTAGATGATCATCAGTCAGTCAGTCAGTGAGTGAAGTGAGTGAGTGAGTGAGTGAAAAAATCGCTGTAGTTTGCATCCTAATAACAATAGAACTAAGAACAGTAACGAACTAAAATTTAGTACGTTTGCTAAGATTGCTGATATCTATGCATAACAGAAATTTGAGACATGTAGTATAAATACTAGTGAAAAAAGTGAGGTTCAAAAATGGCCCGAATGGCTTCGAGAAAAGGGTAGGCAGTGCCCGCCATTGACTCGACTTGGTGGGTGCACTACCGTGCACCCAAATAACATGTGCTTTTAAAAAAATAATAGTAGATTAAAACTTTACTTCTCAATAAAGTTTCTGTAATAATAAGTAGCTAAAATATTTTACTACGATTGTTTTTATTAACAAGTTTCTGTTTTAACATTTTGCAAACAACTTAATCGGACTATAAATGTAACTTATTTTTATGGTTTCAAAACTTAAATCTACAGTAAAATTTGTAGCATTGATATGATGCTACTGTTGTGTTGTAGTGTCAGCAGTCAGTTATTTAACATCATGAAAGATTTTTTTTTAAAAACTGAGAAATTATCTTATTGGCAATTACTCCTACTCAATTCAAGAGTTTGACCAAAATAATTAATTGTACTCAATATGAACTTTTGCAAAACACAGTTGTAAAAATTAATGTTTAAATTGTTTTCTTTATTTGTCTTTGTAACATATGATTGTTTTCACTATGATTATGAGTCATATTGTAAGTATGTGCATTAACCATGACATGTTTCACATCCCAGAGGTCCTTCCTCAGCAGGGACCCATGAAACAATATTGATAATAAATAAACAGATGGAGGCAGAAGGGCAAGAAAACACAAAAAACAAACTCATTTCACAATATTTTGGTTCTTAACCATAATGATGCCAGAGATCACATATGTGGCAGGAGGGAGATGTGTATACATCAGGACCCACCAACTGAATTTAACCTCTTGCATGATTAAGGTTATGAACTGTGTTTTCTTTTGTTCATCTAAACTTCCTACCTTCGTTTGTGGTAATAGTTTACTTTGCCCTGTCCTATGTTATTTTCAGAGCTTAATGGAAGTTTTACTGTCACTATTATCCATATGTACACTTGTGTAACAGAATAGTATACACACAATGAAAGAGATAGGCACAACTAGATTTCAGTGAAAATTCATATTTTGTTACCAACTTGCAATGAAGGGCACTTCCATTTGTGAAGACTTGAGTTTAATTCCAGCACAACCATCCAGACTTAATTTTCCTTGGTTCTCCGAAGCTATTCCATGTAAACCCAAGGATGATTCCTTCATAGAGGACATGGCTGATTTCATTCCTGTTTCTTGCCACTCTAACATCCTTAATTACCCTGATGTAAACTAGCTTTAAGTTATATTGTATTTAATTCTTCTGGTGCTACATAAATTTGAGAAATATTGTTACTTCATATTTCAGTATACACTTTCAAATGCAAAAATAAATACATAAAGATACAAACACACATATTTGCTTTGTTTAACATATTTCACTTACATGTCATCTTGAATTTATTTAAATAGTTATTTGATTTTCTCAGATTATAATTATAACCAACTAATATCAATGATTTTTTATGACAGATGCATGGATGACTCGTCGTGCCTCCCAAGTGAGTGGCAATGTGTGAACAAACTGTGCATCCCACAGGTGAAGAGGTGTGATGGTCATATGAACTGCTATGACCACACAGACGAGTATGGCTGTGGTAAGCTACAGTGTACTTTTATTAGATATTAAACTGTAATCTTTATATATAAAGATGAATGTATGTTTGTTGGTTTGTTTGTTCTTCATACAAATCCACAGTTTTCATCCGATCTCGATGAAACTTTGCACACTTATCCTTTGAAACAAGGAGAAAAATACTGTCTACATTTGGTTGAAAAATTATCTGTATAAATAACACATGTTGTCTCATAACTTCGAAATACGGCGATAGGCAGACACGTTGGATGTGGACGTCTCCAGACCGTGTTTCCGTGTAGTGAACTGGCAGCTCAATAGCTAAAGAGCTTGCTTACGAACATCGTGGTCTCCAGTTCAAATCTCTGTAAAGGCTAAGATTTTTAAAAATTGTTTTTCATCATAAGAGTCAGGCCTGGGTCATAGGTTATTTGGATTGAATGTTAAACTGTAGATATTATAAAGTTAGGGGTGCAATGCGAGGCAAATCGTAGGTAGTCTTGCAATGTTGTTGGTGTACACTTTTTTACGTTGTAATGATCCCTCAGGTGTTGTTCGCAGTCAGTGTGTGAGTGTGAACCACAGTAATACTAATATAAATACGGAAGTAAGTCTCTGTCTTTTTGTTACGTTTTGACGACTATATGGCTATATTGTTGTGATGGAATTTTATAAGGAAAGCTGTAAGAAGGGCACAGAATATTTTTTCCAGTATGATTAACAGTTGTAGTCACGAAATTTTGAAATCTTATCGAATAGTGACAGAAATATGTTGGAAATTGATTCTCTTCAAGAGGCAGGTTCGACGGTAGAATGATATAGTGATAGCTTTCCTGTCATATTATGCCGACTCGATATTGTTTGGGACCAATCCTTCGTTACCAACAACTTTTTATATTTAATTCTGTCCAAAAAATTCTTAATCCACGTGTACGAAGTCGCGGTTACGAGGCTAGTAGTCATTAATTATGGAGAGCTTATTCTGTGTCAACAATGGCAATTTTTGTGTGTATTGAGAAAAAAAAATACAAAATTCTGTATGAAGTAATGTCATTTATTCAATCAATATTATTATATGGAACTTATAAGTAAATCCTTTTGTAACTCAACTGAGAAAAAAAAAAAATAAACCCGTTGTTTGTTTATTATTATTACTGTAAGTGCAGAGAAGATTATGTTACAGTGGCAATTGATCTACATTCCAACACAAAAATTTTACTTTGAATTCTTCCAATTTTTCAGGTCAACTGTTCAACAGCTTCCTTAATTTGTTCCAGCCACTGACTCCATTACTTAAAAACTTTCACGCTATCTTATGCCTGAAATCAAGTGCTTCTACTGGTCATCTCTTTGCACAACACATACTACTTCTAATTCATGTTCCAATACCTATTTAGTGCTTGTTTCCAATGTGTGTCTTGTAGAAACCAAGAATCATCTCTATCTTCCTCCTGTCTTCTAACAACTCCCAATTAATTCATTTATCATCTCAATTACTGAGCATATTCTTCAGTAATTTCTACAACAAATCTAGCTGCTCTCTTTTGCCTCCTGTATTTGATTTCCATAATATGAAATTTATAATACCTCAAAGCAATCAATCAAAGTTGATTGTATCCTAGTCCTCCAAAATCAAGCACATCAACCTCCAATAGATACAATACATTGAAATCTCAGATTGCTGTGTTGAATTTCCTGAATCATTTTTAAAACTAAAGATCATTTACTGAATGCATCATTGTTTTTTCTATAATGCAATGAAAATTAATAACACTTTAGGTTTTCAGAACATTATTGTGATTTGAATTTTATGCATTTCAACTTCTTTTAAAAACCTTGTATACTGCATAAAAGCTGGAGCAAAAACCCCTTAACTGAACATTTTTAGACATTTTCCTGTATGGCTTTAAAGCTGGTATTGGTTATAGGTCTTTGTATCTATATAAGAACACGTACAAGCAAGTAGGATAAGTTTTTTATTATTATTATTACAGAAATACAACCAACTGTAAAATCAAAAACACAGAAATATATTCCTAGTCGAAATTCAAAAAATTTGATCCAGCATTGTGCATTTTCATCAGTGTCACATATACCCGACTCATAAACTGTTTTTGACACAATAGGATATTTAATTCTACTGTAAATATTAAAATTACAGTTTTAAGACAAAAAGTGTAAGATCCATATGTTTTCGAGAATCTCTGAGGGGCAAAGACCTATAGGACATAAAACTGGTGTTGTGGGGCATCTTTGACAACAATATGCTGTTTTCCTCCATTCTTGTAGAACACCACTCAATGCTGATGTGGCACCTTATTTTCTTGGGTCAGAACTACTCATGGAATTTGTAAATATGTGTTGCAACAGCACACTAATAAAATCAGGTGCTATAAAGGATTTTGTTGTTTTCGCAGGCATCATATTAATATAAATGCTTACGGGATTATTGCTGCGTTGCTATGCTCCTCCTTCTTCTTTTCCAAACGTTTCAACCTAGTCTTCGGTCTTCTTCAGGGGGTCGTGTGCTGAATCTGCTACAGATTGTGATCTGCTGGAGACCAGCATGTCTAGTTAGATGTAAAGGTCGCCCATCTGGCCTGAGGGCCCAAAATAAATTTTTTGTACTGGGGCCCTTGTTGACCTACGCCACTGAAAAAACTAATTCATGCAACAGCACACAACCCAGTGAAACGGAGAGAAGAGAGAAAATGGTGATGAATTGGCAAAAAGAACTCTATATGTATAAAGAGCAGAAATATTTATTTAAATGGAAAAAAATGTAAAGCACAGAAATGGAATTTCATATTAAAAATGACGACTGCGAGTGAGAACAAATATGTTAATATCCTAAAATTAAAAGTAATCAATAGAATAAGCAATCATCACTGTATATATTAAGAGTGCAAATATCGTCCAGAATTTCTTTCTATGGCAAAAGTCATCAGAAAAAATCTCAAAGTAATAATATAAAATAAGTGAAGGTACAAGAATGGAATCCCATAGGAAAAATCTCAATATAAATCATGAATGACACAGGTAAAAGAGAAACAGAAGGCAAATATGTAACCATAAAATCAATTAAACATAATAACTGATTGCAAAGTGAGCTGGTACCAAGTGGATGTGGTGGCATACATACACAGAGTGTGCAGGAATACAAGGCACTGGAAACTAACAGCCAGGAATCTTAAAGACATGAAAAAATGAGGGAAAGGTTGTAAGACAAATGGTTAGGTACAACAAGATGTCAATGAGCAGGATAATACAGATAAAGGCAGTGGGACAGTGATAATAATGAGTAGGAAAATGTTTTATAGCAATGAAAGTGTAACTGAAGATAAAAGGCACTTGAGAGATAGACACTAAAAAAACTACAGCTGCAACTATTAATTAATCACTTAAGAAAATTTTTAGCAGATGTCTTTTGTTGCAGGTAAATTGGCATATTTTAATGGCGAGTCTTGGTATGTACACATCTGACCTTGCCATATGACCACCACGAATCGTGACTGAGTTTGTACCAAAATACTGATGTTGTGAAATGTGTTCATGCTATGGTGTTTGTCATGGACCTTCTGTCTTCATCTGTGAGGAAGTTTATTTGTCCTACCATTCCAAGTTTCATTGCTCAACAGCATTGTAAATGTCAGTATCATTGTTTTCTAAAGTAGTATGTTCTATTATTACAAGCGGACGACTGTTCTATGCAAGAATTGGCCTGATCAGCCACCAGCGCACACACAAATAAACACGCAAGAGAGTAACATAAACTCGGAAACGAGTATGGCTGACGACAAGTGGGTAGTTGAGCCTCATGGTTTACTTAAAGAGGATGCAGGTTAAATTCCCAGTCTAGGTACAAGAGTTTGATTTCTAGTGGCCATTGCCAAATTCCTTCCTATTTCTTTCCCCAAACCCTTTATCTGCTGTAATTTCTTAACTGGGCAGCTGTAAAGCCATAAAAAAAGGTTGGCTAAAAGCTCACTGTGGCCATTATTTAACTATTAAACAATGGTTTTCTTCAAATTGAATTTTATTGCCAGTACTCACATTTTGGATAACATAGGTTTGATTCTGTCTAGCCAACAAGATTTCAGTTTTCAAAAGTTGGCCAAGTGAGAGTGATAGCATGACCATAGACAATTTTTTTCCCCATCCCTCACCAAAAATTCTGTCATGACTCTAAAAAAATTTATCAAGCTGTTAAAATCTTAATAATTAACCAAAAAGTTTAAAAAAATAAAATGTTATTTTTAAAAAGTAACAGCTCTAACTCAAAATGTAGTCATTAGAATGTATTAAAGTAAACCCTTTGGGATAAAGGATATAATTTTTATAATCATGAGTTAGAACCCCCAAAACACACACACACACACACACACACACACACACACAACATTGATATAGCTGAATTTCTTAAAAATGTAAAAGCAATAAATATTATTTTGTATCAGAAAATACTTAACATATCAGGCAATTTGAGAATAAAGACAATTTTAATTGTGTAATCAATCAATTCTGTAGTCTGTGAAATGTCTTGGTTCTCTCTGTTTCAGATTGTGACCTTGGTGATCACTTCCAGTGTGGCAATGAAACTTCTTGTCTTCCTCTGAAGAAGCACTGTGATGGAGTCATAGACTGCTGGGATGGATCTGATGAGTTTAATTGCACAATAGGTAAAACAGTTACCTCCAAATAACCTCAACCAGTACAATGAACACTCTTTTTTTTAAAAAATAATAATAATAAGAATGTGTCATGTAAATATATGCCTGTAGAAGAGGAAATGTGAACTGAAGCTATAATGGAAGCAAACAATTTCTTAGATTTAGATATTCTGTAGTATTTTCCTACATCTCTCTGAAATAGCATAGATGTCATCTTGAATGTGTTTTAGTCAAAAGAAAGTTTCATATGGAGACATGTTGTAGAGTTTTAAGTTCCTTACTTACATAATTATATGTTTATGTATTTATAGTAGAATTATTTTTTAATTTGCATTGTACTTGCAAGTCTAAATAAAAAAATACTAAATGAAGATACTTAGTGAACTCTTCTCCATACTTACATCCTTGCTCCTGCATGATAAATTTTAATTTCTGGTAACATCTGGGATATAGAATGAGTAGCCTAACAAAAGAACATCAAATTTTTAATCAGAGATTTTTCTTTTTAAAACTAGTGTGACTAATGCTTTTACCACAGAGAAATGTTTCAACCCAATTTTGGTTTCTCATGTTGACACAGGAAAATCCTGTCAATAACACACAGCAGTCAATATCCCCGTTAGTAATGTTAACTCACAGTTTTTGTGCATTTTCTTTGTATAATGAGTGTATGGTTCCACCTACTTTACAAAAACTCACTAAAACGTGGAGTGCATAACGTTTCATTTTACAACAATAAACAAAACTACTACAATTTAGAATGCTACAAAGTTCAAATTATTTTCCGATTTAAAAATTTGCAATTTGATTATTGGAATAGGTTATGATAAGTCGTACAAAACAGTGTGACTTCATTGATAAAAACCTATAATGAAATGGCTTATTCAGAGTATACTAACACTGGTATTTGCAGGCTTGCTCACATTGTGATGTTAATGTTGAATAATATGGTGAAAATAAAAATTAAAGTACAGAAACTACTAAATTATTTAAAACATAACCAGTATTTAAACTATCATAGCAAATGAATGCCCATTTTGATGCAGCAGGGCTAAAATGATGAATGTGAAACAAGATGATACATACACAATATTTTATTGATTTAATAAACTGAATTTGTTTGGCATATTTTCCATACACTTCAAAACAATAACTTCAAAAAAATGTTATTTAGACACATTTCATTACTCTATTGCACGAATTGAGGCAACTTGTGATGCTCGTATTACTCATTTGTAACAGTCTTCCTTTTTTTAATTTCACTTTTATAATTGGTTGAATTACATTCTTTGAAGTCACATGAAGATAAAGCACTTTTGTGTTTATCGTCATCCTAAAACTGTAAAGGACATAAATATAATGAAAGAGATTTGGGGATAACACTGTCAAGGCAAGCCGAACTACCCACACTAGTCTCTTTGCAATGAATGCAGCAATATGCTAAAAGAAGTGGTAGATTACTTAATGTATCCATAAAGTCAATTTAATTTTTGCTAATTAGCACCAATTATTTCTGTCAAATTACAAAATCACGATACTTTCAGTTAACTGTTGATTATTCTATAGGTACTAGTAATATTCTTCCAATGATTTACTAGTCCTCCACAGTGGTTGCTTTTAGGTTACTATGTGTCTTATACTTTCTCACATAATTACAGAATCAATATAGTTTTGTTTGTGTTATTCTATGTTGCTAAAATCTTCCTGCCTGTACTTTTGGTGAATGATGATCTCTTCATCAATCCTTGTTTCAATAAATATTTGGCTTTAGCATAGTTTCCCGTTCTATTGTCAAGTTAAACTGAAGGTAAATTTGTGTGGTCTTACACACCTCGTGACAGAGTTACAATTTGCCGTGCATTTGGACATAGCTTAACATGAATGGTGATTAGTTGTAAAATAACGACTTTTATGGAAGCTTCACAGTCAGAGGAATTATCCATGTTTCAATAGTTAGATCTGCCTTGTGTGCTACTTATTAATCAATAACAAATGTAGGAGAAAATTTTTTAATCATCATCCTTGG
This sequence comes from Vandiemenella viatica, assembly GCA_031002005.1. Classification (NCBI taxonomy): domain Eukaryota; kingdom Metazoa; phylum Arthropoda; class Insecta; order Orthoptera; family Morabidae; genus Vandiemenella; species Vandiemenella viatica. The sequence goes on along the minus strand of JARYHS010013631.1, from coordinate 189,988,528 downwards.
TAACTATACAGAAAAGCTGAAGAATTATACTTGTACAAGTTAGTTTGTTCATAACAGCAATGAAGTAATAGTGTGCAGGTTGAAGATCAAAAACGGCATGTTAATTGACTTTGTTTCCCGAGTGCTGGAATCAGAACATACATACATAGACATTTTGGTTTTACCTGTTCTGTCAGACTAACTTTTGTTGTAGCTGGAAAGTAGTAAACTAAGGTGAAATAAACTATTTATAGTTCATTTTGCATGAGTTTGTACCTATCACCTCCACCCCATACTTCGTACCCAAACAAGTCATGTGATAAGTCTTGGTGTGTGTGTGTGTGTGTGTGTGCAGCTCTCTCCAAATGGCCCAATCCTTTCTGCATGAATATGATTGTAAACTGAAATATCATACATTTTTGTTTATCCCAAGTTTCTTTTATTTGTCGCAACCCTCCATCCTACAACTCTGGTGAGTGAAGATTATTTTCCCTATTCTATGTTATTTACATTTTTGTTGAATAAATAGTTTCATAATGGTTCATAATACTAGCACAGGTTAAACATAACAACTAACTCCTCACATTTGATTTTTGGATGGGGGTGGAGGGAGGACTGTTTATTAAAAGTCTTGTAGAAAGTGAAATAATTTTAAAATGCACAAATCTAACTAAAAATATTCAAGGTGCATTCTGGAGAGGAAAAAATGGAAAATGCAAAACCCTCTTTGCTTGGTAATAATAATGAAACACTTTAAGTGCAACTTTTCAAGTTAAATCATTGCTAATGTAGAGTAAAAAAAAATTTTTTTTTGGACAGTGTGTTTCCAGTCTCTCTATTGTCAAGTCAATTTCACCATTAGTAAGCAATGTTCAATATTCTCCTGTTCATAACATAATTTTCATTGTATGTACATAGAATCTTGTGGCTGGCTTAAATGATACATAACTTTTGATTCATTTAACTGTAATATACATTATAACAACTTGACTCTATTAAACTGTGAATAAAGAACAGCAGTTTAACAATGTTTTGTAATTATTTGTGCTTGCCTGGTGACAATTAAAAAATTGTAACTATAAATTTTCTTTCTTTGATATATTTGTATTTTTTTTAGGGTAATGATTTTTTTTTTTTTTTTTTATTGAAAATGGTATTAGTCAGTAATTTTGCAGAGTCTGGGTGATTTCATTTCTGTTGGCTGCAGTTATTTATCAATTTGTTACTGACTCTCTCATAATCAAATGTCTGTTAACAATAATGAGCATGAGTGTCTGTGAATTGTGGAAGATGTAGATGCCAAACAACTTTCACATAAAGTGAGAAAAAAACACATTAAAAAAGGGGCCACATAGCTGTTCAGTGGTAACAGTATATAAGACGTTGTTGATAATGACTCAGTAATTACCTAAAGCTTGCATAAATAATTACCAGTATTTAATAATAGTCAATTTTAATAACAATATTTGAGGACTGCTATTCATTTGGTTCCAGTCCACCAATTTAGATTTTGGTTTCGTGAAACAGAAATGGTCATTTCATACTGACCATAGCATGTCTCTATCAGATTCCATTTTGTCGTAAGTCCTAATTCCACTCTGAACATAGCACTGTTGATGTACTTCAAGGCCCAAATAAGATAAAATTACCACATAATCTGCAAATTTTATAGAAATATTTTTACAACTATTCTTTTAGTTCAGTTTTTCTGTTTAAGACAGTCAAATTTCAATGGCTACAATAGACTAACCTCGAACTTCTTTTGTAAAGATGTAACAGAATAACAAAGGCTGTAATGAAAAGTAGCACAGCTTTCAAGAAGCTATAATCTTAATAAATAAATTGTAAATAAAACTTTACATTGTGACATTTTGTTTGTACAACAATAAATAAAAATATTTCTGGCAATAAATAGTTTAATTATAATAAACTCGAAAATGACTTATAGTTATACTAAAACTAATTTTCTTAATTTTGATTACTGTAATTCCAAAGGCTGTTTTTTTTTTTTAAAGCAAGGATCCATCTAATACTACCTTAATAGACCAGTCTTAGATAAACATTCCAAATACTTTCAAAATACTCCAGGAATTTTTAAGGTTGAATGTTTAGTTTTATAAAGCAGTTGGTGAATGGTGAACTGTAAGGTGCAATAGAAATGAACAAATTTTCAAATTGTATTGCATGTAACAACAAAATTTTAAAAAATCATCAATAAGTATGAAAGGCCTAAACAGCTTTTAAACATTGTAAATTAGGATATAAGTGAAACAAAATATGCCAACATCTACCATTTTGACAAATACACACATGAAGTGAATGAAAATTCATTAATTTTCTGGATGACATTTAACACAAGATCTACCACTATTGTATAAATGGCTCATGTATGCAGTAACATCAGTTTGGACACTTTTTTGTCTTTGACTTGTAGCCATATTTCAACATGGTAATATCACAATTTAAATCTCTTATATAAAGAAATGAAAGATGAGCTGTGATAAACATTACAACTAATGATATGTATGGTTAATTAAAAAAGAATGAAGAAAGTAATTTCTACATAGCTAGTTATGTACATAGAGGTTGTGAAAAAAAAGTAAAAAATACGAGAAAATACAATATTTAATCTAAAGGGAGGGAATGTGAAACATATCAGTAAACTGTAGATAAAATTTTCAACATTACCTTTGCTTTAATTTTCTCTCTTCTCTTATTAACGAATCACTAACTATTGTTTTTTTGCTGTTTTTCTTAACCTTAAATTCTTTCAGTGTACTCATCACCTTTTCGTCCTTTATGAATTTTAAACTTTTTGTGCTTTTATGTATTCTTGATGACTTCCCTTGATAATTTAGACCATTTTTGATTCCCTTACTCACAAAAGAAAATGAAGTGCTAGGTTCTGTTCTTGGCCATCCCTCCTCTTTCATATACTACTCTGAAAACTTCTACCAATATAAACTCAACCATCATCTCAGTTATAAGCCTTGTGTATTCCAAGTACTCAACACCAGCTTCATGTCCAGCAGTGACTTACAATCCAGCTTCATTATCATATCAGTTACTGATTTCAGTAGGTGGCAATTTCCATAAACACATCCAGCTGCCCTCCTTCGCATCTCCTGATACTGATACTTAAAGTATGGGTCCTATACACCACCAAATTAAAGCAATGGTCTGACCAAGTTTTGTAACTCATTTCCATCAGTTCCCTGGTACATTTTCTCATCATCCTGCCACTCCCTGCTACCTGATCCCACCCATTGAGTTTACTATCAAATATTATGCCAATGTATTTATGCTTACGGTCCTAAACAAGCGGTTCCTACTCTACCCTATTATGGTCACAGAACACATTTATTTGTTATATGTGAATGTAAATGCCAAGAAGAGTGAGTTTATTATTTTCATTCCATGTTGACCTATCCAGTTAGATAACCAGTCCAGATACAGCTGTAGCTATTCAGTCCTCTTTAATTTTAATCCTATTATATAACATTGTCATCTGCAAACAAACTAACTTCTGACCATCAGAAACAATCATTCATTACAATTATGAACATAAATGGTCCCAATGTACTGTCCTACTTCTGTTTCATATATAAGATCAATTTTATCTGCTGTTAGTTTTGATTAAAATCACTCTTTATCAACCCATCCTGTTTATATTACAAATTAGTTTTTCAAAAACTCGTGGTCTTTGGCTATAAAATCATCATCATCATCATCATCATCATCATCATCTAGAGCAGCTTCCAACAGCTGGCAGGGACTGCTAGGAACAAAAGCCTCACCAGCCCTTCCTGTCCAACCACCATCCCTATTCTTTCACTGTCACACAATTTCCTCCTCTTTCTTCCACAAATTTTTAACACCTTTCATCCATTTGTCTCTCAGTCTTCCTCTGAGCCCCTTCCCTTTCAGCTACATGTCCAGCATCTCCCGAAGTATCTTTTCCTCTCCCATTCTCTTTGGCTATAAAATGATGATGCAAAAGTAGTAATATAAAAAAAACATTTTTTTTTTTTTTTTTTTTTTGCTTTTTCCTTCCAGCCAATCTTTTGCATTCTTTTTTAGCACTAGGCTTCAATAGCTAGCAGTTTTTTTCCCCCCCTCCTTCCTCTGCTACTGTTGATAATTCACTTCCACATACTGTAACTCTCCATTTGCAGGTATTCAGCAAATCCTTGCTTATATTGAAGCTGCCGTTGGTCAATTATACCTCCCGAGATTAGAACTGTGATGGATAAAACTTGAAAATAAGGATTGGAGTTTATTGGCAGTGCTTTCCAACATTCCGTAGTCGGCAGTTCATAATATCCCAAACATATTCCTTCATTATCTACTTCTCTTTCAGTAGGTTGGTACTAACATCCAGATTTCACTTTCTGTAACCTTTGCTTTCCTCGTAATAACTTTCTTTTCAATATACATTCTTATTACAAAATAATCAGTTCATTATGTTTAAAAATGTATATTTTACAGAAAATCTCTCCTTAATGTGATATTTTGTTCACTTTTTCAGGAATTATTTTATTTTATAGTTTACAAATATGAAAAAGTTTTGATCTCATCCTATGAAGACATTTCAAATGCAGAAATTTTTTCTTCACTGACCTTACCTCAATTAAAAAGCAAACTCGTAAAATTCAGTTCAACATGTGATTTTGAAAAAAAGTTTCTGATTTTGAAGAAGATTATTCTCACAAATACCTATTTCTTGTTTTATCTATCTTATGAATTTTTGCATCCCTAATAATGTGTCCCATAACACTTTTTATCATTTCTGCCTCCCTCACTCATGCTTTTCCTTCAGTTTGTAGAGCATGCTACCATACCTCTGTAACCTGTTTAATTCGTCTCCATGTGCAATGTCATCAATGGCCTAAAAAGCACAGCTTCTTGCTCCATAAGTTTTACTTTCATTTTAAATCCACCGTCCACTTTTATTTCCTTCATTTTAATGTGTTGATCTGTTGTTGTAATTGAGTAATTTTTTTAAATTGTTAGGGTGAGATCCCCTAATCATATGTATGAATCTTTTAAATACAGAAGAATAGGAACACATTTAAACCATTGTTTACTGCATAAGGTAGACTACCAGTTTAGAGATGATGATTGTTTTTACCTGCATGACAATGTACCCTCAGGGGGCAATGGTTTGTGGAAAATAATATTCCTGAAATGGACTGAAACTCTCAATGGAACATCTTGTGGATGAATTAAAACATCAACTTCACTCCAGACCACAATGTCCAACACCACTTTCTTCCCTGGTTTCGGCACTCTTGAGCTGTCAATCCATCACAGACTTTCAGATAACTCACTGAAAGTCTCATCAGCAGTGTTAAAGAGATGGACCCACCCCATATTAATGTCCAACAATAAGCAACATGACATGGGCAGAATCTCAGTTTCAGATAGGCGTCTGGATACTACTACTTCAACAGACTTTATGTATCAGATAATAGATATGTCATGAAAATGTTTTTCTTATAATTTTTAAATTTTTTTAGTCTAATATACATTTACCACTTCCAAGACTAGTTCATAATATTTATTCTGTACTGTGTTTAACATAACTTGCAATTTATTATTTTTTTTTTTAAAGTTTTACACTTTTTATACTTTTGTTCTCAGTCTCCCCCAACATCTGTACAAAACCCTTGGTGCATAGGGGTAGCTTTTACTTGACATTGCTAGTTGGCTGCTTTCTTCTGGCATTCAAAACATTGAAACTGTGACTGGACTCGACGTCTGTTTCATTGCACTGTTTGAATATTTTCATTGATTAGCCATAATGTAATCTAACTTCTGTGTTATTGTATTACTTGGGCCATTTCTCATGTATATTGCGATCGTATGACTTTTGAATAACATGTTCCACAAACTCTCCATCACACTTGTGTGTAGTGTTACCAGCATATATATTTTCAATAAAACTATAAAAATAAGCCTTTTTATACATGTAGGATTGAGTTTCAGCTTTAAATTTGCTATTTATCTTTTGTTCAATGACATACAAGGTACAACTAACAATTAATGTCATGACAGTGTATTTCTCAATATCATCATCTTTCCACATCAGAAACATCTGCATTATATGAACTTTGTGACTACAACGCTTTGAGACCACAGAGCTTTCTACAAATGATTAACATAAATCTCTGACACAATTGTAAACATTTTTGAGCTTCCTCCATCAAAAATGTTTACAATTGTGAGTAATGTGTGTGAATAGTTGGAAAACTTGCAGTTTTCAATCAAACTGAGTTAACTGCCAGCATCATCCTTTTGTTGAAGAAGGGCCATTAGCCCGAAAATCACAAACACTATACGCGTACATGTTTTTCCATGCCGCAGCAACCTACATCTTTCATAAGCAGTGGTGATTTGCCAATCCAAATCTATAATGTATCTGTTTTAAAACATGTTTCTTTCCCAACAAACTATGTTTATATACAGGAAATTTTATTTAAAAATTTCATTTTGTTTTGATTTTCTAACTTTCTTTGTTTAATAATTCTCACCTCTTTCAGAAGTTCTTTTTTAAATTTTGTTTTTATTAATTTCTTTTATGTGATTAAGATTTCCACTGATATTAATTTTGACTCCCACCACCTCCAGTGTCATTGTATTGGTCAAAATCATCATTCATATGGCAGTGTAGACCATAGGTGCCTATACAAGCTCAGTACACGTTTCTGTTTTAGGGAGTGAGGGCATAGCACAAAATGTCATTTTTTGTGTTTGTGGAGTATTTTTTTTATTACTGATGCCCTACTCCAATCAACTTTTGTGAGTGATATGTGTATTTCGTCTTGCCTTTTCATATCAATATCACCTCACAGAATTTCGTCCTACTCCATTACAGCCGAGTTATATTTTCATGTAATTCTGAATAAATACTTCTGGGTTATAGCAAGGTATTTCTTAAAATTATTCAAATTTCTTCATCAATGTGAACTACCAAATAGTTGTACTATTTTATATACCAAGTATGTGCATTAATGTAATGAAACTATTCAAAGTGTTTACAAGATTATGCGGTAATCATTGTGACTTTTTAGTTAAAATATGGTACTATCACCAAGTTATGAATTAAAAGAAGGATCATAAATAAATTAATAAGTGTGTTGAGGGTCAAATAGTAACTTTGTTACTAACATTCAGTGTAATTATAATGTAAAACAAAATTTTGGAGTACATGGAGCAGGGAAGCGAGTGAGGCAGCAGAAACTGAAGTGGACCGTTTGTTACCCATAGCATGCCCCAGTGACCTGCAGTTCACCTGTACCAACGGCCAGTGTATCCCACGATCCCGCTTCTGTGACGGCTATGCAGACTGTGCAGACAAGTCAGATGAGCCATTCGGCTGTGGTGGGGAGTGCAAAGGCCATGAGTGGAAGTGTGGGTAAGTGCTTCAACTCACTCTCTTGATAAAAGCTGCCTTATTTGGGAATTTGACTGATGGATTTTTTTTTCAGTAATGGTAGGTGTATCTTGAGGGAAGAAGTTTGTGACAGCCGGGATGACTGTGGTGATTTTTCTGACGAAAGTCATTGTGATACAGGAGTGTGACCTGATTCAGGGTTACAGCTACTTGGAATGAACCCAAATTCATAAGATGCCAAAGAAATTGTACATACCTTAACATATAGCTATTAGTATGTTACCTAATTTCGGTAAAACTACTATGTTTGACTGTAATATTAGTTAAGTTTTATGAACAATAAGATAAACAGTATTAAAAAAATGAATGTATGTATAAATTTTTTCTAAAGCTATTAAAAGTTATTTATCTATCCTGTTTGAGGTGTTTTATAGAAAAATAATTGAAGTATTACACAGAAAACATTGCATTTGAAGAGTGGTGTTATTACTGATTACTGTACATTGTTGTTTTACATCAGTGCAGTATATTTTTAATTAGTTGTACTTAATGGTCAGCATTTAAATGTATTACTCTTTACGGTGAGTTACATTATTTGTGTAAATAGCAAGATGTAAGATGTTGTATATTTAAATATAAATTAATATATATATTTTCTGCACTGAGATTGAATACTTTCATAAACATATCACAGAATATTTTTGCATTGAAATATTTGTATGTTGTGTACAATAAAAATTAATGTAAATGATTACTGTGCTTTAATACGTGATATCCCAGCCAATCCTTATTGGATTTATTATAAACGAAGAAACTTTTTTCCTGGTAACTGGGTGGTTAAGTGCTTGCATTAAAAAACTTCACTGCTTGGTCCCAGGTTCAAATCCCAGTGGGTGAAGGACTTTTTAGGAGTTGTGTTTTGTCATATGAGCTATGCCAGGTCATACCATGGCTTGGATTCCACATTAAACTGTTAAGTCCCAGAGGAAAGGAATTGGCCACTCTACCTCCAGCTCAATGGCTTAGTATGCCTGCCTTCGGGGAAATTCCAACCTAGCGTTGGGTTGTGGACTAATTTAGTTTTTTGGTAAATAAAGAAGGCAACAAAACAAACAACCACAAACAATATGGTAACAACAGAAAAAATATGTAATATTAACAGAATACATCAATACTGCAACTGGAAATTAATATTTTAATCATCCATGCAACTTTCCTCCCATTTGATTAAAATATTATTTTACCTATCCATTAAATATGTCCTTTTATTTAAAAATAATTCGCACCCTTCTGAGAAACTTGATTTATGAATCATTGATAAAAAAAATGCTGTAAAGATTCACTGAGATGTAATGAATATGCTCTGTAGAGAAAAGACCACGCCTTTAATAATAAGAAAGGTAAGTCCAAATATCTGGACTAAAGATGTTGAAACATTATTGTGCTGTTCTTAAACAATATTGAAATATGATGGAAGGAGTAAAAATGTTTCCGTATTACTTCTTTTCTATAAACTCAGTTTATACTAACGGAATAATTACAAGGCAGCACTTGAACATCTCCACGTACCAATCCTTCACCATTAACCCCACTAATCATTCTTCAACCTCCAAGATCTGTTTCAAGGCCTCTCACAACATTCGATTTCCCTCATAACTACTAAGATCCCTGTGCCTCTGTCTAATATCCAAAACGAGTATGCAGTCCTGAAAGCCCTATAAGACACTACCTATGGGTTCTCCCATGCAGTGCATATCTTCCATTGTGCACCAACACATACAACCTTTGTCCATGTTCGTAGGTACTTCCCAATTTCTAGAGCATCTACCGACCTTTACCCGTTTATATTTTGGAAGAGTCTTCAAAAAAAACTTTACGAACCACTGAGTGGTTCAGATGATATCAAGGACATATCCAGGATTAGAACTAGAGGGGGGCAACTCATATTGATTTTGAGGAAGTGGAGTGATTGACTGAAAAAATGACGATTATTATAAAATGAAATTCAAACCTATTGATGAAACTATTTTTATTATTGATTAATATAGTAACCCAATCACTTAATCTAAGGACCTACTATGTAGTTAATTAAGATCGCAACTCAGTTAGTTTTTTATGTAAACATTAATTGTCTCCGATTCTCAGAAAATTTTCAATAACTTTGTCAATATCTCATTGTGTTCTTTCACGAAATTTTGATGCAAACACATCAGCAGGCATAATCAATCAATCTTTCCTTTCCCAAAGTGCTCCTAGAGCCAGTTTCTTCACTCATCAAAGCACACTGAAGGCAACTTAATTTTTCTTCTAGAGGGGGAAAGCAGCCCCCCCCCCTTTCCCCTCGCTGGATATGCCCATGGATATATTTTATTTAACTGCAACATCAGTGAAAACCATCTTGATTCCCAAGCAATGACAGTTTTCAGATCTTATATACCGAAATTTTTCACTATCCCCACTATTCTTCCCACAACACCCTTCATCACTAGATCTTTCAATGGCTTTTGACAGAGTGAGCCATAAAATGGTAGTAAATAAGGTAACAATTGGATAAAGGAAACAAAGAAACTGCCGCGAGGCACTGAAAATAAGATAGGATAGGGAAAATAAACAGTTACCCGCACTTACCACAGATGAAGGCAGGAGGGCCAGACACGTAAAAACACAGAAACACACGAATTGCACACTATTTCGACCTTAGTCTTACTCATGTGGGAGGCGAAACATATGGCAGGGGAAAAGATGTGGTCACATCCCAACCCGCCACATGAATCATGTGGCGGGTTGGGATGTGACCACATCTTTCCCCCTGCCATATGTCTCGCCTCCCACATGAGTATGACTAAGGTCGAAATATTGTGTGCAATTCGTGTGTTTCTGTGTTTTTACGTGTCTGGCCCTCCTGCCTTCATCTGTGGTAAATGACGGGTAACTGTTTATTTTCCCTATCCTATCTTATTTTCAGTAAATAAGGTAAAATCTATTGGAGTCGATCAGAAAGTGATTTGCTGGGTAGAAACGTAAAAAAACAGAAAGATAGGGTAGGAAATTTGGTATCAAAAGAAGTGGAAGTAAAAATGGGAATGCCATAGGGTAGCATATTGGGACCATTGCTATTTATTATTCTACTGAATAATTGCGTTGATTGTTTACTATCAGAAATTAGATTATTTGCAGATGAAACAATGCTATATAAAAGATCAAAACGGTTGAGGATTGTAAACAGTTGCAGGATGATCTGGACAGCATATCTAGTTGGGATAGTAAACATGGGATGAAAATAACTGAAAAGAAGAGTCAGCTTATTAGATACATAAATAAAAAACTAAAGGTTTATTATGATTATAAGGTGGGAAAGAATTGCTTATTGAAGACTTGAAATGTAAATATCTTGGCATTACATTTGATAACAGGCTTAACTGGGCAGATCACATTGGACAGGTGGTAGGAAAAAGGTTTCAAAATTCTGCATTTGTTGGAGAGAGTGATGAGGGGATGTAAGAGGGAAGTAAAGGAATTGGGTTACAAAACTTTGGTCAGACCACCTGTCCAATGTGTCCTGCCCAGTTAAGCTTGTTATCAAATGTAATGCCAAGATATTTACATTTCAAGTCTCAGCAAGCAATTCTTTCCACACCTTATATTCATAATTAACCTTTTGTTTTTTATTTGTGTATCTAATAAGCTGACTCTTCTTTGCATTTATCTTCATCCATGTTTACCAACCAACTAGATATCCTGTCCAGATCACCCTGCAACTGTTTACAGTCCTCTATCGTTTGATCTTTTATACAGCATTATGTCCTGCAAACAATCTAATTTCAGATAGTAAACAATCAACACAATTATTCATTAGAATAATGAATAGCAATGGTCCCAATACGCTACCCTGTGGCACACCCATTTTTACTTCCACTTTTGATACTACATTTCCTACCCTAACTTTCTGTTTTCTACCTTTTAAAAATTCTTCTACCCAGAAATCAGTTTCTTATCCACTCCAATGGTTTTTACCTTATTTACTACCATTATGGCTTACTCTGTCAAACGCCTTAGACAGATCTAGTGCTACACTATCAATTTGGCCTCCCTTGTCCATTTCATCTGAAATATCTTGCATATATCCCACCAACTGAGATTCGCATGAATATCCTTGCCTGAACCCATGTTGCCTACTTGAAAACCACTTACGTTCCTCACATACATTTCTGATGTGGTTGCATATCAATTTCCATTAATTTACCTACCACTAAGTCAAACTGATTGGCCTGTAATTTTCGACTCTATTTCTCACCCCTCCTTTATGTACCGTACACTTTTCCAGTCCTGTGGTAAGCAGCAAGTATCCAGACTCAATTTAAATAATATTTCAAGATAAGGTACAATGTCACATCCGGCTATCTTTAAGATATCTGTAGTAATATTATCTACACCAGCCCCCTTATGTTTTTTCAGTTTGCTTATTTCCTTCATGATTTCTTCAGGATGAATTTCAAATTTTTTAGTATCTTCATTTCTAATGTATTGTTAAGCTCGTTCTCCGAATTAGACCTTCCCGTTTCTGATTCATTGTCCCTAATGCTCTCACTAAACCAGTTACTTAAAATCTCTGCCTTTTTCAAATCCTCAGTAACTACTTCTCCATCCTTATCTATGAGCATCTCTACCCCTCCCTTCCCCTCAGTTTTCTGATATAGCCATAGAAATTTCCAGATGCATCAGTCAGTGGTCCTCCTGCACTGACAACACTCTTCATAAACCCATCTTTAGCCACTTTCTTTGCTGTTATTAAGTCCTTGTTTAGTTGTTTTCAATATTCCCTATTACCCTGCTGTCTCTTAACTCTGTTATGTTCTCTTCGTACCAACTTCTTTATTTTTCTGTTTTGGAAAAAAATTTCTTCCTCCTTTCTGATTATCTCCTTGAACTCTTCCCACCTTGGCTCTGCTGTAGTTGTGCCATCCTTCCATTTACTGAATCGTTGTCTGAAATATCTCTTCAAATTTGAAATCTGTGTTTTTTTATAACTGTACCTATTTCCACCTTCAATTTTGGCTGTTGGTTCACTGAATTCTCTAATATCCATCAGAACTTCATGATCACTTATTCCTTCCGTTACTTGACACCCCACAAGGTTATCACCAGGCTTTATTAGGAATATCTCCATAATATTTTGTCCCATAGTGTTTTGCTCTACCACTTGTGTAAATTCTCCTTCTCTTATTAAGGTATTTACAAATCTTTGTTCCCGTGTGTTAGTAATCTTATTTCCTTCCCAGTTTACACCTGGTAAATTTAAATCCCCAGCAATACTGATCATTCAATTCTCACCTCTGAAATCTGAGTATGAATTTAATTCTCCCCAAGAGCCTCATCTTCATATGTCATTCTTCCACTGCGGTAAGCAGACAACACCCTGATTTTTTCTTTTTTATTACCCCAGAAATCTACCCTAAGTAACTCATGGTCTTGGTCTATGAATGCCAGTGAACTGTGGTAGTTTTTGCTAACTAGTATAAAGACTCCTCCATCTCTGCGGTACACTCTGTAACCATCAAGAAAAACCTCACTGTCTAGTACGTCTTCTTTCAACCAATTTCTGTACCCAATTATACTTGTGGTTCGTGTATCTCTGTGAAGTTTGCAAATTCGATTACTTTGTTCATTATACTCTACAGTTTACCTTTAGCACCCTTATTACCGGCTTTATATTTCAGCATCTACCTCCTCTTTTCCAGTTTCACCCCAGTCAGCTATTGTTTCAGCAAGCTTCATCTATTTCTTTAACATCTATGATCTTTCTCATCAAGGATCTGCAATCAGTATCACTATGATCATCTATTTCCGTCCCCTCACCAGCAGCCCCTAATCTAATAAAGGCACAGTCCTAACCCCATCATCATTGAAAATTGGCTCCCTTGACCCCACCTGACACCAATGTAAAACTAAGTTTGCTAGTATCAAACACTTCATGTTACCAGCACATATCACCTATTGGTATATGTTGAAGGAATATAACAATGTTTATGATGAAAAATTATAATATGGGAACTGATAGTTCAAAATTGCTGTAAGACTTTAAATGATATGTCAGGGAGATATTATTCGTATTTGAAAACATAACGCTATTTTACTTTTTGTAAATAGAAAAATTACTGATAATAATGTGATAGTTGGGCAAGTTTATGCATATAATGAGGTTCACAATTATTTTTATTCTGTTCAACTTTTTGAACTTATTGGGCTTATTAAACTTAGAAACATTCATTGTATATTAAACCATTTGGTTATTGTAACACAAAATCACATAAAGAAAGAAAGGAAGGTTTGGGAAAATAACCTGCCACTTACCACAGAGTTGGGCAGAAGGACCAGACTAACACAAAAACATGAACACATGTTCTCAGCAATTTCACTACAACCATTAAACAATTACATAATGAACACACCTTGCACTATTTTGGTGAAGACATGTTTCCTTGTCTTTCTTTCTTCTCCTGAAAGGCATATGGATATAGATTTAAAAAATGAGATACCAATACCTACTTTAGATCATATCTTTATAACGGAGAAAAATAGCTCAAATACATTGTAAAAAGAACCATTACAAAAAAAAAAAAAAAAAAAAAAAAAAAAAAAAAAAAAAGTGCCTTGTACCTATATCGAACAGTCACAAAGTAAAATACAACCAATGAGCTTACTCAGCATATGAATTTTCAGCAAAGGAAATATATAATGCCATAAGACAAGACAGAATTTTGAAATCCATTTGCAGTGAGTAAGAATCAGATTTTAAATTTAAAAAAGGGCCATAGTGGTAAGCCAAAAAATTTATATATACCAATTTGACAAATAAATTGAACTACTGAATATCTCTTTATGGTACAATAATTGAACTAAGGAAAAAGGAAACTGCTTTGGGCAAAATAATTGCAAGGATAGGGAAAATGACTCATCACTCACCAAAGTTGAAGGCAGCGACGAGAGAACAACATATAATACGAACACACAAATAAATAAACTCAATATTTCGGTAGTTAACCTTATTCATGACATAGAAAATGAGTCATGCACCTCGATCCCCCGGTGTGTGCACACCTCCCGAGGTGCATGACTCATTTTCTATGTCATGAATAATGTTAACTACCGAAATATTGAGTTTATTTATTTGTGTGTTCGTATTATATGTTGTCTTGTCGCTGCCTTCAACTTTGGTGAGTGATGAGTCATTTTCCTATCTTTATGGTACAAATACAGATTAGCCACACTTAAGTTCCAACACTTTACAACCCAACGAGCATCTCCATAGGTGCAAAGTTGTATCTGACTATCTGAGTTGCCTGCAAGATTGATAAATAATTTTTACTGCATGAACAAAGAATTTTCTGGCTTTTCACTGAAATGCAATATTGCTGGTTCACTACCTGATGATGAAAGACAAACTTTGATGAATCAATGGTGTAATGTGCCAAAATATTCAGGTCAACTGCTATGCTGTGACAAGCAGAGCTGCAGCTGAAGATGATGGCAGATTACTGTATGTGCTCTGATTCTTTCATAGTGTGTTGCAGGTGGTTTACTTGCTCTCATCATCTTCGATTACTTTCTTACCTTGACGTTTCCAATATGAAGTCTGCATTTATCAGAAGTTTCAATCCTGTCAGTAAAAAATTTGACAGGGATGTTATCAAGTATTGAAACCAATAATTTTAATGCTGATTTGCAGTACATTTTTATTAATGAATTTATGCGTCTTCCATAATCTGAAAATCAAGAAGGTTATTTAGGTGCACTAAGAGTAAAAATATTCTTTCTCCCTTTCATTAGGAATTTGGATGCAAATTTTCCTGCTAGGATCTGTGACCATATGTGGCCACGGTATATTAGCAATTATGTCCCTCAACCCTTGCATAATCAATGGAAACAATAATAATTAATTTAAATAATTAAAATTATTATAAAAAATGTGAGAGCTGCCTGATGAAGCTGACTTGATATATTCATAATGCAATAAATGAAAAAACCAGTGTGTATTATGACTTTTTACTACGCATATTACTAAGTAAATTTAATAGATAATACGTTATATAAATTCTTTACGTTGATGATTGGATCTTTGGGTCATTATTCTTTAGAACATTTCAACTTCGCAGGTCGTTTGTCACATCACCTTCCAGGTTGTGTTTATTTTCAAAGCAAGGTTCATTTACTAATGGCCTGCCTGTCATTTTCATTAGGGAGGGGGGAGGGGGGGGAAATGTTTGTGTTTCAAACTGTCAGTGAAATGTATATCTGGTGTTCTATGCGATAAGTAGAGTTTTGTATGTGAAATTGGTAGTTAATGAGGAGGAGATAAGAGACTACAGAAAAACAGCCTAAAATCGCAAACAGGACAGCTCTACATGGGGCCTGGGATCTGAATCTATGCCCGCCAGTGAAGCTTTAAGATGTAGTCGGGTGGGAAACGCCTCACCACGCCATCCCTGCTGTAATGACAGGTAATTCTTCAGATGGCTAATTCCATTGTGGGGGCAGCTGATAGTGGTTTGTGGCAAGAGGTAAGAATCTTCTGGGGGATTATGAGTAAAAAACTTCGGTACCCCTATAGTGGAAACTGCTCATGCCGAGTAAGAAACGTCTGGTCAGG